>VWYI01048859.1:38557-81929 GCA_013399455.1 Anthoscopus minutus | reverse complement strand
CGCTGCAGCCGGGGCACCGCGGGCCAGAAAGGGCAGGCAACTTTTTCCCCATGCACATCTTTACGATCTTGAACAATGATTTCTGGTGGCATTTTCACCGCGCAACAGGACTTTAAGCCTAAAAAGAACTCGCGTAGGATGTTTTTTTGCTGTTGACTCGTCTGAGCTTCTTGCTGGGATAATGGAACAGGCATAGAAGTCCCTGCCTGCGTGTGTTGGTGTGTACAGTGCCCAGCAGAGTACTGAACTGCAAAACTCTCCTGCCTGGAAGATAAGGCGCAATAAATAGGTGGGAAAGGACCCATATCTAGTCCCAAATTCCTGCCAAGGGCAGGGAAAGGCACCACTAGAGATGTATCTCATTCAAATAATGTCAGTGAAACATAAACTTCAAGTCATTAAATTGTACTTTTGAGAAATGCATTTTGCTTGTTCCATGAATGAGGTATTTATTAATGAAACAAGATTTGACAGCAGACTGTGATACAAATTCAGGTCGGTAAACACAGCTTTTTTTGGTGTCACACAGCTTACAAGCATTTAAGTAAATATGCACCACATACTGCAATTTGTTTGGATCTCCTGTGTTTCCACAGTCTGTATCCAGTGGGATAACACTCTTCAGCATCTTAAGAAACAGGTACTATTTATAAAATGTTACCAAAAGAAAAAAAAATCCTTGAAAATTTCTCCAACTGGTAGTAACCACTCCAATCTGAGATTTTCTAGTCTGCCAAAGAAATAGTCATGACAGAGAAAAACATAGTAGCTTTCCTAGAATGTTTACAATACCCAAAGGCATTAAACCAAAATAAATCTGTAGCTGTACATATGGATACTACCTTATCATGGTAGCAAAGGCATGAAATTTGTTCTTCCAGACTACTGTGGGACTTGAAGCTGGATGGGGAACACTGTCTGTGTCTTCTGCATTTGATGGTGACAGCATCTGATTAAGGGATCATGGTCTTCACATAAGGATATTGGTGCAGGACTGACAGTTTTTTTGCTAATAAATCATAAAACTCTTAAAATTAAGAGTATACAGATTAACTACATAAAAGGTCATTTATAGTTTAATTACATACCAAAGAAAACCGCATTTCAAATTTTTCAGCTTCCCCGTTTCCAGTTATAAAGGGAAGAAATTCTTAATACATTAGGTCACATCTGAAAAAACTCAACCTTATTCAATCATGCAGTTATTTATAAATCAAAATATTCCTCTCACATTTTCTCACGTATTAACAAAAAGGCCAAGGCAGTAGGCAATTTTTCACTTTTATAAATTTTCCTCTACATATTTTAATTTTCAGTATATTGGTGCTTGTCTTAAAAAACTGACTATGACCAATTTCTTTTAGTATCAAAGACAGAGAGGGTGTATAGGGCTTTCCCAAAGTTTCTTATTATAAACAACTTTTCTTTCTATTGTCTTTTATTGAAAGACAGGAGTGAATTGTGTTGGCTCCTCCAGTTCTGCTTTCTTCATACCTCTTGTATTACTAGAAGATCAAAACAACTGTGCCCACTTAAAGTACAGTTATTAATTTTATGCCTTTCTTCCTCTAAGCACCACTGCTTCTTATTCCCCTGAAATTACAGAAGTTATTAATACTTTACAGTAATTTTATGCATTTCACTTCCAGATCTCCAGTGTTTTTACACTGAGAATAAACTATTTAAAAAAACAAGGATTTCTCATTGAGTGCTATACAAAGAAAAAAACCAAGAAAAAAAACCCCAAGCAAGCAAATGAACACAACAGCAAAAAACAGAAGCACAAACCAAACCAAAAAAACAGTCAAACAAAACAAACAAACAAAAACACCAACCCCCCAAAAACCCCAAAAGAACAACCCAACAAAAAAACCAAATAAAACCCCCAAAAAACTCAGGAAATAAAAAGAGTATGTCCCAACGCAAATGTGTGTGTGAGGTGACACACAGTTATGCACTGGGTATCTTGACTCATGAGTAGCTTTGTGCATTTGTATGACAAATTACATTTCTGCTGTTCATGTTGAAGAAGCACCTAAGCTGACACTCAAGGCAAGTTCACAGGCTCTATTTAACAATTGTCTCGTCTCTCAGTTCTGTTGGAATGAAATTCCAAGTTAATACAAAGCCTTGAAATATGCATTTCATAAGTAAGAAGCAAATTGTTCAGTACCGTGAAAAGAGCATTTTGAGCGTCATCTGGTTTCAGACATTCATTTGCTAAGTCAAGACAGAATACAGCTGAAGTGAATCATTGGACAAAAATAATTTTGAAGATGTTTTACCTTTCTGCTAAGATTTTCCACTCAATTATCTCACTTGTTTAGAGTTTTCTTACACAAGGCCTCAGTTCCTACCTCAAAATAATACCTGTAACCGCAAACACTACTAATTTGTTTGCCATAAAGCCAGTTCAGAGTTTCTAATTTCTCATATGAATGCTGATGACTTTGTTAAATGAAATCAGGAAGCAGAAGCGATGACAGTTACTAAACATGAAGTACAGTGAAGTTTTGTTTCTTTTCAGAAGAAAGACATTTTCTGGAGCTTGGGTCCTGGCAAATAAGAAAGAATAGATGGGACCACTCTGCATCAAAACTCCAGTCTGAATATTTTGCCCACCCAATCTTTGTATGGGTCCAAAGTAGTCCAAAATCCAAAGTACTGAGGCTTTTAATGTTTTGGTATTTTAGTAAACCTTAAAATATCTTCTGATAATTTCAGAGATCAGAATGAGAGACCTTTTCTTGGCCCATAATGTGTAACCTTCTTGGAACCTGGCTGTAAAATAAGATTGCATTGGGATCTTGGCAGCCAAAAATGGCCAGGCACATTAGTGAAGGATATTCAGCAACGGCAGAAATGAGACCTACATGAGCTCCACATACATATGTGACCACTGGGAAACACTGTCAGCTTGGTTCAAAGGAGCCACACATCCCCCTGACCTTCACCTGATATCTCATTAGCAACTGAGTCACATTAAGCAGCATTATGCCCAACACTTTTTAATCTAGATATACATTAAACAAGAGCGTACATACGCATGCAGCCCATGTGCAGATGTGAATTTATATCCATATAAATACATATGCATGTAGTGCACCTATGAAGTCTATCAGCTTCATATTAAACAATATCAGGGTTGAACTGGAGATGGCAGTATAAACTGGAATCAGCAGGAGTTGAGAAGCACTGTGCCAATGTGTGTGAAAGCACTGGAGGAGAGTTCATGGGATCCTCTACACAGCACTTTACCAAAGTCTGCATAAAATGCTTTAATCACATACCAAAAATCTGTTTTCAACTAAAGTATACAATCCTTAGTCACAATACAGAGAATTGAAAATCTGTTAAGAAACACCGAAATAAAAATTTGTGCTTAGTTTACAATTCAATAGATGTATTTTTATTAAAACAAAGATGTTGCAAAAATATGCAACTACAGACTTCTGAGCAGCGTGTTCAGGCTGAAGTTTCTATTCCCCATTCTAAAAGTGGGATATTACAGTATCACAAGAATAATATTCAGCTTAAAGACAGTAATATTTAAAACCACACCACCAGTACTAATGAGGAAAAGTCAAATATGCCTTGAGCATCACTTGTCAGAAAGCTTAAAAAATCGTCTCCATTATTAACAAAATGTTGTCCATGGCTATGGGTACTCTTCCAGAAAACAGGGTGCTGTATGTGTCAGGATAGTTGCATGGGAAGGAGGAAAGCCTGTCTGAAAGTTCTTTTAAGATCTTTACTGACAAAAAATTCAACCAACCTGGTGCCCTAATTGCAAGGCAAGTAACAAAATCCAGTCTAGAAGTGTCTCAGTTAAGAATCAGATGTCAGTGCAAAGAGAGGGCAAAGGAAGGTGTTGGTAAATAGCTTGTGCAACTCAGAGCAGAGTTTCAGTATTTTTGGGTAGTGTTCAAAATAATTCATAATGAGAAAGAAAACCCCAATCAAATTCCAAAAAGAAAAAACAAGAACAACAACAACAAAAACCAAAACCAACCAAACAAAAAACCTCACACTTCCCCCACCCCCCAAAACAAAACAAAAGATGCAAATCTGTTTTTTCATGCTGCTGTTTTGCCTAGTTACTTTTTTTTCACCTAAAAATAAGATGGGAATTTCACCCTGATTGTCAGCATATTTAGGCATCAAGGTAAGGAAGTGTCCCCACACTCATTTGACAAAGCAAATCGTTTACTTTAAATCCATGGAAAGATCCCCCAGGAGCACTTAGGTATTTTTGCGAAGTGGACACACACATTCATCGAGGCATTTTATTAAGCTTCTTTTTCTTTCTTGCTCTTGGTGGAGCAAGACACGTCACTATTTGTACAAGATGGTACGTGCTTAGGATTCATAAAGAAATCATGTGAGCTGTGAGGTTGGCCCCTGGTCAAAAGAGAGCTCTCCACAAGTCAGGATCTGGCACCCGCATCCACACATGTTCTGTACATCACAGGAGGCTGTGGGAGAAACAGGGAGGCAGAGACAGATGGCAAAAAGCCCAGAGGGAACCAGCACTGGTTTCTCCCTCTCCTACTGAGGTCGAGGAAAAGGACAAAAGCCCTGCTCCCCACATCCATGCCTTGGACTGAAGCCAAACAGTAAATCTAGTTGGTTTTTTTTTTGTTTTGTAGGTTTTTTTTTTAAGGAGATGCATCTGTGGGAGATGTAAGAGACATGGCCTTTTTTCACTGATTGGTATCTCGATCTTCTTTATTTTCAGGAAAAATATGTTCAGTATGATCCTCAATTGAGTGAGTGTTGATATTATATTTAATTAAAAGACATTTTAAAGTGAAAAAGGTCTCAACTCTTCCCATTTGAAATCTGCAATCAGCAGATGTTCCTCTAGCATTTGAAACACAGCATCTTTACCTGCTATGTATTGGTAGAAGCACAGAAATCTGCTGGCAGTTACATTCAACTCGATCTCCTGAAATTCAGAGGAAGGAAACTGAGCAGTCACAGTGCTGAATCATGTACAGGTAATTATTGCTGCTTGAGGCTGGCAACAATTACAGAGGACAAGAACAGCTCTGCCTGTAGGCAGGAAGGGATTGAGCAAGCCATGGAAACAGGTAGCATCTAAATGGCATGTCATTTACTCATATCATAGCTAGATTTGGCTCCCAAGCCAAATCTTGTTAAGCCTTTGCAAAATCAAGACCCAAAATAATCTTTTTGCCTTGTCTGATGCAAGTCTTTTCTCTTTGCTTGCTTGTCTTGCCTCTCCACCCCCATCCAGTATACCACTGCTGAGAAAACCTCCCTCATAAAGCCTCTTCTTACCCTCTCCACAGATGAAGGTGCCTATGAGCTTGTCTTTAAATTTAAAGAACAATTGTCCATCTTACATGTTGGCTTCATCATATCCTATTTTCTTCCCTCCTTTGCTCTTCAGTTTTTCTTGATCTGTTCTTGCTGGGTCACAGCCTTCTTTCTTCTGCACTCAGCAGTCATTCTTCAGATCCAAATACCTTTCTCACAGCATCCTTTATTTCAGTCCACCCTGCCCCTCCTTTTAGTAGTGATGCAATCACTGTACCAGATTACATTTAAGAAAGCCTTGTTAACGACCCTGATGTAGTCTGTTAAGGAGAAAGAGAGTTCTAGAAGGGAAAAATCACGATGACCATTTCTCAAGTAAGAGTCTCCTGGCTGCAAAAGTGACATTTCAGAGCAAGCCCTTGTCTTTAAAATATTTTTGTTCAGTTAGAAGGATCTGACTGACCCTGCAGCTTGTCTCAGGCCCTGTGTGGGAAGGTGATGGGTCCTGGAAAGAAAGAATGAAGTTTGCCACTAGTAGAGAGCCCAGGGTTGCCCAATAAACGAAAACAAAGCTTAGTGTTAATTGTTGCCAATGGCATATCTTGCATTGCAGTGGGATGCTCATATTCATTACCTGAAATGATTTCAAGAAGAAACTTCATGGAACATCGTATCACAGAATTTGGATTGGAAGGGTCCTTAAACATAATCAAGTTCCAACCCACTGTTCCACCTTCCACTAGATCAGGATGCTCAAAGCCCTCTTCAACATAGCCTTGAACACTGCCAGGAAATGGGACAGCCACAACTTTCCTGGGCAACCTCTTCCAGTGCCTCACACCCTCCTAGTATGATTTTCTTCCTAATATCTAATCTAATCACTAATTTTATTGATTTCACAGTAGGCCCTCCTTCTCCTCTTAAGAGTTTGTATCTCTTTTCTTCTACATTTCTCAAATAAAGTATGTGTTCTTTTGCCAAGGTGTATTCTACATGGTATCTATGCATTTCTATAAAAATTTTGTAGTTCAGCCTCCTTCTGATTGTGAAGAACACAGAAGGGTAAGGCAATGAGGTCACCTTGTTGAGAAGATTTTCTTCCTTCTCACACCTACTACTGTTGGTAACCACAATATAAAATGGCTTCCTCTGTTATAAATTACTGCTGGCTGGTAGCCTACTTATTTTCTCTTGCCATGCTCTGAATTTACTGCGCAGCTGAGTGTGATTGGACAGTTTTAGCCAACACTGTCACAGATGCAGGAGGGAGGTGGCTGCCTGCAGCCCAAGAAACTCTGGCATTTCTCACATACACCACCTGCTTGTTGAGAACAAGATGTGCTTGTACTCTAAGCACCATGGATACCTGCAGTTCCATTATTCAGTACATATCCCTGGCCCCGTTTACTACCTGTTACTGAAACCTGCTATAGATATAGTATTGCTCATTCCCTGATGGTTTCCTTCGTGACACTTGCCACTGGAGTACCATAGACTGTGTAAAAACTTTGTCCATATTCTCTTTTGCAAACAGAAAGCTGTGATGGAGAAGGAAGAACACTAAATAGAGCCACTAACGTGGAATCTTAGGCATCACTGGATAATACCACCCATAACATATTTGTTGAACTCCAGTCTGACATCAGTTTGAAAGGGCAAGTGCTTCTATAAATCTGGGCTTGCATACAGTTAGTAATTCTCAGTGGCCTTCAATTCCTTCCCTTCTCAATATATCCTGCCCTTCCCAGACATCATTCCTTAGAAAAATGACTTATTTTCATTCCTGCTTCTGCTATTCAGCCTTTTTCAGAAAGGAAGAAAATACCTGCTTTGGCTTCATTTACTAGGGATACCTGTATATTTTTCTTGCGCTCTCACTCCCCAGAAAATTAGCTGTTAGGCCTTTTCTACCATGAGATACAGACTATCTCCTAAGTCTTTATATTTTCTATTTTACACTTTTAACTTCTGCACTTGAGATTGGAAATCCTTAGGAATGCCTTTCCTACAGGCTATCCCAAGTCTACTCTGGCTAATTGATTTTAATGGCATAGCTTCTTCTTGGCTGTTCCCCCAGAAATTTTTCTGTTCCCATCTTGGTTCCTGACAAACATACATCTCATGGATGCTAATTTATGTTTGACTCCAGTCTTGGCTCACTTCACTTTCTGTTTAGACACCATTAGTGCAGGTAAAGATGCCAGTTTGTCTTCATGCTGCTGACTGAATCAGTTGCTCTGCATGGCAGCAGGGAAGAGCAACAAGATGAAAACCCTAATGGACAAGCAGGAAGCTTCACCCATACACTTCTGTTCTGTTCCACTCAGCATTTCCTAACCTTGCTGGCAAGGCACAAATAGGGCTTCTCCTAACATCAAAAAACTAGAAGAAATTCTGGGAAAAGTATATAGTAATGGTTGCTGCTCACCTTCTCTGGTGATCTCTATCACAGGACTGACACATGATTGTAGCAAAGTCATCAGCTGCATTGAAAACCCACTGTTATAGATAACCTTGGAACCTCTTGGGTACGTTACTTTGTTGGTAACTTTCATGATTCCTAGAACAATAATTCTTGATTGTGAGATTGCCCAGATTGCATCTGCTACTGCCCTGTTTCTCAATGTTGTCATCACCTGTTTTGACACCAGGCACTGGGTTACCACTCTCTGTCAGCAGCTACAACCCGAGTAGCAACTTTACTATGTCCAAAAGGACCTTACCAGGAGGGTGAAGTATCAGGTGGCTGAATTTATTCCTTTGGAAATAATATACTGGCACACTCCCCTTTCTTCATTTACATTCAGGTGGAGTAACTCTGGCCACATCAACAGCTGGTAGGACTGCATGGCACACTGTTTCCAGCTGAAAGAGCTAAGGAGAGGTAGACAAGTTCTTAAAGATGATGACTCACTAAGTTTAGTAATGAACTGGGAAAAGACATGTACTAATTACTGATTAACAAATTCTGTTGCACGCAGAGAATCAGTCATGCAGAAACCTTTTCCTTGCAGCAAAGCCTAGGAAGAGGAGTAGAACTTCAATTCTTTGTGAGCATATGGCATTTATTTTCTCAGCAGCATCTCTCAGGTCTGGCCTTTTGCAGTTGAGCTGTCTCCTGGCACCAGGGACAGCTGAAGAACCTTTCAGTACATGCCTACAGAACTTTAAACACGCTCTTGAGTGACTCACACTTCTTTGATATTCCAGAAGTAATTCTGGCTAGCTTGGTGGAGGAGATCTGTCCCTACATACACTGAGACATACAGAAAGTGCTTGCATGGATGTTACACCAGCTAGCATCCAGTTTTCGCCAGGTGAAACGCACCTCAGAGCTTGTCAGCTGAGTGATCATTCATTCCTTTTCCTTTTCCTTTCCACAGGAAAAAAGGTAGGAAAGCAGTATATTAAGTGCATCCTAGCACAAAACAGGGCAGTGCATTTCAGCTCCTCAGTTTTAACCGACATCAGTACCTACTGAAAAACAAATTGGCTGTTGTTGGCATAATATCCTAGATAACAAGGATTCAGTTCATTGCCCTGGAAGAGTTCACAGCAGCCCATCTTTTGATGCCAAGATGCTCTCAGTTCAGAATCCATGTGCTGGCTGGTCTGCATTATTAAGATACAGATGGTCTTGTTTTTTTGTACAATCCCAGTACCTGATTTGTCAGTAGAGAAGGATGTCAGGTACACATACCTAAAAGTGGCTGATTGGTTGGTTTTACCTCCTTAATTTAGCATGATTTTAAAATTCTTAATAGTTGATGAAAATAATACTAGAGAATATTATTGCAATCAAGATCAGATTCTATCAAAAGGAAATCCAAGTACCAGCTTAACATCATGATAGCCTGCAGGATCATCAGGGCTGAAATAAGCAATATGCAGAGAAAAACAAGCGTCTCAAAATGAGCAGAAACCAAAAAGCAGCATGTAAGGAAATTACTTAAGAGTATTGGATTTCAAGTAGAAATTGGAGTTGCAGTATTCAATCTTTAATCAAACAGCAACGGTCTGGAAGTGCTCTTCAAATACCTAAAATATGGTGCAAAGAGAATGGGGAAAAAGCCTTTTTTTATGCCCACAGCTAAAATAAAAAAGGTCAAGATCAGATGGTAGGTCAAGATCATCAGATTTATCTTTTCCTACTATCTACCTTAATACTAGTAATACCAAAACCTACAAGAACTTGGAGGATAATCTTTAGCAATTTATTTCAGAGCAGACAAGCCTGTCCTGCTACATACAGTCGAGATGCAGCTGATGGTGTCAGACTGGAAAATAAAACCAAGATAAGCTTTCACATTCCACTAGAGGATCTCTATCACCACTATTTTTCAGAAACCTTCCAACTGAATATTCAACTTTGGAATCTGTAATCAAAACTGCCTTTTGGCTAGTCATTTTTGCTACCTATTGTTCCTGTTGTTACAGTGAAGTTAAAGACTTGCCAAGCTTACCAGTTTTACAGCATCAGAAAGCTGGTTTGATAATCACATGTAAAAGGAAAGAATAAAGCAGATTTTTGTTCCCACTACTTAGTTTAAAACTGCTAATGGCTCCTGAAAGCTCCAATTTCTACTCTGTGCATGCAGGTATTAACCTTAAGTGTCACAGCAAAGTTGAAAATGTATATATTTTTAAAATCTATTCCTATTTTAAATATTGATTTATTTAGTAACTTCCTTGCTTCTTTTCCAAGTCGGTTTCCCAGTTTCCAAACTATGTGGAAGTTACTGCTGCATGGTTAGACCCAGGTCACTATCCAAATGGCAGGTTATTAACAGAAGGGCCACCAGGGGATTTGGGGCAGCAGCCTTAGTTGTGCTGGGGTTAAGACAGACTGTGCCAGGACAGGGAGAGCAGCTCGATCAACACTTACAGCACGTGTGCCCACATGGGTGGGCAGCAGAGGCTGCAGCTCACAGGCACTGGACAGTGCAGATCTGGCTGTGAGTGCTGTGCTAGCCTCCATCAAACCTGTGCTCCTGGAGCACAACTTTAATTGAACTGACCCTTTCCTTGGAGCTGCAGCATCAGGCTCCCTGTCACATGCTGAGCAGGTACTGTGGCTGAATGGAAACATATGGCACCTTTCTTCCTTAAAGAAAATCATAACTGATCACAGCCTTGTACCTTTTATCATCTTACTGACACACCTTGTGCTACAACTGGATGTGCTGCCTCACCTGGGAAAAGGCAGCATGACAGCATTCCATGACAGCATTCCAAATCCCACGGCTAATCTGTGGGCCCCTTGCTGCACAGTTTGATCTGGCAGAAGAAGATCAAACTTCTTCACAGAACAGCAACAATTTGAATGTTTTTGCCTTTGGGCATCTAACTTTTAGTACCCAGCCTCTGCAACAGATGCAACACCACCACCCACCACCCAAGAAAACTGGCACAAGGGGCAGGGAAGCTGCTTGAGCAGGCACAAAGAAACACTTTCCATCCACAGCAGCCTAAGAGAATGAAAGGTAAGTATTTTTCCTGCACTCAAGAGCTTGTTGCTGTAATTTTCAATTAGGTTCATAAACACTTCATCTGCAAAAGAGGAGATGGCGTCATTTTCTTTTAGCCAGTTATAAGAACATTTGCTCCAGGGAAGCTGGATCCCTTCTTTACCTCAGGAACTAAAACTCAGATCTCTGTGTTTGAAGAAAGTACCTTTGGTTCCAGATACACCACAAGCACACTGCTGCACTGGAACTAACGAGGCCTCCTCTGGGGGCACTTTTACTTCCTAAGAGATAGTGAGCATATTTTTCTGCACCCTTTTTCACAGTGCTGCTTGTCTTGTATTCAGTGACAAAGCCCCATCTCAGTCTTCTATATTACTATTTTAAAGTAAATTCTGAAATAATCTTCCAGGGTAACTCAAAATTAGTTGCATTCTGGGAAGCTACTTATTAAAGGAAGTACTCATTTATTTCACTGATGCCTAAAACAGTTGTACTCAGTGGACACTTGAAATTGAAAATTATTAAGCACACTTAAAGGCAAAACTGAAATTACTACAAATCATTACAGGCATATGGTGATATCCTCCTAAACCATCCAACCAACAATATACCTATTTTAGTAGATATATTTACAACCCATAAGCTGTAAGTTGTTTCTGATCTGAAGTTATATAGTCAGGCAAGAAAGTCCCTACATGCTCCTCTTGACTGAAGAGGAACAAACATGACAGATTTAGCCCTGTACAACTTTATTGGCTTGCAAAGAAAAGATTCACAGCAGTCTAAATGTATCCTTTAAGACAATGACTAGCACTCTGACTCTTTTTTCTGATGAACAGATGCCTAACATCATGCTGGGCAATACCTGTTACAGCTAAGAAAGTCGCAGTAACAGAGGAAAATATTGCTAAGAGAACCTACCAAGTATCAAACATTCATTTTCACAGAAGGAATAAAGTGCATATTCACAGTTCCTTTCTTTTAGCTGTAAAAGAAAAAAAATGGCTTTTTTGTTTAAGACTTGTTTTTCCCCCTAAAAAAAAAGTTCAGTTGACACTGTCACACAAAAATTGACACTTCAAGGTTATGAACAAACTAAGTTTAATCTAAACCTAGTTTACAGTTGCATCAGATGAAGAACAATTTCAGTCTTTCCAGTCAACAAATGCAGCAGAAGATATGTCTGTGTCAGCAAGTAATTCAATAGGAGTGAATCCACAGAATCAAAGAGTTGATGAAACTTCTATACCTACAGTATTTACAGTCTGGAAATGTGAAGGCCCAGTTTTGTCTGAAGCTCCAGACATCCTCAACACATAGGTAGGTGGTTTCAAGCTGCCTGAAAGAAGCCACTGCTATGGACTCAGGTCACCATTCAGAGCTGGAGGGCACCTGGTGCACACCCAGAGTCCCGGTCCCAGTTCTGAGTTCTCCAAAAGGAAGTGAACTCAAGAGCACCAAAACGGCTTTGACAGCCAAACCAGTCTGTGGGATGCAGGGACAAGAAGCATTTCCAAACTGCACAAACCACATTGCTGCCACAGATGTGGTTGGAGACATCCCCTAAGGAGAACATATCTCTTAGGATGTTCAGCCTCACACAATGCTTTTAACCCTGGCTGAGTCACCATTTCCTAATGAGCTGCGTTCGGTGTTCCCAGTGGAACCGGATGGCAGAATTGTTATCAGCATGTAGAGCGGTAAGCAGCAGTAGCAGTGTAATCAAAATTACAATGATTTTAAAGTTTCATTCTACCCACAGTATGAATTTTAAGACAGACATACAAAAAGAGGCTGCTCAGGAGAACCTGAAAGAGGAACTGCCACTCCTGTCACAGAGGTTCACAAAGAACAGCTGCTTACTTGCAGAAGTCAAAAATTCCTTCATATAAAGGGGCACTAAGATACATAAGATGTAATACACTTCAAAAACACAAGCATTTTACAAGTCCATTTTACAAGCCATAATGTCTATTACATCAAGATTCAACAATACAAAGCTTGTCTTTATATTTAAAAATAGAATATAAACAAATAGTAGTTCACATTAAGACAATTGCCACAGCAAAATTTGTCAGAGAAAGTGCTTTACCTACAGAAAACATCCTAAAGCCTACCAAGAAAGCTCTAAAATTTAGAAGTGGTAGGGATAGAAACAAAAAAAATGCAAATGACGTCCAAAACATTGCTAGAAATCAGGAACTCCAAATGCGCCATGTACCTCAGCTGATAGGTCAGCTTCATCTGGGGAGTCATTACCCCTAAATATGATACAGCACACCATTTTGAAAAAGTAACAGAATAGTTGATTTACCTACAAATGGTTTTATTGAAGCTATAACTTAATAAATTTGATATTCAATGCGTAAAGTTGTCTTACAGACTAAAAATTAACACAACAAGAAAAAACATAAGTAATATACATCTACTTATGTTATTCAACTGGTGGAATTGAACCTGAAGGAAGCAATTCTTTCAAGATAAGGAATTAAGACTATCACAGAACTGAATAAACAGAGAGAGAAATACAGTAATAGAGTACTTCACAGTAAAATACCTCTTTAATAGGAATATATTTAAAACTAGCTCTTTATTTCAGGTAAGAAAAATAGCATTCTGACTTTTAGTCAGTGCTGATTCTGGTCATTTGCAACATTCTAAACAGCTAGAAAAGTTATTTGCACCATCGTTGCCCATTAACAATTCCTCTAACTGTCCATTCACTGCCTTTTCTTACGTTGCTCTTAAACATGTTGGAAGAAATTCTTCAATAGGGTTTGTATTTAGATCTTGGTTAAGACTGACAAACTGATTTGACAGTGACTCAGCATTTGTTGTTAGCTCATATGCAGCTTTTATGAGCTAATCTGAAAAGAACAATATCGTTCAGGAGCTGAACTACAAAGACAATTGAGAGGGCAACTATCCAGGAAGACTGTGGTAGAACAAATCCCACTTTTCTACTATACAGTTTAGTACTGTAAAGTAGCAGCAATTTCAAGAACTTCTATACCTCTGTATAAGAGAGCACTGAAGAACAGAATATTGGGGTATTGCTATTAAAATTCAAACAACTACTTCATATGTACATTTTTATACTCAGTACAAGTCTAGACTCTCTTGCTATGCTGTAACTTGAAAGTTGAAAGTAATCAGATCATGCTGTAAACAAAGACATAAAACATTTGTTTAAGCTTTACTGGTTTAGGAGTGTGTATAAACACCTACCTTCTGAAAAATAAGAGCTGTCTAATTTTCCATCACAAGTATATAAATAGGTAGCATATTGTAAAACAAATTTTTATCCAATTAAAAATGAAATCTATGCATTTCATGGAAGTGTTATACTGCATTTGTAATGAAGTCTGTGTTTTTAAATAATTTACATCCATTTTCAAAATGAGATATCAGGGAAAGAATTCTCCAGCCAAATGCATTAATTTTTGGTCTTGGAATTTGTTCTAGCCTCTGTAGCCAATATAAAGATAAAATACACCTGTTTTAAGTAGACTTCCATATGCAGTTGTTTTTTTAAATGCAGACGAAAATGATAATGATATTACAATCCCTAAATACACAAGTTTGTGGCTGTTTTAAGCAGAAATTTTAAAACATTTAGAAACACCAAAAATAGGCTATATCAGGAAGCAATCTGATACTCAAATAAATAGAAAATTTGCGTTTTAATGTCACATTGAATTTTAGTACATTTCAATCCAAGAAAAAATAAACAGACATAGTAATGAGTACAGGATTATATATATTACAATATGCTTTGTTATAATACATATGTAGCTTTATGATAAAAAAACCTGGAGGGCAGATGGAATTTGAGCTCATAATTGTCAGAACAAAGCATTAAATGTATTTCTGGAGTAAGTACTTTTATTTAATTTCAAAACCTTAGAACAGCATTAGACCTTGTTCTTTTCTTTGAAAAAAATAATTAGCTACCATGGGGCTTATAGTAAGTATGTCTTCTAGGTTTAAATGATACAGAAAATGCTTTTCCCAATTTTACATATAATGAAAGGACACATGATTTCAAAAACAGCACCTATGGCTAACTCCACGTTGACCTTGACCTAGAAATACATGTTACTGATCTCCACAAGGAATTCAGCAAATTTTGCAAGTTGTCCATTTCACACGAAAGCAAGAGGAAGGGTTATCATATGCAAAAATATTTTTTCCAACTGTTCTTAATGTGTAATTGAAAACTAAAGGCATGGTCTCTTCATAATAAAAAAATAAAGATACAACGGAAACTCTAAAGGAAGATATTCAACTATAGTGAAGTTGCAACCCTCTTAAAGGAAGGAAAAAGAAAAGAAGTCAATTAGCTAAGCTTTGTGCTCTAACCAAACTACTTACAGTGATTTTCAATGGCAAAAGCCCATGCTGACTGGGTGATTTGACAGTTCCAAATATTTTTTGTAATAATTTTTATTTGTATACAAGGACACTAAAATGATCCAGTCATGCAATGTTCACTTTAAGCATTCTGCATCTCTTTTCCAATCTTATAGCTAAGGATCTTGTTCCAGTCAATCTTGGTGCGGGTAACTGGCAACTGTCGACGTAAGGCCTTGAAAGTAGTGTCCGACATAGTCTGATAGTTCTCACTGATAGCAGTCTGCCAAACACAAAGTCATACAGAACACAGACACGTCAAGAACAGAACTAGGATGCCACACAAACTTTCAATGACTCAGTGGCCTGCTACTTCCTAAATAAGCCTAATACAAACATGCCGAATTGAAATAATATTTAATGGAGGGAAGCTGCTAGATATAGATTGAGACTGTGTGAACAAAATTAGTGAGACATGTAGTAAACCTGGCCACAGCCAAGGTGTTTCAGCAAACCACAGTGTGGTTAATCAGCAGCATAAATAAAATGCTGATCAGAGTTAGCTCACACATCATAAATTCCAGACAGAAGTCTTCCACCATTTTTCCTGTGGGGATACTAAAGTTGGTCCACAACATCGTTTGAACTTGAATATAATGCGTACTATAGATACTTCTGAAATTTTTATTAAAGAGTATTTCTTTCAAACTGACAGAACACAGTGTCTGAAATTTACCTTATGCTCAGGGCCTGAATGAACATGTATCCACTTCTGCAGAGTGTATCTAGAACAGTTACACTTTTCTAACTTTTAAATGAGTAATTGAAAGAAGTAATGCCTATTTGCTAGTCATACTTAGCAAAGCTGTCTAACAGAGTAGCTTTTGAACAGAATCTGAACCAAAATTCCACTTAGGGAATGCACTAATGCTTTAGGACATCAAAATTGCTGACACTTAATCATGCAAGGAACTCTTCCACTCTCAAAAAATTATTTCTGTTGTAATGTTAGGCAGGTGAGCACAGTCACCAGGTATGAAAAGGCAAGACAGAGTTAGCAGCACATAATCTATTTATATGGAACAGCATTATCTTGCTGGTTATAGAATACGAGCCTTGGTTAAGTATATGGTAATGCTATAAATATGAGGAAGTATACAGTATTTATTTCAACATACCTGATATTCATTTTCTGCAGCCTCCACAATTTTTATAAATTCCTTCGCTGTCTGGGCTTCATTCTAGGAAAAAAAGCATCTGAATTAGGTCTGACATACAGCACAATTCTAGAACCAGCTGGATTATGTTTTTCCTATAGTTATGAGTGATGTCAGGCAGACTCTGAGAACACTTGACCATTCAGTGGCAAAACCAAAACTGAGCAAAAGGCTTATCCCATATGACGATGACAATGTTAGAAAAATAAAATCAAACTGTAACAAGCACAAAGAGTGCCATGAAGCTCATTAACATATTTTAATTAAGATTTCTGTGGTATGATAAAAAGACATACAGAACAGATCAGCATTTGGAAAAATGACAGTGCCCACCCAAGTCTCTAAAAACATGCAACGTATGGAAAAAAACATTATCAGTGCTACATTTGCAGTACAAATTCAAGAAAACTTCAAGAACATCAGTGAATCCAATATAACCAAGAAGCCAAAGCAGATTTGTTTACCACTAAACATTCTGAATCTGGAGACTAAGCTGAGGAAAACACTAGACTTTATATATCTGGTATTCCAAAATCATCCCCAAATACATCTTTCAAAAATGAGGGTTCAAATTTCATCATGACTGATAAGGATGAGGTCAAAAAAGAAACTGTTTAAGGATGCAAGTGTGTGGTTTTTTAAAAATAAAATGCACCCCCACATCAATCAATCTGGAGGTATATTTGCTGAAGTGCTTAAAGAAGTCTCCACCAGGAAGTGAGGGTTCACGAATTTCCAAACTTCCAATTAGTAGTGGAGACGTTCCTAAGAGTGCTTTTGCAGAAGCTGTTGAAAGTTAGGAGTGTTCTTGTCCCATGTAATCCCTCATTCCTGCAAAGGCAAAGACTTGGTGGTTTCAGTGAAACTGCACCTAACAGCTGTGAAAGTGCTCTTGGACACTGCAGGAGACATGAAGGAGGAGGCAGAGAGCAGTCACATGAACAAATGAAAAAGAACTGACTTTTCAGTGAACTGAGGAAATGCTTTCAAAGGCTCTTCTTATGAAAGGAAAAGTTCAGAGGTATGAGGTCTATTTGTCTCAGAGGAAAACAAGGGATAAGAAAATAACCTTCAGCAAAATTATTCACAGCTCTAGCAACAAGAGAACTCTTCAGTCATTTATTTCTGTTGTGCCTGCTAATGGTTTTAAAATGGGTTCTCTGACAACAAAAAAGAGGAGTCATTGAGGCTCCTTTTTATCTACCTACCATTTCTTCTGTGCGAAATAAGAACTTGTACAGTCACTGCCCTCTATGAAGCTCACAGCCAAGGTAAAAAAGTGGTAACTAACCAGCAGCATACTTGCTTTTGTTTTAGCTAAGTTATGTAAAAGATGTTTTCCTACTTATCAGTCTGCTGCTGCTTTACTGAACTGCAAAACAGGATTAAGTTTCTTCCCAACAGTAAGTGAAGCAAAACCTATTGACAGGAGAACTGCATCCACATAACCCTTCCTGAAGCAACTCTTATTTGAATGAAAGACTAAATATATTCCTTTGCTCTGGGGAGTCAGAAGTAATTTTATATCTATAGCTCCAGACGTGTTATCAGTTGGCAGGCACCACATCCCCCCATTTTTTTACGGTGCTATTGCAACTAAAAAGCCAACAAGCCTTGCTTTATATGAACAATGTTCTTTATTGATGAATTGAGCTACTGAGCCAATTTGGCCACTGCTAGTTGTTATCATTAAAGTACTTCTACTGCTCACTTTTAAAATTTCTCTTCTCCAGCTTAACCTCCCTGTCTTAAGTTTTATTAAAAAAAACTTCAACAGAAAATCTTCGTTTATAAATCCAATTAAAAACATTATTTCAGAAGCAGTAGCTGTTCATGGTGGAACACTATCAATCCTTGAAAGAATATCTGGTACTATTTCAAAACAATTTTTATTTCTATTGTTTGCTCCTCATTACTGTAATAATCCATTTGGCAAGAAGTTGAAAAAAATGATGCTTCTCAGGTTGAACCATCTCTGAAAAGGCTTTTTGTAAAGAACAAGACACTGACAGCACCAGTTACGGACAGAGAAAATGGGAGAATATCCACCACTGCTTCTCAATTGGTACCATTTGTTTACTGTTTTAGCATACTGGTCTTCTTGAGCAAAGTCTTCTTGAGTGAGCAAAGGAGGCAATCTCCTAGAGATTATACTATTCAAGTCAGTTGTTTTAACTCAAACCTCCTTCATATCCAAAAATTAATTCTATAGGTCATTCTGCAGACCAAAGTTTAAGCACAACAGAAGTGCGGGAAGACTGACAAGTTAATTAAAGCTTTAAAATCAAATTTAATGTAGCTTATATAAGCCACATGCAAGCACACATTAATTTGTTTTTAAGCACTAGCTACATGTTAGGTAGAAGTAGCAAATATTACATATAAATATCTGTAAATTTGATTCCCATACATGTAGAAGAACAAACTTCTCAAAACTTCTGAGCTTTTTTTAAGCTTGCTCCTACTTTTAAATTAAAAAGTCACTTCAATATACCCAGTAAGGTCCTTAAAGGTTACTTACAGACACTGTTAGAGAATCTTGTATGTCTTTATGGCTCACCAGCTGAACATTACCATCTTCATAATAGTGAACCTACAGAAAATTAAACAAAGAATGTCATATTAAGTATTACAGATCAACAACAGGCAGGAAAATAAAAGTCTTGTGTTATTTATCATAGTAAGAAACCTATACAAATCAGTCAAAACCACATATAGAATGTTACAGAACAAAAGCAAATAGGAAAACCAAAATAATGAAGAATTTACTATTTTTGAGGGGGAATACTGAAGAGGCTATTTTGGAAACAATTTGTGTTGATATGCCTTAATTAGTATTTCAAGCAAAGAAGCTTAGGTTTTGGTTAACATCATGAGGATGACAACACCTTATTTATGTGATCTTACTAGAAACTCTTGAAATAAACAGACGAGACCATTCTAAATGGTGAAATATTTAAAATTATAATGGTTTTGGGAAGGTTTCAGAGCACTGTGAAGTTTTTTCTGCTTCCCCAAATTGTCCCTGTTTTCTAGGGACAGTACAATGTAAAGCTTCTCTTTCTAGCTCTGTCTGGGCTTGACACTTTCCTCTATTAGATATGTCCCATAACAAAAGCTGGTATTTATCTAGACAAAGAAGTTCCCCAGGCTAGATAGCAAAGCAGAATGGAATTATTTATTCTTGAAATAATGTATCTACAGAACAGCTTCCTTGATTATTTTGCAGGAGAACATTAAAACTCTACCCCAGCTAACTTTATTACTTTTAAATACAGTTGGGACAGATATGAAAACCTTTAGTTCCTAGTTAAACTGTTGGAAAACTTAAAAATCAGGAAGCATATATAAAACTACATGTGATCATTAACAATAATTGATATAGAAGCTTTGCAGGTCATTGACATTTAAAAAAGCATCTTTGAAGATTTTTTACAAATTTGATAAAGTCAAGATAGTCAACACAGCTGATGTTATGAGAAAATGAAACATTTGTGTCTCATCCTATTAGACAACGTAATATAATTTTGAGATTTATGTAAAATAGTCTAATTTCCTATGCATTATGATCACATGTGCAAAAGACCCTCAACTTTATAAGTAACAGAAAATAATGACACACAGTATGACAGCTGTAATACCACACAAAAGAAAGGTTTCCTATATGAGTAAATCATTATTTCCTATGATTCATCTTAAATTATTCTTTTGCTTATTGTCAAATACTTGTTTTGGAATTCCTTTCCTAAAAGATGAGAAGCGCTTACTCAGTGGACAACTCTGAGAACACCCAATGAAGCAGCAGAACCCAAAAAAATGTAAGTGTTCCCCCCTTGTCCATCATGATTCACTTCAGAGAGCCCAAACTTCCCTGAGGCCAACATCAGCACAAACATCTTATCTGTGTAACTGAGTCACATTCTTGGCAAACACTCAGACCTAAAAGCTTAACAGAGATGGAGAGCCAAATCTAATTCTGGGACATGTTGTATCTTGAACAAAATAGGAGTTCTGTACTATACCTCACTGCTGACATCCTTCTAGAATGCTAGGTCTGGGTTTAGAAGACCACAAGAAGGAGGATGTTTATGAACATAACCTCTTGGAAAGGTTAACTAAGGAGGGATGAGAATAACAAATTATCTAAGAGATAAAATTAGTAACCAGTACACTTATCACTGTTTTCCATGAGCAGCTGGAGCATGTTAAATGCCACAGGGCCATAGCTTTAGTAAAGGCTCTGCTGTTGCTTTTCCCCTTACATGTAATTAAATAAAATTAAACAGAGATTGTGACAATTGAAAATCTCCTACATCAGAATTAATAGAATTTAAGAAAAAAGGAAGAAATTGTGCAAATGATCTTAAAAATACTGAAGACACCTGAAAATAGCAGGTGATACTGCAATTTCCCCCAACTCATTAATAAAAGATCTTATCAGAAACAGAGCATTAGTGTATTGCTGTCAAAGATTTTGCAAACAACACTGAAATTTCAGTACTTTAAAATTATACTAATGCTGTAAAGACTTAATTTTCTAGAAAAATATTTTTCTCTTTAAAAATATTAAAGTGCATTTTTTGTTTGTTTGTTCTGTGAGGTGAAGAGAGAGCACTCCCACATACATTGAAGAAATTGTACACAATTTCTAAAAATTTAAAACTGAGTTCAAAATTCCTTGGTGAAACAAGTAGTTTCTATACAAGCAAAAAAACAGAACTTTTCATCACTCTCCAGAACACACACTTTAATGAACATAAATAATGACTTGACTAATCATGTGAAATAGTACTAAAAGACAAAATCATCTGGTGCCCAAATGGAAAAGCTGATTAGAACCTGAATGAATTGCTCATTCAGACTGTTTTTTTGGCTGCTGCCTAAACCTTTCCAAGAATTAGGTGGACACCTGATTCCTTGTTCTGGAAAACCTCTTAAGACATTTAACCAAAAGTGCATGCTGTGGAGAAAATGCCTGCTTTGCTGCAAGCTGGATTTAAGTGACAAAGTCTTGAGAAGCCTAGAAGTTACTTAAAGTGCTGCTTACCATGACTTGTGATCTGATAATATAATAATGGCTGTTCACATTTTGACTATCTTTCCAAATGTTGGCATCAGCATGGGAAAGCAGATTCAGGGTCTCACTGCTTGGGTGAATCTGAACACAGCTACCACATCCTAAAGTAACATTCCAGCCTCAGGCTAGAAAAACATTCCTTTGCATCTTCCTTCTGCAGTCATCACTGAGCAGTATGGACACACAAAACTCATGGGGGTACAAAAACAGCAAGAAAAAGAAGCCCGACTCTTGTAAAGAAAAAAAACAAAACAAAACCAAAAAGGTACATAGAAAGTCAGACTGCACTAAGTTTCTATTTCCTGATCCCAGAACTGTTTCAATAAACTGCTGCAATGTATTTGTACACATTCCAGGGAAGCATTCCAGGAAGTCGAGTCCCCCTGCCTACCACATGACAGTCAAGACTTCCTTTGGTCTCGAGACTTCTGCCTGCTTGGAATTCCTCCTTTCTGAATGCCCTACAGTGAACAGGAAAGTCAAATTCTGAATGAAGAAATAACAGATTCAAAAATTTCTGATGGTGGAATTGGTGAAATCAAAGGCTTCCTCCTTTCTGAACAATATGTAACATCAAAAAAATCCCATTATCAGTTAAAGTGAGAAAAAAAATTCTACTTCAGAACAGGCCTACCCTCAAGAAAGGTTTCTCTCACTGTGAACTTAACAGGAAATCAGAAACATATGCCTAGCTGAGGTGAATACACCTTCTCAAGTAATCTGAATCATTACATTAAACACATCTTTTATGTTTATAAGGATTAGATAAATATGCAAATTATGTCACTAACACTTAAGTGAATGAGCATTGCTGCCCTACTTACTGGGTGCCCATTTTCCTTGACATATTTGATACACTGGCCTGAGTCTCCCTTGATAATGACTGGAGACTTTATGGCTCAGGGCACAGTTTGAGATAAGCATACCTGAATTTTCAAGATGCCAGCCACTTGAGTGGTTGAAGGGGTGATTGTAAACTTCCATTCTGACCTCCAACGGCCATTCCTTAAAAAAAACAGTAAAACAGAAACTGGATGTCACCCCACTGGTCATGAAAAACATCCCAACATACAACTGACAAAGGAAACCAGAGAATGAAATTTGCAATGCAACTACACATGCAGAAAATCATCCCTTAAAGATTCAGCCTCATAATTGGTCAACAACAGAACAGTTTCCCAAAATATTTA
Organism: Anthoscopus minutus; assembly: GCA_013399455.1. Taxonomy (NCBI): domain Eukaryota; kingdom Metazoa; phylum Chordata; class Aves; order Passeriformes; family Paridae; genus Anthoscopus; species Anthoscopus minutus. Next base: position 59,341 of record VWYI01048859.1, on the reverse strand, counting down.
ACCTCAGTTTCCAATGTGGGCCAAGAAGAGTTGCTCTTAAGGACCTTTTAACAGGAGGACTTCTGAAAATACCTAAATCCTCCAGTGTTTTTTCTCTCTTGTATTAGTCAGGCACACACAGTCAATACTTTGTTTCTAGGACATGGATGACTTGCTAGATCTGCCAAAGTCACATGTCTGGCTATCAAAAACTTGAATGGAAGTAACATTAAAGTATCAAGACTCTGCTGTCTTTAACTGTAATGTAACTAAGCCTTTCAGCTCTTCCAGCCTTTCCCTTCCAGGACAACTACTTCCTTCCAGTTTCCTTCCACAAATTCAGAATCTTTGCCAAAATGCCTAAAGTGTGTTTCAAACATCTGGAAAACAGTATGGGGAGAGCATGGTGAAGTTTCACCTTATTTCTTTCCTGTAAATTAGAATTTTTTTTATTTAGCTATGAGGTTAGTGGACTAGGTTAGTACTATAGAGCTGAATTAAGAATGCACTGCAGCAGTCCATGATTTGTCTTTTGTTTGCACTTAAAGAAGGAAAGTTGATACCATGTATTCCAATCCTGCTATGTATGCCAGGTGTAGATTCCAGTGCATTCAACAAGGGGAGAGAAAGATATAAAATATTAAAATTAAGAGCTACTAACGAATCTATATAATGACACAGATAGTAACAATGGTAACTCAACTCTAAAGCCATTGGTTATTATTTCAGACAATATCCAAATTATCACTGAAAATACAGTCTAAGATAATTCAGAAGCTTGTTGGCATTGCTAAGAAAATTGAAAGGGTTGCCCAACTCAGTGACACTAATAGTACTAGCAGCCTTATAGACTGACCCAGTGATTATTGAGGAAGCTTACACGCTGGATTATACCTTAGCAACACCTCTAGTTTTTGAATGCCAGGGATTCAGTGGCTAGCTAACAGATTTGTTTGCTTCTCAGCCACTCTGTGGTCCCTTGATATTAAGATGACCACAGTGCTTCCACTCTGGGATATCTTCTCTGTCCTTAAGTTGCTATTAAAAAAAAAAATTCAAGTTCAGAAGAATTTTTCTGTGGGAAATGCTCTAAGATAAAAACAACACCATTTCTTTATTTACCTCAGCTGACTTAGAATGTTTTCTAAGAGACTAACTTTCCTCTTCTTTCTTTAAGAAGCCTGTGTTGACAGTCTTTCAAATACTCACGAAGTATTTTTCTTTGGTATATTTTGGTTTTCTATCACCCAATAAACTTACTCTCCTAGTAGGCTGACCTAAAAATTCCTAAAAAGTTGGAACATCTTGAGAATAAGGATTGGCTGTGGGATCCAGCCATACAGCTGGATACTGGGGTATCTGGTTAACTTGGAATCCTTTCTTCCACCTCTAAATCTCCTAAATCAATATGCATTTATTACAACTTGCTAAGAATAAGAATTAGAATCTGACTACCCCTGACAAACTCTTAAAAATATGGTCAATATTTAGCCATAGATGCCCAACCATAACTTTGATAAAGAAAACTTTCAAGAAAGATTTTCTCTGTCAATAAAAGGTTGCTGCATATCTGTTCCTCTTTAAAGATTACAAAATTAATTATTTGGAATATCAAAATTTGTTTTTACTTCCAAACTGAAAAGAAAACCAGTATTAGTTCAAGTTACTTCTAATATTGATGTAAAACATGCAGACTTAACTATTCAAGTTTAAGTCTGTAAGAAAAAAGATTTATTAGCTACAAAAATTCAATAAAAAATCAGTGTACTGGGCAAATAATTTAACTGATACATACACATACTGAAATTACTATGGATATGTAATATCCACCTTCAAGACCAAAACCTGAAGATTTCTGTACTTCTGTTCGTTACCTGTGGGATTACTAATATAAATTGCAAGCAGATGTAAAACAGCAAACCAAAAAATGAAATACCTTACTTCTGATAACTGCACATATAAACTATCTTCAGGATATAACCTCCTTAACCCATTCCTGATACTGTGATATTTTATGTCAACTCTGGCCAGTTTCCTGTGTGGAGCTATCCAAAGCTCACTCCAGACAGTGGAACACATCATTCAACCAAAAGAAAAAATAAAAAAAAAGAAAAAAAGAAAAAAAGAAAAAAAATCTGCAGTTTTTAAGAGTTTATTTTGTCCAAAATCAGCTTTATCTGTCTAACTGCAAAATTGATCACTTAAGTCCCACCATAAAAGTGATTTTTGGTCACCTTCTTTCTCTGAGAAATTCTAACTAGAAGTAGCTGTTTATATTCTGTTGCTCACATAAGAATGCAAACAAGCCAAAGTAACTGTATTAGGGAAGGCAGCCATGAGTATTGGTGCCAGTGTGATAAACAGGAAAATTAATCACGTACGCCATATGTGCGATATGGAATTTTGTAAAAGTTCTGCAAAGGAGATGCAGGTACACAGTCTGCCATTTTACTTATCACAAAGGAAGAGATTGCTACCCTGGAGTGGGGTGGAGGGAGAAGAAGGATTCCATACAAGATATGCACCCACCTTCTCTGAACTAAGGATTATCAGTGTAATAGCACTTACTCGTTTGCTGTATTTTACTGTCTGTGGATCCATACAGAAACTTACCAAAAATTTTTTGCTTGAAACTGATGGCTCTCTATGCATGCAATAATGGTCTGCTGTCCATCAATTGTTTTACCATATACCTTAATTAGGAAAAAAAAAGAAAGAAGCAAAAAAAGAATAGTCAAAGTTTGAGTAGACCTTGATCAAAGTGCTTATACATTTGGTTCTACTATTGTTACATAAACTGTAAAATTTAATTTTATAACCATTATGGTTATCCATAATATTCAGTACATGAAACAATAAAAGTATTTATTACAATGCAGAGAAAATCTAAGATTAAATATCCTGAAGGTCAGCCATCTTAACTAAATTTTATATATTGTGAGCACCTTTTCCTACCAATATAGGAATTCTAAGCCTGTAACAGTGACTACTGAGGCAATATATATTTACTACCAGCTGGGTTTCAAACACCAGTTATTCTACCAACTATATGACAATTGAAACTTGTATAGAATAGAAACTTGTATAGAGAAAGGGAGGTCCTCTTTTCTGCTTTATCCCCTCAAATCAAATACTACTAAGAATTATCTCAGTGAACCTCCAATCTGGTTTCCTTCACAGGAACTGGAACTCATCTGACTGCTTGGGAATACAGTTCAATGTCTTAACTCAGCAGCTGATTTACATTTTCCCCCTTGTAGTTAATTTTTCTATCATACCAACATAAAGCACAGAACAGCTATCAACAAACAGATCAGGTTGCTGAGATTTAAATAGTCATAGGGCTTGTAACAGCAAGCAAATACTATTTTAGTCCAGACTAAGAGGTTTTATTTTAAGAAGCTATCAGAACCACCAATTCTGGTGATAAGAATGCAGGACCTGGCTATATAGGAGATATGATGGAGCAAAACCAGTTAGTTTAACTAGGACAGTTTTGTCAGTAAACCAAGCCAAGGCAGACATTTCCATCTTATGAAATCTACCCCCCCTTCTAAGCAACCAGCCAGATAGCCGGGATCAGCAGGATCAACCTGCATTAGCCCACAAAATGTCAAAATGCATTAAGAAATTTAAATTAAAATGCTTAAATACAGAGGAAAATCTTCACTATGACCTGCAGTAACCACCCACTAATCATCTAATAGCTAAAACATTAGATTTCTGAAGCTTTCCTGCATTTCTCATTAAGCCCCAACAGGAAGAAATCCTTTACAGTCAAAACTGCCTGTCTTTCTGGTTTACAAATAGCTCCCTTTTAACATTTATATCTATATAGTACAGCAGTCACGTAATTTAGCACTTACTGTGCAGACACCATTGGGATAGTGTTCCTTCACATACGCTTTCATTGCTGTTTCAACTGAATTTCTCCAGGACTCTATGGCATTTTCAACTTCATGGGGTCTAGGATCAGTAGCCTCCTTTCTTAGGTGATCAAATTTAAAAGAAATCTTGTTCTTGGGATCCAGAAATTTTCCATTTCCCAAATCACCATGTTCTGTTATCAAAACCTGCATTATAAAATTTAAGTTAACATTTATTTAATTTATATATACTTAATTTATTAAATCATAAAATTAGTTAATAAAATTTGATATTCAGTAAAAAATAAAAAAATGCCATGCCAAATCTAATTACATCTTGCATTTAATTACTTAATCATACCCAAAGACTGACATTTTAAACAAAACATGCATACAGCAAGAGAGGAGAAGGCAAATATGGTACACTGCCTGAGAAAAACAAATCTTGAATCTTACCCTCTTAGTGCAACAAACAAGGAAAGACAGAAATTCAGGTCTTCTGCTACTAAAGATGGAGTAAACTGTTTTTATAGCTACAAGACAATGAATTCAGCCAACATCACAGACTAAAATTTCAAGCTCTTTAGATACCCCTGAGTGATTAACTTATGGGACTGATACTGGTACTACTAAAGGGGCACAATCTCTGCATCTTGGTAGGGAAGATGCATTTCTTTTAATTTTCTTACCAAGAACTGTTCTAATACCAGGACATCTTTAAAAATTTAAGGAAGATTGCAAGTATTTAATTGCATTCATACCTGTTCGTCGTAACCGTCAATTTTTACAGGAGTAAACTGGTCCAAGTTGTACTGTGCAAATGCACTAGAAGAGAAAAAAGCCAACAAAAGCCTGCATCAAGCACATTCTTCTTCCCTGGCAGCAGTTAAGGGATCTAAATAATAGCTAAGAATCTGGGCAATGATGCATTAAAAAATCATATCAATGCTTTACCTAGCAGGCCAAAATTCTTGGAATCACTTTGGTTCATTCAGTGCTTGTATTACAGATTCCAACCACCACTACACAAAAATTTACGTTCAGCAGTAATCTGATATAGACTAACACCTAAGCTTTCTGTGTTTACCCACAGAAACTGGAGGATCAGATAAAATTTAAATTCCACAGGGATCCAACCTACTAAGCCACATATCTCCACTCTCACAGATGAAACTAATTTTGGCATGAAAGTACAGTAGGCACAATTCCTGATACAGAAGTAGGGTCTAAGGATGCAGTATCTTATAGATGTTCAGGTAACATCTGCCACGAAACAGAAAAGAACGTTGTTCTAACCATTAGGATACAACACAGGTCTCTCCTCTGCCAAGAATTTAATCTTGATCTGAGATGCCCAAAACACACAGAAGGGTTTTATTTGCCAAGCACACGTCTTGAAATGAATTGCTTACTGATTACACAAGTCCTACTGAAAAAACATCTTGCTTTTATGCAACTGAGGATGTGACATCTGGTACTTACTGGGCTGCTCCTTCCCTGAGAAGATTGTCATTATTAAGCAGCAACCGAACATCTGAAAGGAGGTATTTACAACATGTAAGTACAGTTAACTCAGAAACTTCTTTCAGTCACATAACAAATGTCAACAGACTACAAAACACAAAAACCAAGCTACTCCATACCTACAGAGAATACAAGGTAGGAAATTTATTGCTTCATATTTTATAACTTTGACTGAATAAAAAGAAAATAATAGTATAGAAATGGACCTCTTCCAAGATAATCAGGCAAATAGATATAAACTGTATTCTACAGGCTCTAGGAATCTGTCAATCTAGTTTTTAGAATGAGAACAGCACAGAATTCTAACAAGTTCCCTTTAAAATGTATACTATCAACTCTCTCACACTGTATTATTGTTACTGCTTTCTGATGACACTGATATGTTATGCATTGAACTTATTGGTTTTTAAGCCTTACCATTTTTAGTCTCATTCCTTAATGACACTTACTAGGCAGAGGATTATACATCACAACAGCATTTTTTTTCTACCATGATTCAGAAACATATGAATATAAAGTCAACACTCTCCTCAAAATTACTTAATATTTACTGTGCAATCAATGTCTTATCTATGTACTTGACTTTACTAGGCACTGTTTTAATAACAATTTAATTCACTTCTCATTAATTAACCAAACATTAGTTTCGCCAGAACATATTAAACCTCTTCTAAGTATTTCCAAGATATCACTCAAGTGAAAAGAAAAAAAAATCTGGAATATATTTAATATATTTTATATTGTTAAAAAACAAACAAGCAAACCCTCCTGAAATAAACCAAATTCATTCACCCAAACCAAAACACAAAATATCCCAAAGGAAAAAAATACCTCACATAGTCAAAAAACCCCACACGAAACCAACCAACCAAACCCACAATTTACAGAATTAAAATGAAAAGCTTTCTCTCTCTTTTTAAGAAGGCAGTCTGAATCTCATCAAACACTGGTCAGGCATTTGTGATCAAATGTTTGTTATGTGTTTTCAAACACATTGTACTCTATTATTGAGCAGGTAGATGTAACTATGACTTAGTTTAACAATAAATTTTATAAGCAGTACTGCTCTAAGAAATAGTAATAATCCTCAGAAAGCCGAGTTAGTAAGCTGCTCACTTTAAAAATTAAGTACTAATTAATTTTAAATAATAATCAGCTAGTCACAGTTTAACTAAGAACAAGGTACTTGTAAAAGCACTGCATTCTTTAATAAACTTAAGCTCTCTCCAATCTGACACTGACTACAGGTTTAGTACACTAAATTTACTTTTTTACTTAAATAGCTTCAGAAATATTTGTAAGCCATGACTATAAAGCCTGCCTTTTTATACTATATGTATGCCCAAATATCTTGATGACAGACAACAACAATTATTTAAAAAAATAACATCTTAGGTAAAGTTCAGACAACAACAGTTGAAAGAAGCTTATTTTAGGTTTCCTTTCAGTTTACCAATACACTCAGTAAAATGGAGTGTGCCCAGAATTTAAAGGTTAGAAATGTTTGGAGAAGATTAATATTCTTTCCACAACTGGCACTAGGCAGTAGTCTTTTGTGTATTGAAGGTTAAGTATTTGTAATGACATTCCTTCTTAAAAAAAGGACAATTTTAATGTCAGCTAGTTTAAGTTTTGTTGAAAAATATAATTATCTATCGAAGATGAAAAATAAGAGTATGTGTGTTCTCAACAGAAACCCTTGTAACTGTTAATTTATGACTCATTGAAAACAGAGACAAAGCTTGTTCTCACATCACAAAGAAAAGTAGTACTTCCCTTGTTTTGCATTTAAACTTCAAGCTGTCTTGTGACTGCAAAGCTTATCATGCCCAGCTACAAAACCAGCCCTTATAGCAGGGGAGCTGCTACAATATAAGCTACATGAAACTCAGGAGAATAAGTAGCAATGCAATTTTGGATATAGATGCCTTAAATGAAAGGACAGAGCAGACAGATACTCACCATTGAACACCTCGTTGAATTCCCCAGGAGGAGCATGAATTATGAATTTTGCTGCTATACGCACCTTAAATACAAAAACAATCATGTGGTTATATATACTTGCATTCATTCCTATTCAAAGCAGTTATGCATTATGTAGTTTTAACAGCCAGACATGAAATTGTACAACTCCCACTCTTTCACATATTTGTTCACATTATTTCAACTACTTGGTCTTTACTAAGAACACAGGCTATAAAGTTCCACCTCTTCAAACAGATTAGGGATTATATGTGATGAAAGCAGATGGTGAAATTGAGTCATTCATGTTTTCTATTACTGCCTAACAGGAAAAGATGAATATAAAATCAGTGATATATTCACAATCTATGTCAGCTTTTAGTCCATGGATGCCTGGGAATCAATACACAATCCAAGAGAGCCAAAAACCATGATGAAAATGCATTTGATATTCAAAGCTTCTCTTCCAATTTTACTACCTTTCATATGGTTCTATACTTTCCTAAAGGTCCACACTGACATATTAAGCTTAAAAACACTGCATAGACAGTAAAGCTTGTAATTTCACCTGCATCTACCCAAGACTTTTTAGTCCCAGCAGATAAAGCTTAAAAAAACCTTGAGATCTTAATTAGTAATTAATGGCCTTCAGCCACAACTTCTTGCAGAGAACACACAGCATAAGCCAGTATTTCCACTAAAAGTACGCACACCTACCTTGGCTTTTACTCTCCTACTTGCACAAGCCCTTGTACAACAGCACACTGAGCAAAATCAGAAAAGTTATTGCTTTTATTTTTTCAGACCAAGCCTCTGAGTTGGTTCACTACACAGCTACAGACACATGTGCTTGCAAAAACCCCACAAAAATACCTTCTAAATGTGAAACAACTTTTAAACTTCTCAACTATCACCTTACTTGCAGAATGTCACTTAGCAGACACGCTTTCATGAATTCTTTTTCCCCCTTGCACTGTTAAGAGGGAGCCATTATAAAAACTAACTAACTAACTAACTACTGTTTCCATAACTTAACCTGGCAAAAGTTCCTATCCTTCACCAGACACTTAAAGCTCTCCCGCATCCTCGATATGGTGTTCCCATTCAAATGCAGGATACTACCTGAACCAGAGTTTCCTTTCCGACACCTTCTATCATGTATCTATGGAATGAAGAGCTGGAAGATTCAGTGTCTGGGAGCACTGTTTGAAATGAAAGTGCTTGAGAAGCACACATTTCCTTAATGAATATCTAAAAATAAGCCAAGAACAAAAAAGCACATTTACACATTTTTCTTTGTATTTGAAACTACAAAGGAACTGTATGAGCTTGCTAGAGTTGTCAGTTCCCAACTTTGTAACCTAAATGCTGCATTTTGGATTGCAGATGGCCTTTGACTGCTACCTCAAATACCTACCATCAGAACTCCTCTTTCCATGTAAACATGAATTTGCATTATACTGAGATAAATACCACAGAGTTTGCTCTTCTCAAAAGAGACACAGAGCACCTTCTTCTATGGCTACTTATTAAAGTAACTTGGATTGCCTCTTTTGAATTAAAGAATGTAAACTTGTGTTACCAACATTATCTGAATCACCAATCCCAACACTCCTACCTCTTGCTGAAGTCAAGGCACTGTGCTCAGCTTAATGCTCAAGCCAAAGTAATATAAAGAATGTGAAATAAAGCTAAGCTATGGTATTATTAAAGTGCTTATGAAGGAGAAGGGCAACACAGGCTCCAAGGTTCTATCACCAGCACATTTTAGCAAATGATCAATTGTGCTGGTTTTGGCTGGGGCAGGAGTAATTTTTTTAACAGCTGCTGGCAGGAGACTGTGTTCTGGATTTGTGCTGAGCACAGTTAGTAGCTATTCTTTTTTGTCAGTAGCTGTTTTTGTTGTTGCTGATCAGGGCTTTCACAAAGCCAAGGCCTTTTCTGCATTTCATACTGACACACTGGCAATGGAGTTGGGGATGCATGGGAGGTTGGGAGGAGACACAGCCAGGACAGGTGACCCAAACTGACCAAGGGATATTCACACCACATCAAATCATGTTCAGTAGATAAAGCAGGGGGAAGAAGGAAGAAGGGGTGGAGATTTTAGAGTGATGGCTTTTGACTTCTCAAGTCAGCATTACATATGATGGGGCTCTGCTCTCCTGGAGATGGCAGAACAGCTGTCTGTCCCTGGGAAGCAGCGACTTAATTCCATGTTTAACTTTGCTTGCATGCACACCTTTTGCTTTCTTTATTCAGCTGTCTTTATCTCAACCCATAAGTTTTCCCACTTTTACCCTTCTGATTCTCTCCCCTATTGCAGGGGCAGTGAGTGACTGAGTGGCTGTGCGGGGCTTGGTGGCTGCCCTAGGGTTAAACCATGACACCAATTAATAGGGTCAGGGATCAGCCCAGAAAACCAAGTATTTAGGTGTGTGATTTCAGCATGACTATCCCTGGGCTGACTCCCAGCTCAAGATGAAGGAACATAATTTCTTGATTACTTGACTTTAGCTGACATGGTCTGTTTACCCCTGCCAAGGCCAGGTTAGCTCTGGGCAAGCAGAGAAACAAGACTTAGAGACATCTGGAATCGAGAAATAACAGATCCATCAGTTTTGGGCAGGCAGCAGCTATAGAAGCAAAATTAAGCAAAACATGGCTGTCCAAACTGCACCCTGAATGACCACATACTTTAAACTGGTAACATCTGTAGGGTGAGACATTAGGTCTATATAAAAACTGGGCCACTACCTCATTTTCAGCTGTTTTGGAAATATGAATGTGGTTTTGCTTATTTTTTTTCACTAGCAGTAAAAATTATTCCTATCAGTCAGATTAGCTACACTATAAGTAATATTCATTCAAAAGCATTCAGTAGTAACAGATGTACTCAGGACAGGCCAACTTAGGCATTACTTTTTACAAATATTTTAGAAGAAAATTCAATTTCTCACTATTAAGTTTTTCAGTGTGAAAATTTGTCACAGATGACACTTTTATAGAAAAGATAAACACAACCACGCAAATTTGCAATGAATGCCTCATCAAGTATAAAGGATATTCATGTTTACAAAAGCAAAAATCTAACATGTTTTCAGAAGTTGAGAGTATGTCAGGTAAGACACCGTCTATATTTTGTTAACCTGCCTTTGTGAAGCCAATTTAAAAGTATATCCACTTTCCTTCAGCAGTTAAACTGAATTAGCTTCTTTGTGATGCGTATCTGATAAAGCCATTATTTCCCCAATTAATATATACAAGAAGCCCATGTAAAAGAATTAAATCCAGTAGTCTCACTTAACACATTAAAAAGCACTTACAGATTTATTGCCACTGAATTTTTCCAGAAATAAATGCTGTAAAGGAGGCTTCTTTTTTTGAAACCCTGACTGATACTGAAGGACAAATGAATGCATTTCCATAAGCCTCTAAGAGATGAGTATCTCCCCCGTTTGGCAGCAAAAAGCCTCTGGCTCAGCTATCACTTGGGGAAGCACAATTAAAACAAAAGAAGAGTCCATATAAAAGATGATGTTCATGGGCAACTAAAAAAAGATAAATTAAAAAGGTATGTAACTCGTAAAATAAAGTGACAGGCAAAAAACTAAACTGCTCTTTAGTCAAACTGAGATAGGAAGTTCTATCTGCTAAAAATAGTTTAAAGAAAACCAATCAGGTGCATTACACTTGCAACCAATGCTAATTATTCAATGCATTGAGACTTCTAAAAATTGATTTGAACAAGCCAAAACAGAAACATATCTTAAGAATCAAAATGAAAAAACCTTTGTCCATTCAAGAGAACTGCACCTTTACATACAAGAAACTTATACGTCTATCAGCAAGTAACAAAAAATTGTTAACAGTTGAGCCTTCCTTTAGAAAACTCAGACATGAAATACCTGAAGTTTCTCCACTTATTACTGTAGTTACTGCCAGAACACTACCTTAAGACAGTGTTTTATTGATGCAGATTTGATTTATAGTTTTCAGCTTCAAGTCTTCAGAGTGGCAAAAAAGTATAAACTTCAGACTTCACTAATCCAGAATATCTGATCACCAGTGGTTTACAAAAAACCAGCTTTTACCACAAACCTATATAAGGAACCATGCATTTTCTGTATTAAATTTCTTGAATACAAAATCCCCGATCTATACATGTTTTTATGAATCGTGTCTTTGTGCAGGTTTGAGCACTAATTTGGATAAATCATACATAAGCAGAGAGAAGTTTAAGAAAAAAGTATAAAAATTACTTCTTAAACACTGAGAAGGAAAGTGCATTCCTCACTTCAGCCACTCTCTTTATCCAGTTTTAATATTTACACCACTCTCAGTCTTGCTTAAATTGAAGTCTGCTCACAGTAAGTAAGAGGTAGCAAGATTTACTTTCACAATTCAAGTGAAGCCGAATGCTACACATGACCTCGCTTAAAATTAGTTTATCAAACTTATAACCTTATTAATTTTATAAAGCAAACTATTTCAATTGAGGTAAAAATTTATACAGAGAAGCCTAGCAAAAGAGAAAAGGACAGGATTATTGTATGTGAAGAACACAATTATTAGGCATTATGCCTAATTCTTTATTCTGCTAGAGATTAAAACAACTAGTCTATTAAAAAATGTCTACACTCAGTTACAAGAGTACTTGCAGTTTTCAGGCTACACAAGCAAAGAGCAATGTAGTAATGTACAGAACTATGGCAGTTATGCTAAATCTATCCTTTCCCCCATACTTCTGCCTTTATTGCACAATTTAGTTTTCCTGAAAGCATGGTAGCCATCAGGATAGAGAAATCCAACTTCTCTATTTTTTCCAGCCTACGACATTCTGAAGTTTAATTTATTTTGAAGAAGTTACAGATAGCGGCTTCAAGCGGCCCGAGATCTCTCTTCCTGTTGCGGGCACACGCTGCTGGGGGAGCCGGACGCTGCCTCTCTGTGCCTATATATGGTCACTGCTCCCACTGCAGCGCTGCCACCGCCAAGGTGCACCTAGACAGCAACAGAGACATTGAAACTCTTCCTCTTCCGTTCTTCCCTCCCCCCTTTTAACTCGACTGAAACACAGTTATTTCACAGTTGTGTTTTCTAGGCACCCTGATAGCTCACTCCTTCAATCAACATCCATGCTGCACAGAAAAAACATGCTGATAAGCAGGATGCTGTGAAATCACATACTCTTTGCTACACATTCCTTATTTCAAATTCAGAAATTCAGCTGTGAACTCTTTGCAGCAGGGAGAGCCACCTCTCCCTCTATACCCACAACAGGTTAAAGTTCACTTCTCCACGGCAATAAAAATGAAATACTGAGAAAGATACTAAAAGCCCTTTTTACCTATGAAATTGCATGAAAATTTGGGAGGGAGGGGAAAAGGAGGAAGAGAGAGGGTGCGCAAAAGACTCCCATAATAATTTCCACTCAAAGACAACTTTGTTGCTAATCACAGGAGAATAAAAAGAGCTTCCCTAAGTTTCTCTTATCGCTGTTATAGCAGGCTCAAACCATTGTACATCATGCATTTACATTCTGGATTCCTGAGGGTACCCTTGCTATTTTACAACACACAATAAATCTCCCACTCACAGAAACCTGTGTTTGGCAAAAAAAGATGATGAGATATCACATCCAGGAAGGAGTAGAGACTAGAGAGCTCTGTTCTGAGTCATGCCTTGTGTAGTTCTTGTTGAAAACCTGTCTGCAGGCAACTAAACAAATGGGTTTGTCTTGACCCACTTAACTATATTTACAGGGTTTTCTCACAATTAGCTCATTGTCACATAAATATTAACACGAACTGAATAAAATGAGGCAAGTCTGAATTTTCTCAAGATCTGCAAGTCAGTCACACTCAAAATAAGGGATTAATGCTTGTACTTACTGGAATGATACAGGTCACAACACTTAACTAGTTTTATTTAGCTCTGAGTTTGATTCAAACTTGTGATTTCAGTACAGCTTGAGATGTACCATTATTTTTCAATATGCAGCTTTGTTCCTAATAAAGCAAAACTGCTCTGACATCTACCACTCAAAATGAATTTTGCATTGACACATATAACACATCAGGTAGCACAGTCTAAGGTTCAAATACTTGCAAGATACAATGCTTGATGTTCTATCCAAATATCAACATAGTTTTTGACTTTGTAAACCCTTCAGTGTTTAAAGAAAATGTAACTGGCTTGCCCTGTGGGTAGCTAGATGTTTGGTAGTACTGGCTCCAATTGCTCATTAAATCTTTAGGTTAGATACTTCCCAGGATGCTACACCAGTATTTTTACAAACTCCATTGTATAATGAATGCTTATCTATTTCTGTGAGTATTCAGACAAGCAAATTGATCTAGCTAAAGAATAGCTTTAGAAAGTGGCTAGAAAATGGCAACCAATTTAGCTTAAAAAGAGCTTTAAATAATTATTGCTTCCTGCTGCTGACAGTTCAGTGAGGCAAAAAAAGCCTTCAAGCAGCTGGACAAGCTCTGAGAACATAAATTTGAGAAAGTGATTACCCCATGTCAGCTGCAAACTGCCTTCACAGCATCTCATGAAACCTCACCATACCCAGAGGTGTAACTTCAGAAAGAGCATCCCAAAAAATGTATCATCTCACACAAACATGGAACAAAGACAGCGACTCTGGTAGAGAGGAAATGAGTATAAAAATAGTGTTGAAACTGCCTTCCTAAAGCTCAACTGAAAATTCACTGTAGTATCCAATTCACTTCTGCTTCTAGAAGAGCTAAGGAAAAAAACCCTGTAAAAATGTGGTTCTGTGGCATAAGAAAGGAGGGGCACATTCCTTACCTATGGCTTTGACTAAACATACATTTCCTTAGCTGTAATGCCCAAAGCTGCATTGCATCTGGAGAACGTGTGTTTTCCTCAATTATTTTTAATACACAAGTATTTAAGAGTATGTAACAATACCAGCACTTAACAGTGGTGCAGAAAGTAAATCCTACACAACGTGCGCTGATTTAGCTGCATTCTTTCTACCTGATGACCTGACTTGAATAATGAAATTTATTTTTGCAAAAATAACCACTTTGAAAGGCAGTGGATGCTTCACTGTAGGGCCTTTTAGCAGAAGAGTATCTAAATATCATAAAAGTCTCCATCTTAAAATCACTTTACACAACACAACTCAACCATATCAAAAAGGATTAAAAAAATCCAAACTCAAAACAGGACTCCTGAGAGTCATTCTATCAGGCACGGATAGCAAAAAGGAATATGAAAGCAATGGATTACTTAGGTAATACATAAAACCATATACATAACCATAAAAAAATTAGAGAAGATAAATCCCTCCCCATGTTATTCTGCGGTTACTTTTATTACTTCTGACTATATAAAATTGTAAACCTTTTATTATATATATTTATACACAGATATTTATGTATATGTTGTATAAAGCATATATTTACAAACAACTATTTATAATTATATATAAATATATACAATAGCAGCTGAGCAACTGCATACCTAGTTTATGGATCAGATAGGTAACAGCAGCAGAAAAAAATTATTTTCTTGCAAAATTCATTCACTGAAAACTGAAAAAGTCGTAAGACTTTACACTGAATGAAAAGCAAAAGCACTAACTTTTGTTTGAGAAGTAAATGGTATTAGAAATGGCTAACTAAGGTTTCACAGGGAAAGAAACCAACAGTGTCATCTCCCACACAAAAACCTGAGACATCCTGTTTGTTACAGGGACATCAACACACACGATCCTCAGCTACAGCATGGGGGCCTCTCCCAGCAGTCTTTACAAAGTGGTATCCACAATAACTTAAAAAGCACTTGGTTCATATTTGCAAAGTATCCATCTACTACAAAGCCCAAGTTTTTAAAGTGATTCTTTCACCTACCCAAAGATCATTTGTTATAATGAGATGCCCCAAGGACATTAAGCCTGGATTCAATAGCAGTGGGGAGAGAAAAGGAACATAACAGAGCTTGCTCCATGAAAATTGATAGAATAAGGTACCACCCTGTTACATCTCCCCATCCCAATTCCAGTGTCTTACAGTTCTCTCTCAATTACCTATTCAAGGTTTTAATGCCTTCTGTCAAGTTAAGAAAGGATCTGAAGGATTTTACATTTCCAAAGCTTTTTTTACTCAGGGATTAAAAAAGTAATTGCCACATGCTCAAAAACCTGCTTTCATTTCTCAACAAGCACTTTAAACTCCTTTACATCCCACTTCCAGAACCTGAAAGTGAACAGTATACAGGGCTGCCTGTAAAAAACACATGGGTTTGCTAAATAATGCAGCTAAAACCCTTTTCCTATTCTTTTCTGACTGCCAAAATTGCAACCAACCGAAAATAGAATTTCACAGCAGAACTGTAGGTTGAAGACTGTATTGGTAGGCAATAGAACCATATCTATTATATCATAAATTAATGTCTCCAGTTTCATCACTGCATTTGCCAATAATTTGCTCTATTACTCTATTTTTGTTTCAATTTGTTTTGCTTATCTACTTAAACTATGAGGTTTCCTAGGTAGCAAGCTTCTGCAAGGAATTTTGAGAGTACAAAGACAGCAAGAATGGAGCTTTTGATGGTGCCACTGCATTATGAATACTCCCTAACACAGCAGAAGTCATAATACTCAAAGGGTACCTGATTTCTCCAAACTAGTATTAAGCAAAGAATACATGACCTGAAGTTTTAGAAATCAGTTATCTTTTATGTATAACAACTGGTTTCATTTGTATTCATCTTCAGGCTTCAAGTAATTACTTTTAACTTGTCAAAAAGGCAAACAGTTTTGCTTTGCACAATAACTTACTATGGAGGTTCACAGTGAAATACAAGCAGCACTGTACACAGATTGCTAAAATTATAAATTAGGAAAAGTTTCTGACCGTGGGCTTAGACAAATATTGCAACACCTCACCTGGAGAGCCAGTACACTCTCTGTCCCTGGAGATACCCAAAACTCAAAGGGCAAGTCTCTAAGCAGCCTTATCTAAGTTGGCTCATTTTGACTAAGCAGCTTTTGAGTTACCTTTAGAAATTTCTTCCAGCCAGTATGACTGTAGAAGTAAACCAAGTTGTTATTTGCAGTTACACATACAGTCTATGACCACATCTTCAGACAGTGTTTAACGCTTTCCCAAGTAAGTGATTCAAGTATCTATTGTGTCCTTCAATCTCAATGGTATTGATCCATTTTTAATCTAAAAAGCCCCCAAAAAACCTAAGTCAAGACAACACACTATCTTCACACACATATGTTCAAGTATATCCTGGGATGGACATGAAAATCTTAAATCTTGGAAGGCCTCCAATATTCAAAATTACTTATCAGTCTGAAAAGCACTCCTAACTTCCTTATTCTTACTAAGGAATGTCATCAAAAGGTTATCAAGGACACTTGCAAGACTAAGTTTACTTTATAGATTACAGTGCAATTATACCCAGAAAAGGTTATTCAAATGCAGCTCCTACTCATCTACAGTCTCCAGGTTTCATGTGACACAATTCTGAAAGTCAGAATTCTAAATCTTTTCAAAATGAACGATGTAGAGCACAGGAATTGCTTTAACATATGTAAATTAGAAAGGTAACATTTTTAATGTCAAAAATTCAAAGCAGTTTTAGGAAAAATGTTCATATTTGCATTGAGAAAAGCATATGAACCTCCCACATTGGTGGGCTTGTACAAGTAAGTGCAATCTTGTGTCAGTGTATTATGTTTAAAGACAACATTACAGGTTAGAGATTCATTTTATTGGCATAGACTTTACATTCCAAAGCACTGACATAAAAATTGGGTTTTCTTTAATCTGACAAAACTATACTGGAGTTTCGTTTAACTTTAGAAGGCAAATTAAGTGTCAAAATCTACAAATCTAAGAAGTTACAAAGTTACCCAATGCACCAGGAAATACCTGGAAGCCATCCAGGCTCACTTTCACAAATGGGACTACTTCCTCATTAGAAGAGAAGTTTTCTTCTAATCACATTGTCAAACCCCATCTTCCTGAAAAAGTGAAACTACTGAGATATAAGCCTGAAAGAGGTATAGCTCCTTTAAAAAAAAAAATGTTTGAAAATTCACGTATGTATTATGTTCAGCATTTTAAGGAATGCAAGAGCTAATTTAGTATTAAAAAACTTCATGTGCTGTCCTTTCCTCCTTGAAGGCATCCTGATTTTCTAAGGCTTTATCTCAAGTCATACACATCTATTTAACTCCAATGCTTTGTAGATCCATCTTAAAAACAAAAAATCCCAACCAAACCTACAGAAAACATGTCCCTTCAAGTCACCAAAAATGGACTAGAAAACACTGTTTTATGTTTTACAATTTAAATAGTTTTTGCACTGTTTTTCACTGATGTCATTATTTGTAAATGAGTATTTACATTAGCAGATGCAACTTTTATAGTAATATCAGTACCTTTAAACAATTATGGCCTATATTCATGTAAATATTCATGTACTTTTAATATTCCCACTAATAATCTTATTAAAATATTTTTATATATGTTTATTAGTTTGTTGTAGCTACTGGTAAGAAAACAATTTCTAGCTACACTGAACAAAAATTGAACTGCAAAAAATTATTACTAGACTTTAACAAAACTACTTCAACTATCCTGCGTACATAAATAGGTTTTGCATTCAAAACTTGTTAAGCAATGATGCTTTATCTATAGGGAGGGTGCAGAAGTGCTGAATTTGCTGCTTGAGAATTCAGGGCCTCAAGATTTCCACCTCTCACACCCCATTCAAATAAACTGAATCAATAAACAAATAAACTTATGTTATTCAACATACCTAAAAGCTTCTGAACTTTCAGTGACCTATAGGAATAACTCAACTACAAAACACTGTGGATCACAAAAGCTCTCTCTTTAGCACTGAAAAATCGCCGGTCCTGGATGCTAAAACCAGTAACTTTTACTGGCAATGGTCCAACTTCAGATCTTTGCATCTATACAAATCTTACACACCTTATTTGCTATAGTCCTCTTTCTTTTTTAAAATGCTTGTTCAAATTTATTGTCACACTCATTGCAACATTGAAAGAAAAACAAGGCTTCAAAAATCTTTTCAAAATTGTGAATTTAGGGAAAAAGATTGAGTTCAAAGCCATTTATGCAATCTTGAAAAGCTCTTTCTGGTTCTTCTCCCTCCTTCGTTTTAAAGATTCTTGACCTGAACTGTAATAATCTGGTTTGCCATCATTCCAATTACGCCTCTTTCTATATTCTCAGTTATGCTGAACACTGTGAATAAACCTGAATTATGCTACAGCTAGTCACAGTCATCTTAAGTCTAGCAATAGTGAGGTATTACTATAGGCTTATTGCCTTTGCAACACTTAAATCTTTTGTATAAACATGAAGTAAGATATGAATCAAAGACCTTTCTGAACTTGTCCTATCATTACATCATTCTATCTCCTACTTATTTGTGCTCATACATCAAAATTACAAGTCTGAGACAAAAAGTGTTCTGTTATTTGGTTCATCTTCTTTCCTCCTTGAAATTTAGGAGTTTCATGTTCTTGTTATGTCTCTACTGAAATTAGCTACAAAACTACATCACCATCATCACCTGCATCAGGCCTTCGATACCATTAGTTCTGTATCATGGGAAGAAAGTATAGAAAGGAGCAATGTGATAATATTTCTCATGAAAATCAATGTTTGCCTCTTCGCGCCCACTCCTGCATTTATTTATAGTCCCAACTGGATGAGTGAGAAGGGTGTGTTTGTCAAATGCCATCCAGCTGATTCTTTTTTAAGCTCAGTAAAACTGAATACCTGAAATAACATTTTTATTGTACAATGATGGCACAACTTAATGCATCAGAAACAAAATCTTAAGGTATCACATGTATATTGCCACATGTATATTTTCAATGAGTTTGCAGTGTCACCCATATCTGGTTTCTTAGCCAATAAAATATGCGCTCTGGCTTGGAAAATTCCAGTCATACAGGAAAATCAATTTTATATGGGACTGATGGAGAAATCAATTTCAATTTACAATGGATGAGTGCTCATTCTATTCATTTATGCCAAGGCAGGAAGAGTCTCTATGAGTCTCTGCACTCACTTTCGGAGAAAAGAAAAAACGAAATTAGCGAGTGGAAGAAAGTTCAGAACTTAACTCCATCAGCCACAAAAGCACAGGCAGCACTTCCAAGATCATACAAGATAAAACTGTAATTCTGTCTTTTATTATTTGACAGGACAAGAAGCAATGGGCACAAAATGAAACACAGGAGGTGCCATCTGAGCACAAGGAAACACTCTTACACTGCAAGGGTGACCAAGCATTGCCACAGGCATCGAAGGAGGCTGTGGAATCTGCATCCCTAGAGATTTCCAAAAGCCATCTGCACACAGTACCGAGCAGCCTGCTCTAGACGACTCTACAAAATTATGTCCAAGTATCCCTTCCAATCTCAACCACCCAGTGATGGCAAGATAACTTGTAGTCAAAGCATTTTTAGCACAGCTGCTGGAACAATGTACTTGACTGGTGTTGGGTTTTCTATAAGGGGCTAAAAAAAAGCAATTGCCACTTATACTTCCGGATCACATTACAACTTGTATCAACAGAGAGGTGGCATCAAAATGTGAATTAAGTAGACGAAGGCAGTCTTCATACCTCCTAGGAAGAGGATATGAAGATCTTGGTGCTGTGCCACCCCTAGGCATACCAGCGCATCTCTACTTATAAAACAGGGTCAAACAGAAAATCTGGCTTATTGCAGCCACTTAGATATTTTAGACATCCTTCTAACTTCAAATAAGTTTGAAACATCATTTATAGATGCCTTCCATATTTGAATCACCTCACAACTTCCATAGACATAAAAATACAGGATTTTAAAGTGGAAAGTGAGCAACAGCATGCATTACATAAAGGCAGGAGCAGCACTCCAGCACCATGTACACAAAACACCACACCCTAGCTTGGAAAAAGGCAGCTGCCATGAAGCTGGATCCCACAGAGATGGCAACTGAGGTCTCACAAAACATTCTTCTTCTGAGACTTTTCTGGAAAAATCTGCCTTGAGTTTCCAAATGCCACAAAAATAGTACATGTTACATTTCACCAACACAGTCCCTCTGCTCCTTGACCTCACACTTCCCCAATTACTGCCTCGTAGCAGGAAGCCAAATCCCCACAGTTCATTCCCAGCTCCTCATCCCCACAGCTCCTTCCTCTCGTAAGTCACATGTATCCCATCCCTCCCGGAGCCTGCGGGGATGCCTGGGGACGGCAGGCGGGTGCTTCGGAGCAGCCGGCTAGCACGGGCACGGCGCCTGGGGAACGGGAAGTGGAGGTGGGGGAAGGGAAAGCCCTTCCGCGTCTCTTCTGCCTCTCCCTGCCGTCCCCGCGCCCCGCACGCCGGGCGGGGGCGGCCGCAGGGACCGGCAGAGCGGCCGCCGCCCCC
>VWYI01048859.1:1124-38487 GCA_013399455.1 Anthoscopus minutus | reverse complement strand
CACGCTGAAAACAGGAGCCTCGCCAGCTCAGACGGACGGAGGACAAGAGGGCGGCGCTACTCGGCGCAGCATATCCATCCATCCCTACCTTCTCCTCGTCGGACAGCTGCTCCTCCAGGTCCGCCATCTTCCCGTCCGGCTGCGCCCGCCCCCTCCCGCTCCTCCTTCCCGGCAGGAAGGGCGGGACCCGCGCGTGCTCCGTGCGGAGGCGGTGCCTTGTGCGCACGCGCGGCGGGCGGGGGGCCCCGAGCGGCNTGGGAACGGATCCCCGGGATCCCCGAGCGGAGGGGCGGGCTGGGAACGGATCCCGGGGATCCCGGAGCGGAGGGGCGGGCTGGGAACGGATCCCCGGGGTCCCCGAGCGGAGGGGCGGACTGGGAACGGGTCCTGGGGATCCCGGAGCGGAGGGGCGGGCTGGGAACGGATCCCCGGGATCCCCGAGCGGAGGGGCGGGCTGGGAACGGATCCCGGGGATCCCGGAGCGGAGGGGCGGGCTCGGAACGGATCCCGGGGGATCCTCGAAGGGTTTGAAGGGCAACTGGAGTTGAGGGCAGCCAGAAGTAAAACTCACAAAATCAGCTTGCTTGGAAAAGACCTCCGAGATTATTGAGTCCAGTTTATGAACACCACCTGTTCAACTAGACCATGGCATCCGTGCCACATCCAGTTTCTTCTAAAACAGCTGCAGGAATGGTAACACCCCTACCTCCCTGGGCATGCCATTTCCATATCTCATCGCCCGCTCAGTGAAGAAATTCCTCCTAGCATCCAAAACAAACCTTCCCTGGCACGGCTTAGGGCTGTGTCTCTGGTTGCCCGGGAGAAGAGACCGACCCCCAGCTGCTTTCAGACAGGTTTCAGCCCCCACCGTGGCAGGTGCTCAGTGAATGCTGGAGTTGAGGCCCGGGCACCTCACAAGTGCTGGGAAAGGCTGTGGGAAGCTCAGTCTAATACCAGCGACAGAGAAATGGTGATTTGTACTGTAGAAGATTGGACATGGAATGAGGTCAGTGGGACGAAAATAAGTAGATGGGAAGTTTTTTAGCTCCAGACAGAAATTGTGAAGAATGTCATCCAGCGGTGTGACCTTGCAGGTACACGGGAATTTGGGATGATGACTTGCAAGAACTGCCTCTGGGCTAGCGATTACTCTTTGGTAATGTTTAAAAATACAATTTCTCAATGTCTGGCACAGTGTACTTCCACCTCGGTTATGATGAACAAGGAAAAGCTGATCGCTGATGGGAAAATCACAGATGTTGAGATACACCTATGTCACTCATGGTTAGTGGTGTGAATAGCCAGCTACAAGCCAAAGCATCTTGTTACGTTATGGAGTTCATCCACACCTCTCTTTCTTTCATGAGTATTTCTGCACAAAGGCTGTGAACATGCAGTAGACCAAAATATGCCTATATCTGTAGGAGTTTTCAAGGCTGTTACTCTAGATGCTGTAAGAGGACTGTCACATGAAAATGAAGGAAAGCGAAATTGGACAGAAAGGTGTTTAAACCAATGGGGGTATTATAATGGCACAAAAAAGTCATTAAATAATTAAAACATGTAAATGAAAATAAGTAAAAGATAATTAATGTATAGGTTGGACAACATGGCTGGTTCAGGACAGTTGAAGTAAAGGACAGTAAAGATTTAAAAATACCTGAAGCCATGGAGCATAAAGATAATGGACAGTAGTGTGTTTATGTCAGGAACAAGATAAATGACAACCAAAGCTAATGTTTGATAAGAGCATTGCTAGATTTAGAGTGAAGTATAGAACAGAAAATCTGCATCTAAGGGATATTTGGATTTTGAATATTTTACATATATTATTTGGATTCCATAATAAAAGGGAATAATAAACGGTCTGTAGCAGGGAACAGAATTGTGCAGCATTCTGTGTCATGCAACAGTACTTTATAATTTCCACCCAGGAGTCTTAAGAGTAACTACCTGAGGTCTGTGAAATGCTGCTGTTAAAAATGAACCTTGGGATTTGTCAGCTGGGAGATGTTGCTGTGGTAGTTACTTTATTAAATATGTATCAGGAAGATAGTTCAAAAAGGTAGATCTTCTCAGATAAATGTGAACAGTTCTCTTATAAGTTAATATCTCTCTCTGTTGGATGTACCATGTTTACACCAGATTTTTCTTGGAAGTTTACTGAAACTAACATATTGAAGTGAATGATTCAGAGGAGGATGGTGAAGTCATCACAGAAACTGATGTAAAACTTCTTAATAGTGCCCTCACAGGTACTTTACTGTGACCTTAGCACTTAATGGGAAATGAATAATCATGCAGAAATAATGTGACTTTATATTTTGTGAATAAAGTATTTTGGGGTGTTTGTGTGTCTTTTCAGGAAGAATATGGAAATTTCAGAGAAATTAAAGGAGGACTAAAAATAATCCTGGAGATGCAGAAAAAAATTCAGGATATGAGGCTTAAGAATGTCAAGACTGAGAAGTGATTCTGGATATAGCAGTAATACACGAGTTAGTTTGGAATTTAAATGCATCTTCTGTGAAGTCATATATCTGTGCTTGCTGTTTTAAATTGGATACAGCCAATTTTCAACCAGTAAATCTTGTATATAGAATTCATACTTTTTCATGTGTCAGTGTCTCTGCACATTGATCAAAGGCTAATTTGCACTACAATCACATACAGAAAAACAAAATATCTTGTTGCTTACTAGCTAGCTCATGTGTTAACAGCTGTTTAGTCCCACTACGTGAAGCTCACCGTGGGCTAGCAGATCTCTCTCATGAGCAGCATGTGGTTTAGTGATGTAGTGAAAGAAAAATTAATAAATTATAAAAAGAACCCACCCACACCCCAAACAACAGCTCCTGAATTTTACTTAATCTGATCAGACACAGTAGAGCTATCAGTCAGGTGCATTGCTATTTTGCTGTACTGCTTCTGTCCTTTTATTCCTGTATTGACTTTGTAGAACCAGACCCCTGTCCCTCGAGTAGCATTGGGAGGGAGGGCACAGAGCTCCTTACTACAAGGTCTTCCTGCAGGGCCACCACTATGGCTTGAGAGAAGTGCAGTTTCTGAAGATTGGCAATGAAGTGATAGGGCACAGTGGTTAGCACACCTCTGTCCTTCTGCATTGGCCCCAAACACTGAGATAAGCAATGCAGAAAAAAAAAATTACGTTTTCATTCTTCATCAAGGCAGGTGATTGACATTTTATCTATTGTATCTGCTCAAAGGACAAACTCATTGTCCTGGTTTAGGGCAAATTTGGGAGAAAACCTCCAAAGGGGGACCTCTCCAGAAAGCAAACCTGCACTGCCCCTCCCCCAATTGGTTGGAGAAGGATTCTTTGGGGAGAAGTGGAAAGAACCTGTTTATTTAACAGGCAAGGTACCCTCAGCACACAAAATGAACAACACCAGATAACCACGCTCTTTCACCACTCTGAAAAGATGACAAACTCAGAAAGTCTCTCCCGGGAGTGGTCGCTCTGTTACCGGTCCCTCCGATGCTGGGGCAGCTGCTGCAGGACACAGGGTGCAGACTCTTGGTGTTTCCCAGGTCCCAGTCCAGAGCGGGTTCAAATGGTTCCAGAGAAAAAGGGAAAGGAAAAAAAGAGCAGTCCAGGGAAAAAATTTGGACTGCTTAGATCAACTAACGAGCAGAAGCCAGAAAGCAAGAGCAAAGCAGAAGCCAGAGCCAAACAAAAGCAGAGCAAGAAGCAAAAGCTGCACTACCTACTGCTCTGTCTCTGTGTCCCGCCAGCCACTGGGGGAGTGAGCAGACTGGTAGCAAAGCAAAACAAAACTTCACTCTTCAGTGCCAGTCTTGAAGGTACAGAACGTAATATCCAGCGTAAACAGAACACACGATAGGAGATACAAGCACTGTATCACCCTAGGACACTCATGAGAGGTGTATTTGGGGCCTACTTGTTTAACCTGGAGGATGTGCTACATTCTGTTTTCTAGGACAAAGGATGGGCTCTGGCCAAGCTCTGATCCTTGCTCAGGTTGGCAATTACTCCTGGCAATGGGTGAGGAGTGCCCCGAAAGGCGTGGCAGCCTGTGTCCCTGATGCCTCCTCCTTTCCATGGAGAGCACATTCTTGCATCCTGATACCTGTTGAAATAAATCCTCATGTTTGGTAGGAGATATACTCCAGTTCCTGAGATTCCCAAGTATGTATTGGATCTTAGGGAATAGTCTACCAAATTGTGGCTGGATGTTTGGGGACTTAGTATTCGCAAACCTCTCCATTTGCTATTTGTACCTTAGAGATCCTTAGCAGCGAAGGCAAATAGGCATATTCTAGAGAAGCTGAATGGTAAATCCTTACAATAACGTTGGAAAGAAAGCTGTGACTGGAAGAAAAAGATTAACAAGTAAAACTGTAGAGCAGGCCCGAGACTGAGCTTCCTTCTTGGATAGCACTTAGAATACTTCAGAAGAAAGAAGATGAGAGAGGATAGTTTGAATGTAATGAACTGAACCCAGCAAGAATGGAATACAAAAAGGAGTAAAAAAATGTACCAGGGAAATTTCTGAAGATAGAGTGGGTATTATGGAGAATATCATGGTCAAATGGATCGTCTGTATAAAGGTTTAGGTGAGTATTTTTGGTACTTAGCTGATAATCACCTGAGCCTCAACTTGACCCTCAGCTTCATCAACAGGGAGAAATAAGCGCTCTAAAGGTGCAATTCATCTGACCTAGTTAAGACACCTGTTTTAGGAAAAGTTTATTGTCTGTATGAGTTCAGGCCCAGCTATCTAAATATTTGGTACTTGTATTATGGCAGCCAAATAATCCCCTTTTACTGTTAGAAGATCAAAAGGAAAGAAGGTGATGGACCAGCAAAAAGGCAAAAGGGCTAAGGGAAGAACACAAGGGGCAGCTGAAGTTGAAAGCTAAGGGAAAGGAAAGCATTGTAGTTCAGCAATGCTCTGTGCTCCCTAGGGAAGCTGTACTCAAAGAGGTAAATCACATATTTATGCACAAAGGACTTTGTACCAAGAGGGCTGTTATTCTGCACTGCCTTTATTGCAGCTCCTACTCAGACATCAGGAATGCTGTATCATAGTTATTGACAATATGGAGATAGAACTGGATTAGGATTAACAAAGGAAGAGGACAGGTTGGGGATTAGGAAACAGACCAGAATCAAAGTGTAAGGGTTTGCACCCCATAAAGGCTAAAGAGGGCCCATAAGATAATAGTATGCTTCACAGCAGGTCCAAAATTTCTCCAGCTTGAACCAGTCCAGTCTCATTCTCTTTTGGTGTACCTATTTGTTTACCTTTGCTCTGTACTGGGATAGACTGAGAAAGCAGCAGGAGAAAGCAAAAGTGAGGAGAGCAAAGGAGTTGGAGCATTGCTTGCCCCAGCCATCAAATTGTTACAGGAATAGAACAGTAGCTCACGAGATTTGAGCAGCCAGCTGATTTTGAAAAGATTCATGAGAAAACATAAAAATTCCTTTCCTTCCCTCTCACCAAGCCTGATTTTTGCTAATATTTTTAATTATTCCTTTCTCAACAAAAAAGGAAATATAGTCTTCTAGCTGGTTTTATTTACTTTCATTCTAAAGGAGACACTGTTTGGCAATTTTATTTTTCAACAGGAAATGGTAAATGTGCTGATTTGTTTAATGAAGTTGAGATTCACTGTAGGAGTCCAAATTCCTTTTTTGTTTTACTCTCTGTAGAACTTAATGCCTTAGGTAGATATAATCTCAACAAAGATAAACCATTCAAGCAGATGTGAGTAAAGAGCTGAGAATTTCTGGGCTAGTGTAGAGAAAAATACCTCACAGTCAGTGGTACTTCATTCTGCCTAACAGTGGTGTGGGGCCTTAAATTTTGATCTTGTACACATATTGGAAGAAATAGTAGGAAGAGAAGGTTGGATTTTGAAGTAAGTAATGTAATTTTATTTTTGAATGTTGAGCGTTTGAATGATACGCAGCATAAGCACTTGAGCACACTTGCTTCTGACCTCAGTAAAAGTCCTGAATGCTGAATACTTGTGGAAATTAGTAGTGTCTGAATGTTCATGTAGAAACATTACTTCTGTTATCTGCTTTTAAAACAGTTGCCATGTTGTGTATTGATAAAATCACGCTCATCTATTAAAACATGTTTGTTTTGTTTGTGGTTTTTTAAAATTTGTTTTGTTTGATTTTTTTTATTGTTGTTGTTCTGTTTCTCTTTTTTTTTGTTGTTGTTGCTGTTCTTCAATGTTGTTCTGTTTAATCAAAGACTGGTTAAGACAGTGGTGCAATTTGCCTGTTGGACTCACCTGTGGCCTTAGAACCCAAGATCTGCTTCCTTGGGAGATTTGTCATTTCTTAACACTGCTCTGGAACACAGTGAAACCCCATTAGATGTGAAAGATACTGGAGAATTTCTTGCCATTTGACTTTAGCAAAAGTAGTCCTATACATGACTGTAGTAATCGTATTGTTCTCAGTTTTCTGTTGTCATAGAAATTTGAGGCTACAGGAGAGCCCAGATTTTACCCACATGGATTCGGAAGCTGATGATGACTGTGGATCAGGTGAGGTAAATTAAATGAGCAGGAACCAAGGAGGTTAGAGATAAATGGGCAGTATGTCTGAGGCAATGCTAGGTTTTATATGACTATACATTATCCCAAGATAGCATCCAACTTGACTTAAACTCCATACATTTTCTTATTCTTAGGCCACAATTTTACACTAATTGGCTGTATAATGGTACCGAGGTCTGTTGCAAAGAGCAAGATTAATATCAGAGGTGTAACAAAGTGCAGGAATTATCCATTGTATAATTAATTTAATAAGTTCAAAACAAGCATTATTAATCAACAAATGCTTGTTTTGAACTCCTCTGTGACCAGCTTTGTAGGCTTTATTCAATCGTTTAAAAGGAAGAATTTGCTCCCTCAATATTGTTGATTATCTGAATGGGAATGAGTTTTTGATTAGATTAACAATTTTGTTTATTCCTGAGAAGTTTGTAAAAAGGGAAAATACTTTTTGCTGTTGCAGTAAATTGGGTTATGGGGATGATTCTCCCTCAACTGTCATGAAGACAATTGACAAACTTTTAATGCAAACCCAGAGAAAATAAATCCCACCATAATGTCCTCAACAACCCCTCAAGATGTAATTTTTTGGTTGAGAAGAGCAACTCAGAAAAAATGTAACACAAAGGTCTGATTTTACTAGTTTCTCCAAGCTCAAGAAATGCACAGAGGAGTAAATAATACACTGAAAAAATGCCGTCATTGTCCTTTTTGTGGCATTTTAGAAAGCATTTTGTATGAACTAACTGGGAATAGGAAACCCTAGAACTGTATTTTGGTAGTAATTAAAAATTCATGAACAATTTTTAATATCTACATGAACTATATTGAACCAAAGAAAATGCTTTTGATCCTTAAAGGGAAAAAGGTTTTATTCTACATGTGCTTTAACCAGTTTTGCAATTTTTAAAGAATTGAAAAATGCATTTGCTACATATCTTTGCCTGTTTTAACTCCTGTTGCTGTGCTATAATGATATCCCTGGCTGATATGGATCAGTATTAGTCTGAGAGAAAGCCTCGTGTACATTTCCAAATGTTAAGTGTTCCAATCTGTGGAAAGTTAGTGCAAATACTTTGCTCCACTTCCTTCCTCACAATACAATTTTGAAGTTCTGGTTTTAGTCTCTCATGTCAAATCAGGATATGCAGCAAAAAAAGAAGTCTCGTGTCTCTGTTGTGATGTGTAGGATGAAGTGATGAAGAGCTACAAGCAGAAGTGGGATATCTAGATATGTAAAGTAACACCATCTAGTGTGATGAAGAGGGTTCTCTCGTTACATTCAAACAAATAGGGAGCTATTTGTTTCTTAAATTTTTGTGACCCTCAAAAGTAATTTTTAGGGGAAGGGGGAAAGAAAAGCAGCAGGGTGCCTTTATACATGTTTCAGGTGCAACACAGGACAAGACAGAGTTTTCTTGGTAGCAGAAGATGAGAGTTTGATAACCTGTGAAAGACCTAGAAGGAAAGATGGTGGAGACGTGTACTGGTTTGAGAGCAAAATCACTCTCACTTGGAGTGAGAGACTCCAAGTCAGAAATACAATTTCTTAGGAAATAGGAAGAAAAGAAAGAAAGCCACTCACAAAGTCAGAATACAACCTGATATCCTGTTGGTCAGGGTGTTGGCAGTAGTCCAGTGGTACTAGATGAGCCTGGTCTTCTTCTGAGAGTCCAGTGAAGAAAGGCAGTCTGGTACCCCAGTTCTTAGGTTTTTATCCAGGTAGAGGGGCTTGGCTCCTCCCCCTGGATGCAGCATTTTCCAGTGGGATGATGTAAGCTTATCAGTGGACTCAATGGCCCATTAGCTCCTTCCCCTGGATGGAGCATTTTCTAATGGGATGATGTAAACTTATCAGTGGGCTCAATGGCCCATCAGCAGAAAACCTCTCCCTAGAGGGAGGATGGGTCATGGGAGAAATAAGGAAATTGTCCTGCTGATTTCTTATCAGCTGGCTTATCAACACAAGATTGCATCACTTCCCCTCATTCCAGTTCCAACAGATGGTGATAGAATAACACACTTTTGATTACATTTTGCACTGTAACACATGACAAGATGGTAGGATACAAGAGGACCACTGCCTTCCTATGCTTCTTGCTGACCTGATGACATGAAGAGCTGTTTCTAAAACTGGTTGAGCTTACTTACCGACCTGCTGTACCTGGGTCCAGCTTCCTCATAAAACTTGTGTCATCACACACTGTTTTCTGGCTGTCTGCTTGTGTAATACATGATGGTTGGACTGTATGTGTTAGTTTTTGGTAGTTTTAGCTCTTCACTGCCACTTGTTTCTGGGTTTGGCTTTACATTCCTTTTAGTCACAGTTTTTGCTCTGAGCCATATCAGACTGCTGATTCCACTACTGCTCTCTGCCTTGTCTGCTGGGAATTCTCCTGGGAGCCAGAGAAAAAAGAGAAGACCTAGGAAAGGGGTGGGGAAGTGGGAAGGCTGAGAGAAAAGAGAAGCAGATCTCAATGTAATTTTTTTCCTTACAGCACACTGCTCTTCATAGTTTCCATTCAATATAGCTTGTCTCCTCTTGTGGGCTGTATTCCAGGGAAGGATTTTTTTGAATGGTCTGTTAATAAACCCTGACTGAGCCACAAAATTTTGTTGATCTCTAAACCTGGCAAAATTGGGGTTTTGTTGTGTGAATGGTGACAGCCTGGTGGGGTCGCATGCTGCTGACCAGCCCTCCTCATGGCAGAGGCTGGGAAGGACAGTGGTGAGGGCCTCATACTGCCCATGGTGCAAGCTGGAGAGGAATGGACTAAAATAGGCCAGGTCTATGTCATACCAAGGGTTTTATGTTTTAACATTTACAGGATTTTCTCTTGGCCAACCAAAACAAAACAAAAGGGAAACCAAAACAAAACAAAAGGGAAACCAAAACAAATAGTGAAGAGTTTTCAGTGAATGTCAATGGACTAGTCAGGGAGAAGCTGATGAATAAAGCTGCGAAGTCTGAAGGATGGGTGCTTGACTTTTGTGCATGCTGCACACATCTGTGCGCCTGATGTCAACTGAGACGTGCCTGACACTGTATTTTACGGATTAAAGATTAGTGATACCAGGCTATAGGTACAAAAAAACCCCCAGTGAAATATGAGTCCTTCGGGTAGAAGGGAATCTGAGGCAATTGGCATAGATGGTAATCTTCTGCTGCAGGATATACAGCCTTAATTTTAGGGTCTCTTGTAGTTTAAGGCAATCTATATTAAAAGCTGACAATGAATGTACTTTAATCTAGTGTAGAGAGCTAAGTATGATGCTAGGTACAGCAGGAGGGCTGTATATTCTGTTTACCTTAAAGGGAGTCCTGGATGTAACTATAGACTGAGAAATGAGATATTGGAAATCAGTGCCACAGAAAGGGGCCTGGGGGTCCTGGTGGATGCCAGCTGAATGTGAGCCAGTAGTGCCCTGGCAGCCAGGAGGGCCAGCCCTGTCCTGGGGGCATCAGGCAGGCAAGGGAGAGGATTGCCCAGCCCTACTCTGCACTCCTGCAACCTCATTCTGAATATTGTGGGCAGTTTTGGGTGCCACAATATAAGAAAGATAAAAAGCTATGAGAGAGTGTCCAAAGGAGGGCCACAAGGCAAGTGAAGGGTCTTGAGGGGAAACCTTTTGAGGAGTGGCTGAGGGCACTTGGTCTGTTCAGCCTGGAGGAAACTGAGGGGAGACCTCACTGCACTTACAACTTTCTCATGAAGGGAAGAGGAGGGGCAGGCACTGATCTCTTCTCTGTGGTAAGCAGTGACAGGACTTGAGGAAACAGCATGAAGCTGAGTCAGGGGTTAGATTGTATATTAGGAAAAGGTTTTTCACCTAGAAGGTGGCTGAGTACTGGGATGGGCTCCCCAGGGAAGCAGCCACAGCACCAAGCCTGACAGAGTTGAAGAAGTGTTCGGGCAGTGCCCTCAGGGACATGGTGATTCTCAGGGTTGAGCTGTGCAGGACCAGGAGTTTGATTTTGATGATCCTTGTGGGCCCCTTCCAACTCAGCATATTCTGTGATTCTAATAAAAAGCTTTGAAATATATGCAGACATTTTTATCTATTTTAGTGCATATTATAAAGATGATAACTTGGGTTGGAAAAGACCTTCAAGATCACCTATTTGCACCATCCCCCTGCTACTTTGCCTGCCCCTGCAGTGTTCAGGGGTACTTTCCACTAGAGCTGGTTGTTCAAAGCACCGTCCAGCCTGGCCTTCAGCACTTGTAGGGATGGGGCATCCACAGCTTATCTGGGTAACCTGTTCTATTGACTTACCACCCTCACAGTAAAGAATTTCGTCCTGATACCTAACCTAAACCTACCCTCTTTCACTTTAAAGCCATTATCCCTTTTCCTGTCACTCCATACCCTTGTAAAAAGTCCTCCTCCAGCTTTCATGTAGGCCCATTCAGATACTGGAAGGATGCTGTAAGCTCTCCTTGGAGTCTTCTCCAGGCTCCTCTCTCAGCCTAGATAACATCTAAAAATAAGAGACATGTTTCAGTGTAGCTGTTTTGAAACAAAATTATTTAGAACCCAAGAATTAATGTCAATGTAGAACTGTATTTCACTTAATTCACAGTCAGTATTTAAATCTACTAAGTGGATTTAACTGTGAGGTTTTATTAACAATTCAAATGTAAATATGGCATAAGACTGCCTTTGCCTGAAAGTTATTTATTCCCCACTGATAAGCCTCGGGACCTCAGGCATATAGAGTGTGACATTAATTTATCAGTCCTTTTTCGTAAGCATTAGGAAATAGTGAAAAAAAGAATTATGCGACTCTGTGTGATGCTCTGACCACAACAATGCACTAGATGGCACTGTTGGTTTTAGTTTTACTGCTGCCTCTTCTCGGGAACTTGTCTTAATTAGCTCCTTTTGAAAACAAACATGCTGTTTCAACAGAGGGTCAGTGTACATTGTTCTGGGCTACTGCTTTTATATTTATAGTCATGTAATCAATATGTTGGAAGGGTAATTAATTTTTAACTTCAAGCCAATTGTAGATCAAATGCCCAGTAGATTTACTGGGTGGAGACAGTTTAATTTCCTTTGAAGCAATGATACTGATTAGCTGTAAAGGGTTTGCAGAATTGCTAGAGATCCAGAAGACCTTTTGCTTTGAAATACTGGTGTTAACTTTAAATTAACACCATTACTGTGATACAGATTAATGAGTTGTGGCATAATTCTGATAAAGTTCCACTCATGTACTTGCTATATTTTGTCCTGTCAATTCCTATTTCAAAGCAGTTTTGTTTGCTTTGACTCTTCCATTCTTATCAAAGGAATGGTACAAAGTAAGCATTAAGCTGATCGAACTGACTTTCTGCTTTTTATCCCTGTTCTTTCATTATCTGTCTTTGGTGACTCCAGAGACCCATGGCTAAGTATGAGATGTGTACCAGAGCATATAGGATAGGATGGTATGAGAAGCTGGGGTATTTTTTGAAACCTTTCCAACCCATCCTTGTCAGATATGGTGGTGTCCTGGCCTCCTGTCCCTTTCTCCTATTGTCTAGGGCAGCTCTGTCTCTCAGGTTCCTTACTTGGAGATACTTGCTAGCTTTCAGTGCTCCTGCAGTGCTTTCAGCCCATCCCCTTGATGCATCCTTGTCCTCAGAGCTAGGCTTCCTTGATCACACTTTCATCTGTTCACTCTTTCATCTTCTTCTTTGTCTCTGTTCTTCAACATTCAAGCAAACTGGAATCTCAGTGCTCAGCTCTCTATCCCCATCTTACAACTTTAACACCTTCCTTCTACTTTTTGTAATCAATAAATGAACCTTTTTCATGGATAGGCTATTGATCACTTCTCTGGCTGTTTGGATTCTTTCTGATCTTGTGTCTTTGCTTTCCATTACATAAAAATTTCACTACAGGCTCTGACTATCCACTCTTCGGCAATTCTCAGAGCCTTTTTGCTGTCCTCATCTTTGTTGATCTCTTGGCTGACTTTTGAAACTTTGATCATTTAATTGGATTTCATGCTGAGTAAAACCATGGGCACTGGTTTAATCTGAAATTAAACTTTTGTTTAGTCTGACATTATGAAAATAAGGTCAATTTCAAAACAAAAAACGTTTCCGTTTCTCTGTAAAAAGCCAGCCTCTTGTATTTTTATGTTTAAACTATTAATTTAATTCAGTCTGGCCTGAGCAAATATTTCTGTCCTTTCAAGTCATACTTTTGAGTAAATCTTATCAATTAATGGAACTATGTTACTGAGCTGTGCTGCAAATGTCTCTGATTTCTGCTGGAACCAAGAATAGCCCTCAGTATAGATTGACACAGCCATCAGATATTCAACTTGTCAGAATTGTAACCTTTTCACAAAGAGAAAACATTATAATTAGGAAAATGATCAGCAGAGCTTAGAGTCCACACCATTATATTTTCTGTCAGAAATTAATATTGTGACTAATAAAGGCAGGACTGCAGTTACTACAGCAGACTGTTCTGTAGACTGTAGCCTACAGTTGTTTGTAAGATATTAAATTAAGATTATGAAATTTATTCTAGTTTTGAGACAAACTAGAGATGGATATATGCAGCATACAAGAAGACTGAAAACTCAATTATCATAACCACAAGAACTGAAAAGAAAAATCTGTGCTGTCTTCCTGTCTGCTGGTTCAACGGGATCTATTTTTCCAGTGATCTTAGTCACAGCATTTCAGAGTAGTACTTTTGTCAAATCTGACCATTTTGGGGGGCAGTGGGCAGAAGAACATATCCCAATCTATTTACAGTAGAGGGAGCTGATGCTCAGTGCCTGTGAGTTTTAACTGCTGTGCCAGTCTTTGTACAGAATATGCCATTACCAGCGTGTGTGTAAGACTGCTGAAGAAACAACTTCTCTCAGGAGTTTGAGACAACATCATCCCTTGCCCACTGGCTGCAGTCTCACAGAGCTCTCTGTCAGGGTCAGTAGCCTCAGAGAGCTCTTGTTAGAAGGAGACATCTCCCAGGGCCCTTGGGCATTTTTTCCATTAATCAGGTTTGATGTGAGGGAGAGAGCGGTAGAAGTGTTGGTACAACATTGCAAGCTTGGAGCCTCAGTGCATCTCATCCCTTACCTACCCAAGTCAAATGTTTCCATCTTTCCAAATATCATAATTTCCTATTACACCATGAACAATGTCTCTATTGTGCTCTTAGCTTTGCTCTGCTTCCTGAATCTGGCCTGTTTTCTGCCTGAGCCATCCATGAATAAGTGCTCAAGAAATTCCTTTTTGTTCCCTTTAAAACCAGAGATTTCTCATTCTTTGGTATGGCCTGGTTGAATTATGCAAGTTATTAAAAGTTATTGGATCAAAGTTAGTTAAAATAGAAACAAAGGAAGTGTGAAACCACTAAATACATATGTATTCAAATATTTGTATTATGTAAAATGAATGTAATATTCTTTTAATGCAGGCTAAGGAATGAAGGATTAGGGGTTTGCCTAGCTTGAGTTCCTGCTCCTGGCTTTGCTTTAGCTCCTTGGTTAAAAGTATTCCTTTTCAGGCAGCTTTCCTGGCTGCAGTGGTTCAAATAAGGTCATCACAAAAGAATGAGTTAGGACAGGGACATCATCTCAAGACAAAAGTACAATATAGACATGAAAAAGAGGACTCAGTGTATTGCAGACCCATCTAACTTGTATGACCAGAAAGATCCTCAAGCAAGTTATTTATTTGCCTTATTTGCACCTAGAGCCACATTTCTCAATCTGTCTGTGGAAAAAAACCTCCAAGCACATAATGTATTTAGTAGCATGTTGTTTGTCCAGACAACTTGGGTTATATTATTGGTGACTTAATTTAGCCATGAGCAAAACAACTGCTGATGTAATCACTCTATAAAGTGGTACATTTTGAGAGTACCAAGTTTATCCTTGGCACCACGCTTTAGAAGTAAAGAAATAAAGATAGACTGGGAAGAAACAGCAAGAAGAAACTTAATGTATTGAGAAAAGAAAGACCATGAATAAGGGATGAAAAGAACTTTTTAATCTGAGAAAAAAAGATTAAGATGGGGTATCTTTGCTTCAATTTTTTTTTATAGCTGACCTGACAGCTGTTTGTTGGCTATATAGCCAGTGTTGGGGCAAAAAGAAGGGTATTGGTCTCAAACTGAGTGGGAAAGATTTAGAAAAGAAATACAGGAGAACTTTTTGCACTATACAAATAATGAAACCTGGAAATCCTTGTTGCTTGTACAAGTGGATTTCTTTAAGAAAACATTAGACCAATGTTTGCCAAGGCAGCTTAAGTGTGTTCACCCTATCTTAGTGACATGGGCTGGACCAAATAATCTCCTGACATGTCTTCCAGTCCTATATTTCTGTGCAGGTGTTTTGAAATGTATTTATGAAAAGCACTCTCTCCAAACTAGGCATTCATTATAATAAAGGAGAACTTGTACCTCCAAAATTGTTTTTTTCTGCTAATTCTCAGGTCAGCTTTGCTCCTCTGCCTTGGCACTAGGCATTATCATAGCAGGCTGAAATTTTCATCAGCTATTTAATCAGGAGTGTTTGATTAGAAGTATCATGAAAGGAAACAAGGAGGGTTTTAGGATGGCATTTCTACAATTTTCAGTATTTCTTAATCACAAATAATTTTTCTCATAATTTCCTTAACAAGTCTTCCTAAGAGTGACTGATTTTTGAGGGGTATGCTGTGGCCTGTGCTACTGGTTAATGCCTTAATGTTGAACAGTGTACTGATGTTAGCTGATCACAGAGGTAGGATGGATTTGATGATTTTTGAACCATTTTTTAGCAGTTTCCCATTGTCTTAAGTTAAAAATTACTGTAGGCCGAGGAACATCTCTCATATTCTCTAAGCGCAGCTTGGCTCTGTGAGAAGAGATGATATATATGCAATCTGTATATAAAGAAAACCCAGTGCACAACATAAGTGTCTGAAATTGTGAATGCCTTTCACCTACATGAAAAACACAACACTGGCATTGCAAAACATAGATAAGCCAAAGCAGCAGCCCTCCTTGTTCAGATCCCATGTATCTGACAGCTTACTGCTCAGTTCTGCTTTGCTATTGAACAGAAGTTCCCTTGCAACTGTGCAAATCTGTCACTTTATGCTCAGATATTTGGAACTTGCAGTACATCTGGGAAGTGAAAAAATGCTGGGAAGCGTTTCAGATCTTGTAGTTGAGCACTTCAAACAGATGGCTTTATTCCAGAGAGAGCTCTTCCAGCTTTTAAAATTACTCCTCATAAAACTTGAGGAGTAGCTATTTACGGGTATTAGTAAGGGTGGTGGGGAGGAGCAGCATTAAACTTGTAGAAAATAGCGCTGGGTACCTTGAGCAGTAAAATTCTTTGATCTTCTTGAAGTCTCTAATTTCCTTATTGTGGCTGAATGTAGGAATGATGGGCAAAGTTTCTAGATTCTCATTCAGGTGATAAAGGAAGTTTGGTGTGTTGGTTTTTGTTGTTTTTCTTTTCTCTGAAATGAGACCTTGTTGATTTGAATTCAGGTTGGAAATACCAGAGTGTTGATCCTGTAGATTGTACTTTATTAATGAGTCACAAGTCTGTTTTATACTATCTGCTTGGCTGACTAGTGCAGAAGCACAATATGAAAAATATGATCTAAACCAAGCATTTTGTTAAGCAATGACATTTGTTATTGGCTTTTCAGTATGGGCCATTTACCTTCATGGACGCTACTTTCTCTGCAATGAAGTCACTATTTTAACACCATTCACTATTTTGTGTAATAAAACATATAACTACACAGATTTTATGGTAAGTACTATAAGGACTTGGGAAGGGGAGTCCAAGGTGACTTGGGAGAAGTGCTATGTCAATAATGATTTGTTCATCACAGTAGTAATAATATAAGTATACTGTTCATCACCATCCAGACCTTATCTTCCTATTTACAATTATCTACAGAGAATAATACTGGACTGGTATTTGTACACAGAACCTCCATGTGATGATGCCTTCTTGGTAGTGTGAAGATACTAGAGGCAGGAACCAGGACAAAGTATTTGGTAAATCAGTTTTGGCAGACAGATGAACCCTCAAGTACTGCAGAGAAATGTAGTTTCTGCCAAATAACCCAAAATCAGTTTCCCTTGAATCAAACTTAGCTCTCAGAAGACACAAAACCTATTTCAAGGTGCCCAGAATGGCTAATAGAAAAGAATTCCCTTTATTTATCCAACTGAATTGGCAGATACATTTTGAAGCTCTTAGATACATGACATAAATTTAACCACATTTTAAAATAATTTATTTTGTATTTTTATGATGGTCTTAGGAAGACCCTGCTGATATAAATTAGTAATAAGATTCCTAGCAAATGTATTTTATCACTGTTATTGCAGATATACAGGTATTTTTTCAGGATATTCTTGGGTAAACCTAATATTCATAAAAAGAAGTAGAAATAGTTCTGATATAGATGCCTTTGTTTACCTGCATTTCATACAGCAGCCCAGGTTACACCTTTCAATGAGATGAGTTTGTTTTCATAACTTCAGCGACATGATTCATGGGAACTGCATGGGCCTGGCAGTTTTTTACCCTCTCCCCATCTGATTCAGAGCTACTGTCCGAAAATTCTGACAATAGCTGCAACAGTTTGGTGCTCAAAGGTATATGGAGGACACAGAAGTGCTGGAGCGTTTTTACAATTATTGGGATGTTATTTTTACAATTATTAACCTTTGGGGGAAATTTTTCAATGCTGTTGCAGTTCTTGTGGCCAGGTGGCAGATATATCACATAGGCATGGCTAATGATTTAATAGACCAGGTAATTTCAATAGATATATTTCCAGTAACTGACAATGAATGAAGAAGCTATTCATTTAATTATATTTCTCTACAAAATGCAGAAGTCACATGGTGAAAGTGTTTTTAACTTATGATGATGGTTGTCATTCCTGTAGCAGTCTTTTCTTCTAAGGTTTGCTTAAAGAAACGGATAACATGCAATTGGAGTTGGATGTGACTTGCTCCTTGTTATGTTCCAGTTGTTGATGAGGGTGTTTGTGATGAGGGTGTATTGTCACATCTTCCCATGTGTTTGCCATCAATTCCCTACCATGAAGTCCAACAGGCTGCAGCCTCACAGCAATTCATAAATTGCCTTTATTTTATATTGAGCCACATAAGATAGAGAATATACCACTGTTGTCTGGAGCCCTTTTTTTCCTTCCTAATTAAATTTCAGACTCCATTTTTGGCATTTGTGGTCGGTTTTGTCACACTTGCAAAGGATGCCAACTGCCCCAGTGAGCTGCAGCCTCCTGGCAGCTGAGGTGGCCATGTTTGGTCATGCACCCTAAAGTTTTTGGCAATAACATTTTTCACATCCTAAAGGAGGATATTCAACTGTCATTTGTGCCAGAGAGGGTCTCAATGCGTGCTTGATAATTAGAACCTGGCAAGTGTTAATGAATGGTGTTTGTAGAAATGCACAGAGCCTCAGAGGCGTGAGCAAGGATGACTTCTCTGTTAAATTGTAATAAATGTAAGAAAACGTTTGGCAGACAGTGATGAACCTTCAAACAGCACTGGGCTGCATCAAAGTACTTCAGTACATCAAAGTACTGAAACAGAAAAGCACACAGAAACCAGAGGGTCTCCCTGGGCTGAATATGGCAAGGATTTACCTTCTGCCGGGGGTCTCTCCCCAGGCATTGAGTATAGTGAGGAGCTTGAAAAGAAAGCATCAAAATTAATAGTAACAGCAGCCAGGGAAATAGATTTTTTTACAGAACAGAGATCTTTTCTCTTCTGTCCCCTAGGAGATCATGGAGTGGCTACAAAAGCTTAACCAGAAAGAGTTTTGATATCCTCACTAGAAGTAAATGCACCTATAGCATTAGCAGGTGGATGGGGATTGCAAAAGGAAGATTCACATTTAGTGTCAGAGCACAGTTCTGGCATGAGAGACTGATTTCCACTGGGCTGGTGTCTGTTGAGTCAATAAAGTTGTCCTGAGTTCTCCCTGCTGTCTGTGAGATCACAATTTCTTGTAAATGTTTTCACTAATCAGTTTGGCACAATCCTAAGATTTCCTGTGTCTGTCTTTCATGCTCGGAATACTCAGTTCATGACCTGTTTGTTAAAAATAATGGAAGTTGGAATTTTCAGGAATAGATGTTTTGCTTAGTGAGGAAAAAAACTTATTATGATTTCTATTTAATTTATCTTCTATGACCTTTTCCTCTGATAGAGTATTATGGCTGAATCCCAGAAATGAAATTTCTGAGTTTCATCTTTAGGTATAAAATTATTTTGAGGCCCTTTTGCAGTTTCTCACCTTTTTACTTTTTTGCCACTACAACTTCATAATTTATTTATATAAATCATGTGGTCTCTTCATGACTGATTTTAACAGCAGAGACAGAAAATTAGCAATATGCTAAGCCTTAGCAACCCAGTGGTAGTGTGTACCATTTTCCTTTGTTTTGGAAACCTTTAATATTGTTGGAAGTATCAGAAATCTTCCTTAATAAAGGCAAGTTATTCTCAGTGGATTAAAAATCTTCCAAATAGAGGCAAATGACTCTCAATTGTTGAGTTAATAGTGCACTCAAAAAGTTGGTGTGAAACCAACAGGAAAATTTCTGTGGGGTGAGGATATCCCTCCCTATTTTTCAGTCTCTTGGCTTTTGTCTAGGGTATCTGTTATGCAATGTTTTGACCATGGGCCCCATCCACTGCTAATATTCCTGTGATGGGAAGCCTGTCAGTCAGTGTAAGTCAGCTGCAGATCTGCTGCAGTGTGTACCTGGTATAATCAAAATTACTAGGATGAAAAACTGAGCATGTGAAGTCTGTGATTCTGTTGACCCTTTCAAAAATGCAATATGTAGCATCCCTGAGAAATCATGAGAAGAATCAGAGGAATGTGTTGCAAATCTGGTATTTAAGTTCAGACCATCATTTGACTGTGTGTTATGCTGGTTTAGATTGAAGACTCTGGTATTAGTAGCAGACTGTGTTAAAACCCTGGAGATTTTTTACTGACTTTTCAGAGAAACTTAAAAAATTTATTGGAAAGTAAATTAAATATAAATAATTAGAATAAAAAATGGATCGGTCTTGTGGCATAGCAGAATGTTTTCATTCTTAAGATATTATTTTCAATGCCTTTTCCACAGAATAAAAGACTTAGGGTTAGAAGGGACCTCTGGAGATCATTGAGCCTGAACTTTTCCTTGAAATATACTTTGAGGTGAAACTGAGCATATATAATTTTTGTTAAGAATTAAATGTGTCTGGAGAAAATATGTTTTGATGTTAGGTTTTCCTGATATTTTGAAATGACAAGAGCATATAAATGCTGTTTTTAATTGGTTGAGATCACAGAATGAACTAGTTTGGAGATCTTTGAGATCATTGAGTCTAACCTATGACCTAACACCACTTTGTGAACTAGACCACCCTGTGTTTTCCAAAACACCTCCAGGGACAGTGACTCCACCTTCCAGGGCAGCCCACTCCAATGCCCCTCACTTTCTGTGAAGAACTTCTTCCAACCTAAACCTCCCCTGGCCCAGCTTAAAACTGTGTCCTCTTGTCCTGTTGCTGGTTCCCTGGCAGAAGAGATCAACTCCCACCTGGCTACAGCCTCCTTTCAGGTGGTTGTAGAGAGCAATAAGATCTCCCCTGAGCCTTCTCCACGCTAAACAGCCCCAGCTCCCTCAGCTGCTCCTCACAGGACTTGTATTCCAGACCCTTCACCAGCCTTATTGCCCTCCTCTGGACACACTTCAACGTCTCAACATCCTTCCTAAATTGAGGGACTCAGAGCTGGACACAGCACTCAAGGTGTGGCCTCACCAGTGCTGCTTGCAGGAAAGGAATCACTTCCCTGCTCCTGCTGCCACATTATTCCTGATACAGGCCAGGATGCCATTGGCCACCTGGGCACACACTGGCTCATGTTCAGCCTGCTGTCAATGAAATGATGCCCACTGAAATTTTTTTGAGTGAATTAAGCACCAAATGTTCCCCTGAGATAGGCCACCGACTGGTGTGGCACAGGACAGTGTGTATTGCAGTGTTTGTGGAGTACCCATTTAAAATGGTCTTCACAAAAGGAAACTTCTGAATTCAGTGAGAGGCATCTCATGTAGTTTGGAGAAAATGTGTGGGAGAAGGGTGAAGCTGGCTCCTCTTGCTCCAGAAGCGAGAGCCCTGCAGATTTTTCTTTTCAGTTATCACAGATACAAAACACCTTGCAGACATGAAATGTGGAATGGATGACCCTGAGGGACACAGACTCAGGTACTTGAAATTTCCTGGATCATGACTAATCAGTCATGGGACTTGGATACTAAACACAAGTGCTGGCAAACTTGTTGGGCCATGCAGGTACTCCTTATGATAGCTAAATTCCAAGCTTCAAGTGCCACCACAACTCTAAGTCCATCAAGAATTGTAAGGCTCTGCATGGATACAGCCTGTGGTTAGGCAACAGGCTTCCAATTCAAACAAACTATGCCATAGTTGTTGATGACAAATACTCGGCATCTTCCGCTGACATATTAGTGGCTAGGAGGCTGATGAACTGTGTGTTTCATTTAGTGCACCCTGTATTTTTAGGTTTCTGAGTTTTTTTCCCTCCCTCCTGCAGTTCCCCAGGTTGTTCTTCCTATGTTAGTCAGAAAAAGCATACAGATAGACTTGTCAGTTTAACAGTCAATGCAAGCAGTAATTATAGCACTAGGAACTTAAAGTATTACAATAATTCATTTTAA
Organism: Anthoscopus minutus; assembly: GCA_013399455.1. Taxonomy (NCBI): domain Eukaryota; kingdom Metazoa; phylum Chordata; class Aves; order Passeriformes; family Paridae; genus Anthoscopus; species Anthoscopus minutus. The sequence goes on along the minus strand of VWYI01048859.1, from coordinate 17,182 downwards.
TAACATGTTTATTTGGTCATAACAACAACTATAAACATAAGTACCATTCAGCTCTTTGCAGATATATGAACTTACTAACATCAAATCTTTACCAGAATCACATATTCTTACAGGTGTCCCAGACACAACATTAACTTTATTAAGCAAAAGTTCATAAATAGTAAAAATGTCCTCTGTTTCACATTGCAGCGTTCCTCAAGCATGTACGTACAAGTTTGGAGTAACTTCTCCAAATCTATGTGTCATAAACTTCCTTAGCTGTTTTAACAACCATAGAGATGATTTTATTTTGCCTGCAGCAAAGCCTTTTGTCCTTGAGCAATCTACAATTAGTATCACTCTCAGCAGACATGAAAGTTCATTTCTGAAATGAAAGTGGTGATGAAACACAATACAATATTATCTGCTCATAGCTTGCCTACACACTCTGGCCTCATTATAAATCTTTCAGTTATAACACAGTTTCCCAAGAACAATATATCTCCCTTATATCAGTTCTTTATCTGCATTACCTCTCTTTGAAGATCTTAAAATGGTTGCCCTGCAGCAATGGAGATATACTTATGGTGGAGTGTGTTTACAGTCAGTTCTTTTCCTTTTTAATATTTACACAGTATTTCTTAAGGTTGCTATAGTTTATGAATCATGTACAGTGACATACGTTTTCTGAAATGTTCACAGTGCAGTATTTTGTGGCCTAACCAAACTTTGTAAATGTCATTAAAAATAAAACTTTTTTTTAATATAAAAATAGAATACTTTATGTGTTTACACCAGCAAACCCAGTTCTATTCTATTCTAAACAAACTATACAGTAGTATGCACAGAATTCCACAGGAACAGGAAATGACATGTGATGTTTGCCCTAAAGTTATCTTAATCTTCCCTAATGAATAGAAGTTTTATTTACTGTCTCTTTTCAAAATTGTTTCTCTGGTCATAACTTAGCATTAAAAGTAGATAATTCACTGGGTTGTGTGATCCAAGAAGAGAGTAAAGAGTGCCTAAAGCCATTTCTTCTTTTGATCAGTCTTCTCTGCTTTTCAGGGCTGGTATGAAGAAGTTACTGATATGCCTGCTATGGTGGTGTCTTTTCAGGTCAGAGCTGCCTGCAACACCTCCATTCCTTACTCACCTTTGTCAGTAGCTCCACCCAAGGGTAGGTGGCAGAGCTTCAGCTGCTCACCAAGTGACTCACCAGACAGCAGCCTTCGAGTTTTAAATCTGAGTGATTCATTGTTCATTGAAAGAAATGGAGGCTTTTCACTTTTCAGCCAGAGATCTATTGCTGTAGACTGTTTGACTCAAAGAAATGGTTGAATGTTGGGATAATGTTGACACTAGGAATGTTTTAAGCTACATGATTTTCCCTTTGTTTTTTTGTACCGTCTGACTATACCAGAGAACTAGTAAGACATAGAATCAGAGAATCATAGAATGGTCCAGGTTGGAAGGGACCTTGAAGCTCATATAGTTCCAGCCCCTCTGCTGTGGGTACATTGATGAATGCTGAAAATTCTAGGGATGTGACATCCACAACTTCCCTGGACAACCTGTTCCAGTGTGTCACCACCCTCACAGTAAATAATTTTTTCCCAATATATAATTTCAAACAACTGTCTTTCAGTTTAAACTCATTCCCCCTTCTCTCACTACATGCCTTTGTAAATAGTCTTGTTCCATCTTCCCTGCAAGTTCCCTTCAGGTACTGGAAGGACGAAATTAGGTTACCCCAAAGCCTTCTCTCTTCCAGGCTAAACAATCCCAATTCTCCCAGCCTTTCCCCACTGGAGAGGTGCTCCAAGTCTCTAATCATCATGCTTGATGACTGATTACCCTTCCTGTGATGGGGCCCAGGGCTGGATGCAGCACTCCAGGTGGGCTCTCTCCAGAGCAGAGCAGAGGGGCAGAATCCCCTCCCCTGACCAGCTGGCCACGCTGCTCTTGATGCAGCCCAGGACACAATTGGCTTTCTGGGCTGGGAGGGCACTTTGCCTGCTCATGTCCAGCCTCTCCTGCACCCCAAGTCCTTGGCAGGGCTGCTCTGGATCTGTTCCTCCCCCAGCCTGTGTTGGTACAGGGGTGCCCTGACCCAGCAGCAGCACCTTGTACTTTGCTCTGTTAAAACTCATGACATTCCCACCAGCCTGCTTCTTGAGCTTGTCCAGGTCCCTCTGGATGCCATTCCATCCTTCAGGTGTGTCACCTGCACCACTCAGCTTGGTGTCATCTGCAGATCTGCCGAGGGTGCACTTGTGCCTTTTGTCTGTGTCATTAATGAATATATTAAATAACACTGGTCCCAATGCTGACCCCTGAGGGACACCACTTGTCACTGATGGCCATCAGGACTCTGAGCCATTGACCACTACCCTCTGGATGTGACTGTCCAAACAACTTCTTATCCATCTAACACTCCACCCAACAAATCCATCTCTCTCCAGTTTAGAGACTGGAGTTGTGGTGATGGAAAAAGCTTTAGAGAAGCCCAGATAAATTACATCTGTACACCTCCCCTTGTCCACTGGTGCAATCACTCCGTCATAGAAGGCCACTAGGCTGGTCATGCAGCACTTGCCCTTGGAGAAGCTGTGCTGGTGTCTTGAATCCCTGTCCTTCATGTGCCTTCTGGGAGGATCTGTACCTTCCCAGGCACAGAAGTGAGACTGACAGGTTTGTAGTTCCTAGGGTTGTTTTTCTTCCTCTTCTCAAAGATATGTACACTGCTCCCCTTTTTCCAGTCACCTGGGACTTTCCCTGACTGCCATGACTTTTGAATAGCATGGAGGGCAGTTTGGCAATTACATCAGCCAATTCCCTCAGGACTCAGGGATATATTTCATCAGACCCCATAAACTTGGGCATATTCAGGTTCCCTGGGTGGTCATGAAGATGATCTTCACTTACAGTGGGAGGGGCTTTGCTCTCCCAGTCCTTATCCTGCTGTCCATCCATTCAAGAGGTGTTGGAAGAGATGCTGCCATTGAAGACCGAGGAAAGTACCTCAGACTTCTCCTCGTCCATCAGCATTGTTTAACAGAGGGGGAACACCCTCCTTGGCCTTATTTTTCTGATTAACGTACCTGTAGAAGCCCTTTCCGTTATTCTTCGCCTCCCTTGCCAGGTTCAATTCCAGTTTTGTCTTGGCCTTCCTCACCCACTTCTTACTCAATCATATTTTTTTATACTTATTTTACTGCACGCCATTTCTTGATTCTGATTTCTGCTAAGACACCATGAGGTTGGCTGTCTTGGCTGTCTAGATTCTTAGAAATCTTGTCAGTGTCGTTCAAAAATTCAAAGTTTTCCCCATGTGGGATGAAAATACATTTTAAACTCTTGTAATTCTCATTGCATTTCTTGGCCTTTTTTGTGAAAAACATTTCTGCACTGCTCATTTTCCTAAAGTACATGGACAGTAACAGTCTTTCCAGCCATACTGATTGACATTAATGATGAATCTTTGTTCTTGGGTCTGAGCACACATTAATGACAGTTTGTGGGAACTAGTTCTGGATGGCAGCATACCACATTTCCATTTGGTAAATCGATGGTGTTCTCCAAATATTTGGAAATTACTAGGTTTATGGAATCCTGTATCCTTAAACAATATTGTGTCCATGTACTAGTGCAACTTGGGCAACAACATAAACATGTGCAACAGTGTTCTCACAAAGACTGGGCAGTAAAAACTAGTGGACAAAATGTTTTGCTTTTTGTTCATACAACCAAGAATGGATTTTCCTTAATTTCAGACATACTCGTCATGTGTCAACATCCATATCTGTGTTGTCTTGTGATGATAGAAGAGAAGGATAGGGAGCAATGCACTTCACATTGACATAAGTAGCATTGACATGAACGTAGTGTTCCCCAATAAAAGTGGAGAAGATTGTTGATATTTTTGAAACAAGTTCAGAAAATGCTGGACGCATCTCAGGTTTTGGGTGCCAGCACTTCAGCATGACTTCATACCTGCCATTCAAATAAAAGAAGTGTTCAATTATGAAATCACATAAAAGGAAAAAAGCCTCAAGTCTCTCTTTCCTCCCACAGTCTCAATTACTATAGTACCAGAATCATCAGCATTTGCAGAAGCCTTTGCAAACTATTTACTTACAGTGGATCAGGGCAGTATTCAGGTTGCAGCAGCCTTCTTCCTTGTAGTAAGTAAACAGTTATATCAAAGGAATTTACATCAGGATAAGGTGGTGCCCCTCGTGTCATAAGTTCCCATAACAATACACCAAAGGACCACTAAGAAAACAAAGAAATAAATAAAAAGTTAAAAGGTTGAAGAGCTTTACATTCCTGTTTTAGAAGATGGTTTGACAGATTTAAGCATTCTACTGCATGGATTTTCCCTTTGAAAAGTTGTTTTACTGCATTCAGCTTTCTTTTAAGTGGGCTAGTAAATGCCGTAGGGACTCGAGGAGCCAATTAAATAAGAGCCAGAGAATCGCATCTAAGTAAATGAAAGAAAATAAAAGCCTATAGGGCTGCTACTTTGCTGGTATAAATTGGCAGACCTCTTTTGAGGTTAATGGAGCTCTGCCAGTTTACATGAACTGATGATCTGGCTAACTCTGTCTAAATACATGCTGAAGACAATATACATGGTGAAAATTCTATGCATCACAGGTCAGTCTGAATCTGGATTGAATGGAGAGCTAAAATACAAAGAAATCCACCCAACTGACTTCAGTGTAAAAATTTTTTCATCATAAATGGCCAGGTAATACTTGAGATTGCTGTAGGCAGCCAGTAAGTATTTATAAAGCAAATAAAGTATTTTGGAGAGCTATTAACTTTTACGAGTCTCCAAGTTAACCTGTTCTGTCAGGCTTTCCAGAGCCCCTCCTATAGCAGGGTTCAGCTCCAACCTGGATTATTGGAATGTCCTTAGTTTCCCTTGGAACAGGGTTAAACTCCTAATTCTTTCCTGAGCAGTAAGATATAATCAGGTCAACAACTTTTTACCTTGTGATTGGGACAAATACACTTTCTGAATGTAGAAAGACTCTTTTATTCTTATGTGAACAAAAGCTAGATTCAAATATAAGTTTTGATTTGGAGTTCCATTAATTAAATACTAGAAATATGACTCAGGCAATATAGAAGAAATAAATAAATAGGCAATACAAATATGTTTGTACATTACCACGTCTGACTTTGTTGTGAACTTTTGAGTCTGTAAACTTTCTAAAGCCATCCATTTCACTGGCAGTTTAGCTCCTGTTTTATTGTGCACACTGTAGTATTCTTTATCATAGACATCTCTAGCAAGACCAAAATCAGCAACCTTGACAGTGAATTTTTCATCCAACCTAGAGAAATGACAAGAGGTATTATTTGCAACTGAGCAGGCAAGATTTACCATGTTGGTGGATTATAATGACTGACTTGCATTTTTGAGACTGTGACTTTGGATAGCATAGACTTTGGGATCTATGAACTAATGTAACACTGAAACAAGAGTGCAGCAAAGTATATTTGACACCCACTTAACACAGTGAATGAACTCAGGAAATGACTGATATTGCTTTGGTAACGCAATTTGAATTACAGTTATTTTAAAACAATTGCGATGTATAAAAAGATTTTTGCTAATAGCCTATATATCCTGATTGAGTTCTACATAATTTATTCCACAGCTGTTTTTTCTTCTGTATCCTTGAAACCTGCTCATTTTTATTTCCAAGTCAATGCATCACCTTTCCTACTTACTCTCAATTTTGATAAGGAGGGATCCATCATTATCTCAGTGACTGCCTTTATGTAATAATGTAGACCTGTAACTAAGGATGAGTTTGGTGTCTGTTGTGGGGGAAAATGATGGCATAACAAAAGTTCTGTTGGGGTTACAGCTCAGTCGTACCAGAAGACCTCCTTAGCTTTGCTTCTCCTAAGCTTGGTATTTGTCCTGATAAGCAGCATCATTGTCACAAAGAGAGTGTGGGTATTGGCATTTTCAAGCCTATCCTTTACATGTGCAGACCTAGCAAGCACTTCCTTTTGGGCTCCTTCACAGCATCGCACAGTCACAGAATGGGTGTGGTTGGAAGGGGCCCCTGAAGATCATCTAGTTCACCACCATCTCCCCTGCTCAAAGCAGGGTGTGCTACTGCAGGTCGCTCAGAAGTATGACCAGGTGGGTTTTGAATACCTGCAAGGATAAGGAGTCCCCGACCTCTCTGGCAACCTGGGCCAGTGTTCAGTCATCCATACAATAAAAGCATTACTAGGTTTAAATGCAATTTTCTTTATTTCACTTTGTGCCTGATGCCGCTTGGCTTGTCCTTAGAAGAATCTGGCTTCCTCTTCTTTAATCCACCATATCAGGTATTTAGGAATAAGATCTCCTTGAACCTTCTCTAGGCTAAATGATTCTGTCTCTCTCAGTGTCAACACACAGCATTTCCCAGTCTTGAATTTATGAGGTTTCTGTCTGGACAACTGTGGTCTGTTGAAGTCCCAGTGCATGGGACAAAACCATCTGCTGTATTGACTGATGTTGTAACTTAAGTAGGAGGGAACTTTGATGGGTCAACAGGGAACAGTTTATGCCACAGCAGGTTCCTGCACCTCTTCCAGAATAGTGGAATAGAGTTAAGAGTCCCTGAGGACTATATTTGCATGCTGGCTTCCTTTCTGATAGACATCACCTCTGTGGCAGGGCCTGTACTGAGTGTTGAATTGCACAGGGCCACTGGGGAAAGTGGGGTCTTGTGGCAGCAGCTCTCCAGGCTCTGAGTGCTGATCCCTCTAGAAGTACAAAAGCAATCATTCAGTGGTCATGTAAGACACCCTGAGAGCTGCTCCTTCCTCACCCAAGGAAGAGTCAGTAGGCAAAGAGGAATGTCCTGTTGCCACTTTTTGGACTTTGATTAGATGAACTAGACTTTTGTTCAGTAACCCAACACATAACATCTTAGGAAATCTGAAAATCTTCCTGTGCCTTTTTTCATCCCTTAAAAAACCAATACCTGTAAGAAAATGTTCGTTTTCAGAGGCTGTTTAGCTGCACAGGTGTGCACGCTTGAAAAAAGAATAAGACATCTGATGTCATGGGTTAATGACCTTTTTGCAGCCAGAGTACCAGTTTATGATGTGCTAAAAATAAACTTTAATGTTTAAGGCTGTGTCTCATTAATTCACAACATCAGTGATAAATCAGCATAATCATATTGGCAACTCCTGTATCAGTTTGTCTTTGTGGGAACTGAACTGTCTGGCTTCCCAGACAGTAGTAAGATTCTTTGAATGTTAATTTGTGTGCCTAGTTGAGCCAAAGTAAGCTCATACTCATGTAATGAAAGACTACTGTCAAGAGGTCTCACTGGTGCTTCTCTGTGTTCCTGTTTTTCTCACAAAGTTCCCCTGTGTTCCCCTCCCCTATGGTTAGGTGTGGCAGCAGAGACATGCTGCCTCTGAAGAGGCTGGGTGGAAGCACAGCAAGTTGAGGCAACAGTAGTTTAATTTCCCTTAGGAGATGCCTTTTAAACTCTAACCAATGATTTTGAGAGGCTACACTTTCACCTCAGCTTTCTTATTTCTCACATTCAAAAACAACTTATGTGTAAGAAATGAGCCCCTAGCAAGATGAGTAGCTCATCAGTACGCAACACAAACATCAGTATAATTGCAGAGCAATGAAAAAATTATCTTTTGACTAAAAAATAGCAGAATCCTGGACACTTCAGTTTATCTCATCTTACTGTTTTATACAGAAGTTTGTGGTAATGTGGCTGAAAGTAGATGTTTGTACTTACATACAGTTTCTTGCTGCCAAATCTCTGTGGACAAACTTTTTACTTGCAAGGTATTTCATTCCTTTTGCGACCTGAAGGCCAAATCCAATTAAATCTTTTACTGTTGGATTCTGTAAAATACAAACATTTATGATAAAATGAATGTAGCAGCTTAAGGATCAGAGTGCTTTATGCTGTGACTCTTCAGGTTTTACATACCTCTCCTGCCACCAGAATGATCAAGAAAGGTTTGTTCTTGTAGTGAAATTGGTTTAAGTTTAGGTCAACTTCTTACCCCCAGTGAGAAAAGACACGATAAGAAAACAAAAGAGTAGACAGTCTCCAAAAGAGTAGAGCTTGCAGCATAAGCAGCATAACCTGGCCTGGCAAGTAGAACAGTATGCTGAAACCTCAGCATCACAGATGATACACAAAATTCACGTATGTGGACTTAAGAGCGATAGCATGTAACTCGATAGGAAGCACTAACTATGAACTTGGAGCTCATCAGCTGGAGATGACCAAGAAAAGAGAAAGTCCTGTTTGGGACAAAACAGGTTCATCAGTATCCTGTCATGAAAAAAGCAAATGAGACCTTAGCATTTACCAGAGGAAGATTTTTGGCAATGATTGTTAACTCCTGCTTGCCTACATGGTGAGATGATACTCAAAATGTTAAATATCAAAAAAAGTATAAAAATAAACCTGTAAATCTTTTATGGCAATCATATGACTTGTTATATAATAATGATCCTACAGATTTTTTTGGTTTTGATATTATTCCCTATAATTTTCTTCTGTGGAACCATCTAATTCAACTGTGGTTATTATTCTATTTATTTCAGGAAGGACTGTGGCACTATTTACATACAAGGGCCCTGGTGCTTGTAGAATGAAAGAAGCTCAAATGGGAGCAAGTCCTGGCCTCAGAAAGCTTAACTGCTCCAAAAATTTGTAAAAATGCATTTTTTAAAATTGTACTGGCTATTGCTGATTACTTTTATGGCAATCAGCCATAAAAGTGGGCTTACACTGCCTGAGGTAAGATCTGTGGTCTCCTACTTGAGGAAAGCAGTGAGGCACATTTGAGGAATCTACAGTCTTTCAATGGAAATACGAAAGATTGCTGATAAGAGAGTACTCATAGTTTGTATAAAAGTTCCTTTCTTAAGGTAAGAAAAAATATTGATAATAAACAGACTGTGACAGTAGCTGGACATGGAGTTCCCTTACCTAGGAGTTGGAAGAGCACATGTTGATGACTGACACAGCTGTGCTAAAGTCAACAGAGATGTGCCAGTTTAACCAGCAGATGACTGGGCCCCTGGACGAAGATCTCATAAACACATTTGTTTATAAAGAGGCTTATGGATGGGAAATGAGAAATACTTATTGCTGATAATTTCTGGGAAACATTCTAGAGAGGAATTTGAGGGGGAGGGGAAGGAGTGGCAGTGCTGTGGCTGGGCTCGATGCCAGACTAAGCAAGTGCTAAAGGTTAAGGTGTAGTAACAGCAGCAAGTTGCAGACATAATGTAATTATGAGAGCTTGTAACATGTGGTGGTGGAGCAGGGTGTGGCCAGACTTGCATTACGGTTTACACCTCACCAGGTACTTACGTGAGTCTCATTCCTAATGAAGTTTCGAAGATCTCCATGCTTCATGTATGGAAGAACAACTAATGGGGATCCTTCATTGGGCAAACAGATTCCCAGGAGTGACAGAACATTGGGATGAGTGAAATCTTTCATGATTATTCCTTCTTTCAGAAACTGAGCTACTTCTTCCAGGTCTGTAATCCCTGAGAAATCCAGTAATAAGAGGAGTTAATTGAAAGAAACAGAAAAAAATGTAGGGTTCATTACAGCATGTCATTGCACAACAAAGTGATAATAAGAGACTACAAAAGTGCTCTCCACCTCCCACATTACAAGCAGGTTATATGCATTGATTTTCCTACAATGACCAAATACAGTCTGTTAGTGATTTTAATTCTGTTTCTCCATTTCTTATTTTGAATGTTTTAAAACTGAATAACAACATCTGAATAAAGTCCTTAATAAATGCTGTTATAGTATCTTCCCATTTTTCCAGCAGCTTTACCAGCTCTTCATCAATTTAATTTCCAAACCCAAATCTTCAGTACTTAGTAGAATAAAAAAATGACACTACCTTTCCCTTACTTTCCAGTGTTCTTTTCTTTGTAGAGGGAATATATGGACACTTCATTTGATGTAAAAATATATGCCACTGTGTTGTGGTAATCTGAAGTAATTAGAATTGCTCAAAAGATAAATCTGATTCAGCTGCAACTAACAACCTTTGTTTGTGAATGTATACTTAAGCGGAATTTCACTGGTTCATCCCAGTTATCTTTGGAATTAACAATAATGTCTCACTATTAAACGTGCAACTCACTATTCAGTGACTTCACAGCACAATGAATTTTCCTGCTATCGTTATCCAGCAATGTCCCATGGTACACACAGCCAAAATGTCCTGTGTAAAAAAATGAGCAATATTAGCTTTAAAAAGTAAAATTACTGGTATTTTCCACTGGGTAGCAATTATACTGTAAGAAAGTGATCACACTCAATTTCTGTCCAATTCCCAACACTTATAATATATACTTCCTAACTAGCATATTAAAATAAATGGAATTGGACCATTACATAAAACCACCATTATATATAATGAAAACTCTATTTGCAGCACAATTGGTATTTTTTGACCTAAATGGAGAGTATAAATAATGGCAAGACTGGCGCCACAAGTACTTCACGCTCTTGTAATGACTACGCGGACAAAACCCCTGTCAGCCCATTCCCATCATCTTCTCCTGTGACACAGGTGTCAAAGGAGGACGCCTGGAAGGCACAGAGAACAGTTACAAGCCAACATGACCACTGGATTGGAGGTTCCCAGTGATCTGCAAGCCCATGCTAAGTGTTCTGCTGGACTGTACAAACTTGATGCATCTGATGTGTCTGATGGAAAAGACAGCCAGTTAGGGATTACAGTTGCTCAGGTCTTGCTATTACATGGAAAATATTGAATATTAGAAGTGATGTGTTGGCTGTGGATGGTTTGGGAGTTGCTCTACTGATCACAGACTGATGATACCACTTGGCAGTTTTTTCTATGGCCTAGTTCCAAGTATAAAATATCACTAAAAGATGATGAACAAAATTTGCCTTCTTTCTCATGGTCTAAGCAGTGAAATGAACTGCCAGAGACATAGAAATCCTGTGCTTTCCTGCCAAGAAAGTGATGTTGTCTACCAAAACTTGCTATGAGAAGTCAAGTTTACCAGTTTGGGAACTGTGAAGTTTGAGCTCAAGGCTCATGTATTAATTTCTCCAAATCAAATTATGTATGTGCAGTTGAAGCTTTCTTTCACAGATGAACTATTTACTGGACACTTTTAAAATTATAATATTTTCAGTTAGAAAGCAAAATTTTTATTTTTCTTAAGTGTGAGTTCTAAAGAGAACAAGACTATCTGACTAATTTTACTATGTTCCAGTCATAAGCTCTGGTCAGAGCTCAGTTGGCTTTGCTTTTGGCTTGAGGTAAAATTAATCCAAAGTTTGTTTTATAAAAGCAACTAAAATCCCATCAGACCACAGATTGCTTGGAGCCTCAGCATAAATCCTAAAGCTTGGATTGGGTGTGTCTAAAATATTTTGGGGTTTGTTCCATTTCTGGTTAGAAAGGAGAAAATTTAAAATGGTTAATTATCTTGGTGTCATTCCAGATATTTTTCAACATTTAAAAAATGGGAAATTACTTGGAGTTTTCCAGAAAGAAAAGAAAAGAAAAAGGCCCACCCTTGCTTTGGGGATGATGAAGTGTAATGCATAGAATGAAACACACTGACCATTTGTTTGATTTGTGGCACTTGTCCTACAGAAGAGGCATTAAGAATGTAATATATAGCCAATTTTTTATCAGAATTCTGATACTCAACCAGAGACCTCTCATGCATGATCTGCAGAAATACTGAAAATCCAGTTTGATTACTAATATGTACTCAATCATACAGAGTTTTAAATTGTTCCTAACAGAAATACTGGCTTGGGCTTTGAAAGAGAACTTGCTTATGAAGATGTAGAGGAATAGGAGTGATGAGAGAAATTTAGAAAAATAGAGACTCACTAAATCAGGAACACAACTAAGGGGAAGTGAATAAGGAGCTACATATTTCTGCTGCTGGCATGAGAGGAATGAGGTGATATGAAGAGCATTTGCTGGGAGGAAACAAGCAGCGAATTCCTCAGGGCTGGTGGAAACTTGGGGAGGGGAAAAGGGTGTGGGCATTTCACCTGGGCCATGGGGACTTTTACTGTACACACTAATGACTGCAGGGGTCTCCTGTGTCATGTAGCAGTCCTGACAGATGATAGGCTCCAAGTTTAAGGTCACTTGTGTTCCTGCCTCAGCATCCCCTGCCATTTAGGTGTCTGCCTTAGGTTTCACGTAATATCTAGCAGGAGATTTGCTCCCATACCACAGCCTCATGGATCAGAAGCCCTGGCTTTCTGTAGCCTGGAAGAGGGTGAGAGTGAGGCAATTGGAGGTGGACCAGCAAGTCCATGAGTTCAGAAGAGCCTCATCAGTTGGCTGACTCCTTCCTCCTGATGGTGGGTGTCTTCTCCAAATGCTTTGACTTCAAAGGAAAGCCCCTTCATTCCCCCCTTGATTCAGTGCATGGCATGCAGTGCTGTAAGAGCTAAAAAGCTTGAAATAAATGTCTGTATAGACACCTTATTCAGAATGTTTTATAACGAATGGCTGTGCAAAAATAGCAGCAGTTTGCAACATAAGAGCTGCAGTACCTACCTCTTCCTATTACTTCACTGAAGTGCACAATCAGACTGTCAGCACCAATAACCACATGCTGCACTTCTTTGACCAGGTCGGGATTTAAGGCACTGATGTCAATGTGGACATTAGTTTGGAGAAGTGGACTGGCTAAATCTGAGTCTCCACTGGACAGAATTGGGGAGAGGTCAGAGTGAGGATATTGGGCAGGTCTGCATGATCCATTCTGAGACATGCTTGGAAACTGATCTGCAAAATGAACAGAAACTGTTGTAATCCTTTCAAACTTCTTGAAAAATGAAGTTTTATTGCGTTGGTAAGCAAGGTTTGATTTTATCAGTTTGGAAGTGGCTTGGCTTTATGGGAGTTTTGGTCACAAAGGGAAAATGAAAATATGCATTGGTAATCTGCCAACATCCAGGAAAACCATCTCACTAGAAACTTATGCTTATCTCAGCTCTACTTTTATGAAAGTAAATGGCAAAGCTTCCACTTTTCTGAGGAGATGGAATAAAGCCTTGTCACTTCTTGCCAAACAGAGGCTACAGCATTTCTAGCAATTGAGAGTAACAAGAGTAAAACAGAAAAAATGACAGCAATAACAAAATAACAAAAATGACAGCAATAACAAAAAACAGAAAAAATGACAGGGAGGAGGAGGAGGTAGTCAACAATTAAAACATGAAGTTTTTATTATTGTCATGTTCTAATTTAGTAGGGAACTTTACACTTCACAAAGGTTTCCAAAGTGCTGGTGACTAGCTATATTTATCCAATGGTGAATATTCAACCAGGGAAATGCCTAGAGGTGATTCATTTCCTGTAACTGCTGAAGATAATACAGTTGGTGCTACTCATGAAAATAACATGAGCCATCTGATATAGCAGAAACTAAAATATTTCAGTAAATCCAGGAGTATCTGAGATTTTTTTTTCATCAACACCATGTTGTTCAGGTATTTCAAACTGGTTTTGTTTAAAACCTTTTTCCTAGAATTTTGTGTGACTGAGTAAAAGTACTATGTTTAGTTCATACCAATTTCAGTCTTGAGTGATTGTAGTGGAGTTGATGAGCTGAATTTAGTCCAGGGTCAAAATCAATAAAAGGAGAGTAAAATTACCAACAGAAATTATCAGGTGTCTTATTAGAAAAAGTAAAAAATATTGTACAGGCATGCTTTACTTATTTCTGCATAAAACTTGTGAAATTTTTATCAACTGCTTTTATCACTCTGGATTCTGGGAAATACTCTGTTATTTTATCTAGGAGCAAAAATACCAACTCCTACAACTTACAATGGTTTTATTTGTAACTAAGGGCTATTTAATAACTATTTAATAAAGACAGTAAAATAATCTTGCCATGGCTGCAAAATAATTTTTGCAGCTGATAAATGTAAACCTGCATGTTTTCTATGTTTCTTTTATTTCATTCTTTGATAATGCTGACATGGACATTGCTACAGGAACATTAGATAAGTGCATGCCCTTTTTGGATGTACCCTCCACTGTGCTTTGCCAGTTCACAGTGGCTGCAGGACCACTGTGGATTTACCTTTCACCAAGGACCTTTGCATAGTTTTGTCTCATGTGCCACTTTCCCTTCTGACTAGTGGCACGGGCTTTCCTTTCCCTTTGGAAATTTTTCAGTCAAGAAACTTTCTGTACGAGCTGGTGGCAGTTATTAAAGAATAATCTGAGAAGCTGGGAACAGGCCTGTGTCTCAGATAGGTCTGTGACTGGGGCTGGCAAAGGTGGAATAAAGATTTGGAGTTATTTCTATTGTGTTGTGTATAGCAGCACCTGAAATAGTACAGAACTATGTCCATACCAAGACTAACAAATATCTCTGATATCTCTCACGCCATAATGTGGTAAATCCTACTAGATAAAGGCTCTTTAGTGATAATCATAGAACATGGTGTCCACATGTATTGAAGGAGCCTAGCATGGTATGGTAAGTGTAGCAGACTGCTCTTCTGAAGATCATATAAAATCATATACAGCACAAAAATATATTCAACACAGGATTATTCTTCCCTGAGACTGGCATAATGGTGCACATGGACCTCCATTCAATTAGTCACAGTCTTCATATCCTTTTATCTGAATTTTTAAAATTAACATTTCTTCATTATACAATGTCACATTTAACAGCAGGGGCATTAACAGACAAAAGAATATCAGTTTACAAAACTCCATGTCCCGTGTTGGGCCAATAGAACTGCTTTATTGTAACTGTAGGAAGTCACTGAGGCTTTACTGAGACACACTAAACCTACAGCCACTTGATGTTATTGTTAAAATCAGTCTTTTCAGAGTGGATTCGTCCATGGTGTGTGATGGACCTTATGACAACTCAGAATCACTATATACACTAGCTCCTAGTAACTTGTGGAGCATACTTATAGACAGTTTTTACTAATTAATTTATTTATTCCTTCAACCTAAGCAAAAGTAAAAATCCTTTGCACCTTAATCCTGGGAAGCATCGGAGAAGCTCAATTAACATAGAAGACTGTGAATACATGAGAGTCCCAAAAATGCAGACACAGACAAATGAGATGAGAAACTGAAATTAGGATACTGATGAAAATAGCTGTCATCTGAAGACATGAAAATCAAGATGCATAAAATATCCCCCATACTGATTCCTAATAGAGGCATACCTTCTAGAAAAGTTGATCTGTAGTCTACAGATTCGCTTGAAACCATTTCTGTTGTTGGACTTACACTCCTTGCACTCACCAGCCTGTCCAGGTGAGGAGTGTGCACTCTGCCATCGTAACGAACTAGGTCGCTTCCCAGATCTGAAGAGGGAGGAGAAAGCAATATTAGAAAACCCTCATGTTTTCGGTATAAATCAATATTGATTTATCTATTTATTTAAATTTGGATGCTCTGCTCTGCTGGGAAGAGGGTTGGGTTGTTGCCGTGGCAGATATGCAGGACTTGAACTTGAGCTATTTTTACAGTGCAAGATCTTTGGCAAAAACTTGTTTGGAAGACCCACTCTTAGCTATACTGGAAGATCAAAGACAGCTTTGAAGACTCTAGGGCCAGCCTTGTGGTCTGACTGTGATAGTGCATCAGGACAAGACTTGGTTATACACTAGCTCCCCTCCTCCTCCCACCTTACATGGTGTGGCAGCTCCCATTGGAAGGAAACTAAGACACAAGGGCCAGGGAAGAACCAGGGTCTGACCAAGTTCCTGATTTGGGGTAAAAAGAGACCAGGAGACTGCAGTGCTCTGTGTCTAGCACAATTCAGGCACAGCTTGGAGGAATGCAAAGCAACTGGATGAAGCTGAAGTATTTGTGATTCCATGCATGCCATTTACTCATGCCCTCTTCCAAAGCTGATTAGGGAAAAGAAGTTACTAAGTTTTCCTAATAGCTCAGAGTTCCTCATAAATCCTTCTGCTTAAGACATAATGTGGCCCTTCACCCAGCTCAGGCTCTTGCCAAGCACTGAAATGCAA
>VWYI01048856.1:0-61657 GCA_013399455.1 Anthoscopus minutus | reverse complement strand
ACATATATATATATATATATACATACATAATATGGCTTTGTAAGACAGAAACTGTAAACAACATTTACAAAATATTACCTCATTAGGGCCACAAAAATCTAGAAAACAGATCAGCTGTACCATCTTCCCCAAGATAAACACAGACTTCCTCAGAAATTTAAACTCTGCGACATTACTTGCTTTTACTAATAACAATTCCTTAGCTTTCCAGAATGGAAATTCTTCCATTTCCTACTCATTTAGTTACTGGAAAGTATGAAACATGTTATCACATTAAACTGTAGTTGTTTTTGTGGTGTTGTTTTTTTTTCTTTTGTTCCCAAGAGGGACTTTGATTCCTAAGTGTTAGGGCCAGAAGAGAACCTAGCTGGTGGAGTTTTAGGTGCCTGCTCTCTGGAACAATTGCCACACTCTCAATCTTCCCAGTCTGTGCGCACAGAAAGCTGGATTGCCCTGGGAGAGAAGCCCCTGCAGTCAGAATTACACAGAACTACCAGACACAGGGCACCAGGGATCTTAAATATTGTCCCTCCTGCAGTGCTACAGGAGAGGCTCCCCCCTGCATGGCATCCACAGGTGCTTCAAGGAACACCTCCAACAGTAAGGGTAAAGAGTCTCTTTTCTACCAAAGAGCACTCTCCTGGTGGGTAATTGTGAAGGCACCAGAAAGCACCATCTGGCTGTTCTGAAACTGAAGCCTGGCAACAGGGTAGGTTGTGTTTTTGTGGGTCTCCTGCAGCATCTTCTCTGGGCACTACTTTTTCTGGAAGCTAGTTTCTGTCTGGCTAACCTAACAGGTGACCTAAGTCCTCCTGCAATCCTGGCAGATGTAGCTGGCAGGGAATTTTAAAATTTTTTTAAAAGCAGGAAGACAGTTGAGCTTGAAGCTACAGGGCTCCACTGAGCAAAGATTGCAGAATCACAGTTTTGTACCTAAATAGCGATGTATCACCTGAATTCTGCTATTTGGTGAGCTGGCCTTCCATTTCAGTGACATTTTGGCTAGAATGCAGCAGGGGCTAGGCTCAGCTGAGTAAAAACCTGCTTATCTGTGGCAAGGCAAAGCAGCTCAATGCTGTTCAGATCTGGGGTACCAGGGGTACTAATGTACTAATATATTGCTTTCTGGGCAAGCTGCGACTGACAAAGGGATCTAACAGTGGGGACTGAGGTGTCTGAGCCCATTTCTTGTCTCAGCCCTGTCCACTGCTTTTGCACTAGTGATATGCTGAGTCTATCCACTTCTCTGTCACTAGAAATACACAAACTGCCTTAGCTTTCTTATTACCCAGTTTCATTTTCTGACCACAGGATTCTCCCTCTAGAAAGTTCTGTTGACTAGATCCAAGGTGGAAAGATGATAGCAACCATTTTCATATCACTTGGAGAGTACACCATGACTGGTCTGTTCCCATAACCACAGAAGAGGCAAATCCTCTGACTGCTCCTGCAGAGACTGGAAAGGAGTACAGCAATGGGGGAGAGCATTAGTCATGAAAACCATTCATTTTAATGCTCAGCATCCTCTCCACAGAAGGCCTGAGGGACATGCTGATGTGTTGGCATGTTTCCAGCTGGTGGGTGGGATTCACCTGACTTACCCCCTGAAGTGTATCCACATAACATCCACACATTATGTACATAAATCAACTTTCACCTGAAGAATGAGAATTTTTTGTTGTCAAATAAATGTGAGCTGTGAAGAACCTGCAAAGTGTATTATAGCAGTCCTGAATGGTTGTCAGCTTTCCAGAGGGTTACGCTGTTAAGCTGGAAATGCCTCGTTGTTCAGTTCCTAGAGTTTTCCAGTCCTAAAGTCTCCCTGTCTGAATTGTCAAACATATCATTGTCACCAGAGACAGCTGGCACAGGAAATAATGCCATGAAAGAATCAAGTGATACAGCATTTTTGCAAAACCTTTTGCAAATCTGTATTAAAGCTAGTCTTTTATTTCTTATTAAATCAGCATCATACTATGTTGAAATTTTTATGCACTAGTTGAAGAGTTACAGCTAAATCTTGTTATGACTCATTATGGCATTACACAGCAGCATCTACCCAGACTTGTCTCCCAGTCCTCCAAATCTTATCCATTCCACGCTTGGTTTACCACAAAAATGGCCTGCATTGCTATAAGTTTTAAACAAAAGAACACACTTTAACATCAATTCTGTGTTTCAAATGTGCAATGATAGTTTAGTTAACAGGAAGCAGATTCAAGCCTGCTCCAGACACACTGGCAATTAGGCATATATCAGCTCTCCATTCTGCCAGAGCACAGAGTGAAAGGAGATATCCTTTCTCTGGAGCGTGGAGAGAACCAATTATAAATCCTAGGAAGTATTTGAATGGAAATACTAGATTTTGAGTAAATAAACTGCAATAATGAAATTCAATTCTGTGATGCCCACTGCTAGGAATCACTTCCTATCAGGAAGATATAAAGAAGATAAGAGTCCTCTCTTGGGTGTGCAGAGCAGAAGGACAAGAGGCAACAGACACAAACTGGAAAACAGGAAATCTCAGCTCAGTATAAAGAGTTATCAGACTCCAGAGCAGGTTGTACAATCCTTGTCTTTGGAGATATAGAAAACCTGGTTGGAAAGGTGTTGACTACCTGCTCTAACAACCATCTTTGAGCAGGAGGATGTTCTAGGGGTTGCCTTCCAACCTACGTGTTCCTCAACTTGCATCTGTGCAAGAGCTGTATGTCCTGCAGCACTGTAGCAGTGGGAGGCTTGATGCTGACACTGTTCAGTGAAGAAAGGGAGGAGTCACGGTTGCTTTGAATGGAGTTTTCTGGAATATACCTGAACAATCTGCTGGAGAAGAATGGGAGGTGACTTGGTGTTGGTTTCTGTATAACATTGTTGTTTTGGGGTGGGTTTTTTAAAAATTTTTAAATATCTGTATTAATGCACTTATTCTTCCTTCTGCCTCCTTTAGTGAGGTCTAAACTAGAAGCCCACATATATTTTTAATACATGTAGTCACAGAGACAAACAAACTATGTTAACATGGTTGGGAAGAAGATCCTGCTACAGCAAGAGACCAAGTAACTGCTGTGAAAAGACACAGGAACATGGTGAGAAGGCAAGAAGTTGCAAGGAGTGCAAATAGAAAAGACTGCCATAGGGGGTGATGCTTGCTATCCCCTTTGCATTTCTACAGTGTTTGCTGTAGCAGAGCTGAAGAACCAATGGCACAGTCACTGAGCAATTGAGTGGTGGTTGCTGTTGACCACAGAATCACAGAGTATCCTGAGTTGGAAGGGTCTAGCAAGGGTCATTGAACCCATCTCCTGGGCCTGCACTAAACAGTCCCAAGAGTTACACGTGCCCAATAACCTTGTCAAAACACTTCTTGAGCTCTGTCAGGCTTGGTGCTGTGACCACTTCCCTGAAGCCTCCCAACCACCCTCTGGATGAAGAACCTTTTCCTGATATCCAACCAAAATCTGTACTGACACAACTTCAGGCCATTCCTTCAGGTCTGGTCGCTGGTCACCAGAGAGGAAATATTAGTGCCTGCCCCTTCTCTTCCCCTCACAAGGAGGCTACAGACTGCAATGAGGTCTCAGCTCAGTCTCCTCTTCTCCAGGCTGAGCAGAGCAAGTGACCTCAGCTGCTCCTCAAGGCCCTTCACCTTTGGACATTCAAATGATGCCAGCAGATTGTCGGGGAAGTTTAGATAGTGGAACTAGACAGTGTGATTCTTTAGAGCAATAAGTAGTATTTTAGTAATTGCTTTCAGAGTGAGTTCTAAAAGATGTGACTGCCCATACAGGGTATGTTTCCCATGTTAATCTTACTGGAAGGAGCCTCACTGGTGTAGTACTTCTGTGGTTTGGCTGATGACTGTCATTCATTTCTTCAATAGATTTGGGTTAGCATCACTGGCTTGCTTCAAGCAACCCTCCTCAAAACAGTACTTCTGGCAACAACTGAAACACTTAGAAAAATGGGCATTTAAAAATTATTATAATCCTAGTAATGTAAAGAGCAGTGCTTTATTCTTTTCTTATTCTTCAGATTCATATTCACAAGTGTATAGAGATGTCATTTATGTCCTAGACACATTAATTTCTGATTTTTTTCCTTTAACTCTCTTAATTGGAAGAAAGTATGTTGCTGCTGATTTATGAACTCTTCAGAAGTGCCAGGGATCATTTTAAATGTACACAGCTGCTCTGCAGTAGTTTAACTTGGCAGATAGTATTAAACCATTGAATTGTGTCATTTATTTGTGTATGCACACAATAAGTTCCTTGTGCAAGTTCGTCAGAAAAAGTCTCAATGTTAATTCAGAAATGTGGCCTAAAAATAACCTAGCCCCATGATTTATTGTTTTGGTGCTTGTCTCCAAACAGTACATCTAAAATGAAGAATGAGATACCGTGTATACCCAGATAAGGCAACGGAATGGAAACCATCCATATGAGGAGCTATAGGCCAAGGTCTGAAATGGAAAAGTTCCCAGGGTGAACGAGCAAGACACACACTGGCAACTTGTGTTGTTGGCATTTGGGAATGCTGCAACTTATTTCATTGCTAGGCAAGGGAGTGTATGATGTTGTGTAATGAGAAAGAGCAGCAGTTGTGACAGCAGTATCACTGGCTGTAATGGAGTATAAATCAGGGCAGTTGACTCTGTCATTCCATTCATGGCATCATAAAAGTAACACCTGTCATCTGGAAAAAATCTAAACTCAGAGAATAATATAATGCATTTTGCATGAGTGTATAAAATCCTACAGTACCAGAAAATAAAGCACTTAGAAATCAAGTCTTTATACTAAGGGGTGACATCTGCAAATATATTCTACGATCAATATTATGTGACTTGATTAATGTCTTAAACTATTCTATGGCAGGAAAAAAAAGTAGCAGTGTAGATTCTATTACAGCTCTAAAACATAACTTTTTAGGCCATGATACTAATCTCTTTGATCCACACTATTTAGTGTATTGGAAAGCAAAAGAACTTCCCTTATTTTTCCTTTGGCTGTAAAATGGACTGAAAGCAGCCTTGAGGGAATTGTAGATTCAGTTACATCCTCAACAAGAGAACCAAATGGGCAGTGTTTAAAGACTGATTGATATACATCATCTCTTGATGATCATAGCAGAACTTTTTAGGCTGCTGATTGCAACCACAGACATTCTGGAAAGTAAAATTTATGCCTGCCAGGCTTTTTGCCGTGTTTTGTCTCCTCTTTTCTTTCCTCCCCTCAAACCAGATTTTAGCAGTCAGACCTGGAAGTCAGTAACAATGGCCAAAAAACCCGAGCCAAAGACTATTATCAGCCATGCAAGTTTCAAATATTTTTCTTTGGTAAATGCTCTAAAATCAGTTTATCTAAGCTGCAGCTAGAGCCCCACTAAAATATTGGAGAATGTAATCTTTATAATTGTTGCAAAGATAATATTTTCAAAGCAAACTTATTATTAGGCCAATGGTTCAGGTAATCCACAAATGGTGTCTTGCTCTTCATGAGTAAAAGTTGTGTACCACAGATTCAGGAACCAGTCAACAAACAAGTCCCAGAAAGCACCTTAAACCTGAACAGGACTACAGTTCCTTTTTCTGGTATGTCAGGTTTACAGCATTGGCATTAATGGCACACTGATTATTTGCAGCTAATTGAATAATGCCCCTGTTTGGAAATAAATTTTCTACATTCTATGGACCAGCCTGTGATATGGGTGGGATATAGCTATACCACAGACTAGAATGCACTACAAAAGTCAATCCTGTAGGAGAGCCTGGTCTTAGGGAATTATTCTTAGGGAAAACTCTTCAGAGAAGAGCTAGTTATCTCTCTTCTCCAGTCTCAGAAGATAGATGAAGTGTTATTCCCTTCGCTGAAGACAAATACCACTTTTGTATCAGTGAAAATCTTCATTAACAAGCATAAGAAGGCTTAAAACATCTTTTTCTTTTTTTATTCTCCCTTTTGGACAACCTTATAAAGAGGCATATAAGGCAGAGGATATAGCCTTACTCTTTAAAGATCCTTCTGCTTTTTCAGTGGTGTGGTCTGAATACCTTCCAGTGTGTTTGCAATGCAAAGGCAGATTTTGCTGCTCTAACTTGCTTCTAACCTGGTACTGAAGAGGGACACACTTTTGACCATGATTCTAAAGCCCATCAAATATCCCACTTTGGTTAAAATACCTTTCACCAATCTGAATTAACTGGATTAATGAAAGAAAATATATGCCCTAACATACTAAAATATTTTGAAAATTCTGTTCTTTGGCCTTTTAAAATCCCAGCTTTTGCATGCAAACCAACAAAATAAAATGTGATTTCTTGTGCAGAAGTGAGAAAAATCAAGTATCTATGTCTTGGGACAGTGTAAATGTTCTAATTTGTTCCCAGAGTATATTCCTGGCAAATTTTATTAGGAAGACTCTAAGGGTAACAGAGACAAATAAGACCCTGATGCTGAGAGAATTTTGAAAAAGCAGTTATGCTGCAGAGACTGCTATGTCTGCCCAGAGATACCAGATGCAGATCAGTGAAGTCAAGCACTCCAGTCCTGCCTATCAGCTGGAAGTGAGATCTAGAAAATGATGGAGAAATCGTCCAAGCCAAGTGTCAGCTTAGAAAGCACAATATCTTCAGATGTTAGGATAAGTAAAAAGTTCTATGATAATAAATATTGATAATATTTATTATCAATAAATATTGATAGTCTTTTTAAGAAAAAAAAAACATTGATAATGTTTTTTAAAGATAAGTATGTTAAAGAAGGAGAGAAACTATTGCAGTTGTCATCCCTGTGAGCAGAACCTTATTTCCCTGATAACTAGAAAAAAGCCTTGACTGCTAAAGACAGGTTCACTGAGTATTTCTGAGTATGGGCATCCAATGTTTTTACAATGAAACATAAAACCAGGCCAAATCCCATATGAGTTCAGCTTTTTATAATGAGATGGAAGTTCAGATTTGAGTTTACCAAAGATTGATGATTACTGGAGATAAATTTGTGATTCGGGTTTGAAATATAAATCTCTGCATGCTAAAACACACATGCATAGCAGATATAAACTATTCAAGCGGGTGACTTGAAGTGCTGAACCCTTTCTAGGGCAAATACCTCTAAAACCTCATTTTTCCAATTCTTATTTTCTTTTCAACTGTATGTTAGAGGACACAATATTTCCACAAAATTGAAATTGTGGTAACTACAGATAAAATAAATTGCTCCTCTCCAAAAGGCCTCCCCCATGTGTGTTTGAAAGGTCAGGCTAGAACCTTCTCAGCATTGCATGGTCTAAATTAATCCTGAGCAAGAATCGTACATTAATCAAAATGAATGAAAATTTTCCTTTAGCTGGAGTGGTGAGGCCTGTGGTATGGGAGCAGAAGGATGTGATTACTGCTCATCAGGCTGTATCCAGACTAAAATCTGCTCTATTACACTGGTGTAAACCAGCAATAACTCAGCCAGGTGTTGGGATTTATAGCACAATGCACTGGAGGTCAGAAACTGATCCACCTCAAAAAATGTTCTTGGAAATTAACATTCACTTATCATTTTAGCATCAGCATCACTATTATAATACTCTAAATATGTAACTAATTCAGACACTCTGGTAGGTATGCCAGATCAACAAATGCAGATCCATTCAGGGCCACTGGAAGGCAAAGGGATTACTCTAAATCTTAAATGCCCCTTTTGGACCCTTTCATGCTCCAGAACAACAATCTCTGAAAATCCTGCTGTCACTTCTCCTGCTGTCCTTTCCACTGTGTCTGTAAAACAAGCCACTTAGACCTGCTTCTCAGAATGGTAAATAACTCAGGCAGCAAAGATTCAGCAGAAAAGCATCATCTGTCAATACCTGTGGTGCTGCCTCCAGGATCCAGCATTACAGCCCCAAAGCCATGGAAAACTGGATGGATTGGAGCTTGATCCACTGCACAGTCCTGAGACACAGGTGAGGTGTTATGGCCTAATGAATTACATAGTGGCCAAATGCTGTGTTAACATAAAAATTTTATTTATCAATACTGCGTTAATCAGTAACTATTTCAAAAATTAGAACTCTTTCTAACACGTGATGCTCAGTGGTTTTAGATGTATGTTGGGTCACTCACTGCCAGAGTGTAGCTGAAAACAATCTTCTGGAACTACATTTTGGGGAAGAAAAGTCTGTGAAGAGCTTCTGTGCTGGGATCAGTGGCGCAGAACACCTCATGGGAGGCTATATAGCTGCACTCTAACACTCTTTGCTTCCCTGAGAGAGCAAGTGTTCAGCAGGGAGCATTCAGCTTTGCTATAGCTGGCCAAAACTTGAGACTTGTTATCATCTGAAAAGTTTGCACAGACTCATTTCAGTATAAATGTCAGACCTTCACACCCCATCTTGAACCCTCTTTTTGTTTTCCTCCAGGAATTCCCTGCAGGATCTCTGGGTGAAGGGATTCCTTGGGCAATCTGGCTGTTCCCAGCAGGCGGCAAGAACCAGCCAACACCTCTGTAGGGACTGGAGGTGTGCTCCCCCAGCGAAAACTGAGAGTACCTTCTCACCTACAGATCTCCAGCTGTAGTGCTGTTCTGCTGGAGCTGCTGTTGGAGATTAGCAGTATCAAGAAAATGACAGCAAAATCAGATTTGGACAACTCTTACTATCTATTATTTAATTTATTAGTTTATTGTGTCTACTACCATACATGTGAGACAGAAGACTAGATAGTGTTTTGCAGTGAGACACTCATGCAGGACTGACACAATTATTGAACATGGTTTTTAATAATAATAAAAGAAAGAAGTTTAATGAATACAAGTCCTTCCTTTCTTAAATGTTGCTATAAAGTATGCTGACTTATCTATAGACAAGCCATAATTTGTTATAAATATAAATATAAATATAAANGAAAATATGAAGATATTTATATATAATTAGGAAAACCAAGACACAGTCATTCAACAAAATTTGAACTTTTCCCTTTTTATGTTTTTGCCCTCATTAGATTCCAAAGAGTCAGGCATTCTTTTTCCTTTATTTCTGTGAAAGCTTATAAAATATAAGCCAGTAATCCAGAAATCCTGGATTTAAATTCCTTGTTAAGCAGATTAATTCTTTATTCTTAAAATTAAATTAAATTAAAGAAAAGCTGAGATGTAGGAATTGCAAATAGTAGCTTTCAGAGCTATTGCTTGAATAGTACTATTCAAGTACTGGCAGCTGCTCTTTTCCCAGGAGCCCTGTGATGCTGAATATTTCTCAATGGGACTCCTATAACCTGTTCACATTTCATTCTGAGCCTTAGCTTTGCAGTTCTTTCTCCTCCTGAGATAGATTTGAATGGATTGCTGATGTTAGTGCAAGTTTTGGGTCACTTCCTAGACTGCTCTAGAAGTTGAAATTACCTGCTGATGAACAGAATCTTTAAAAATTGAGAATATTCTCATCCTCTAGTATCTTATAGTTGTAGGTGTTCTTTTTTTCACTGGAGTTTTCATGGTTGCTCCAGAGGAGATGGAAGAAGGTTTGCAGGCGTGAGAAGTAAATATCTTGTGTATCCTGCCCAGGACCACGGCTGCACACTGGTTAACTTGGATAAATTAACCCAGGATGACATTGCTGTGACTGTAGGACTTCCTCTATCTTCTGGGTAGCTGGTTTCCTTCTCCCACAACCTGGCAATCTTTTCTATTTTTTTTATAGATAGCGCTAAACTTTGTGCTACGTTCCACAAAATAATCTCCATCTTCCGGACACGTCAACAACTTTCCATTCTCCATCTCTTACTTCATTGTGGCCGAATGCCTTGCAGTAGATGAATAATGGGTTTATTCTTCCTTTGACTATGTACCTTTATGTTATCTCTTGGAATATTTTTGCTTTGCAGGCTGGCACCAAAACAAATTTAAAAACATTAAAGGAACTTCAAAACAAGCCACCTACACTTGGAAACCTTACTAGCAACTTGGTCTGCTTTATTTTGTTCATAATGTATTTTAAGATGTTTATCTTGGAAATGAGAACAGTGGCTGATTCCAGCTTTCATGGCTCTCATTAGTTTATTGCATCTAAAAATGGCCACGGAAACTCAAATGTATTTCTAAGTACAATATTATGGTTCTACATATCTGTTTGGAATGAGGTCAGAGGCATGGCTTCCAAGCAAGCTGACCCTTTGCTTTGGTCCCTACCCTCCCATTTGCATTAGTGGAAAAGCAGCATACTGCAACACTCTGGCTGTGGGGTGCACGCCCACTTTGAGCAGACTCTGGCTCATAAATGGTTATCTGAGCAGAGTGAAACTCCTGTGCTGAGTGTAGGGAAAGATAGGAACTCTCTCGAGTCACTCCCTGTCCTCTGACAGGTACATTTGTGGGAATTCAGGTCAGAACTAACTTTGGAATAGGTCCTGGCCCAACTCTCTATAAATCCCTCAGCACACTTTTTTCCTAGCAGCAAAATCCTTCATTAAACTAGCATTTGAGAGAAGCAGGATATGTTACTAGTGCCCTTCCAGATGTGGAGAGCAACTTACAGGACTGTTTATTGGAGGTAAGGACAGAGCTGGGCACAAGCCATCAGATGTGCCAGCTGCTCCATGTGCAGCCATCCTTTGACCAGGAAAAGGTGCTCTGGCTTTGTGCTCCCAAAACATCCTCCTGGGAGACTCCGTTTCAATGGTGTCTGTGTCCTGAGAGCCAGTGAAAAGAAAGCTGGATCCCCTTCATGAGGTTTTTGTTGTTCCCACTGTTACCATGATAATTTTCATATTTTGAATACAGTCCAAGAACATTTTGCATCTTCCCTTTTACTACAGATATGAACAGCTGCTTGAAAAGAAACTGATAAATAGATGAGATCCTGTGTATTTTCCAAGTATTCGCTTAACTACAATGATTGCATTGGGAAAAAGCAGTTTCTGGACTGAGACTTGATTTGTAAATAGCCAAATTATACAAACACTTGATTTATGATCCAGTGGGTAGTAATTTATTCAGTATCATGGGACTAGACTGCTAGTCTTGTATTCATTATTGATATACATAGTTAAAGGAAAATTAAGAGAATTTTCTTCAGGAAAGTCTCTATTCAAAGACAGGTCTCAGGCTTGCTTTCTTCCATTGATAATTTATAATTCCCCTGGAAAAACATAATTTTCTCCTTGGGTTGATTCTCAATCCTTTCACTTTGGCAACTGGAATTCCCACTGATCTCTGTGATCTGTGGGGACAAAATTTCATCCATGTTTATAACCCGCTTTGGGGGCACAGGTTGTGCTGGTTTTGGCTGGGACAGAGTTAATTTTCTTCGTGGTAGCTAGTAGAGGGCTATGTTTTAGATTTTTCCTGGAAAGAGTATTGATAACACAGCCATGTTTTAGTTATTGTTGATCAGGACTTGCACAGTCAAAGCCTTTTCTGCTTCTCAGACCACCGTGACAAGGAGGAGGTTGGGGATGCATAAAGACTTGGGAGGGGGCACAGCCAGGACAGCTGACCCTCACTGACCAAAGGATGTTCCAGACCATGTGGGTCTCAGCAGATAAAGCTGGGAAGAAGGAAGGGAGGGACATTTGCAGCAACAGCATTTGTTTTCCCAAACCCCTGTTACATGTGATGGGGCCCAGCTTTGCTGGAGGGGGCTGAACACCTGCCTGCCCATGGGAAGAAGTGAATAAATTCCTTGTTTGGCTTTGCTTGTCTGCATTGCTTTTACTTTGCTTATTAAACTGTCTTTATCACAATCCACAAGTTTTCTCACTTTTATCCTTCTCACCTCTCCCTCATGCTGGCAGGGGCAAGTGGGCAAGTGGCTGTGTTGCCAGCCAGGATTAAACCATGGTACAATTCTAGAAGAAATTTATTTCGTTCCTAATGAGATCTAAGAGCTCCTTTCCATCTGTTGTCAAGGAGGTTGTTTCTCCTTCTCCAACAACTAGTCCAGAATGATGTAGACTTTAAAGAAAAATTCCAGCAGAAGTATTCAATCTGGAGTTATTTGTCAAATTAATCATGATACTTGTTGGTAAGTAATAACAAATGGAAAACTTCATGTTACATGGTAGAAGGAAAAATAGGCTAAATAATTCTTAAGCAATGTTCAGATGTCAGGCAGGAAATCCTGCTCACATGGGACCATATCATGTAGCACACCTTTTTGGGGCTCTTTACTGAGAAAGGATTTCTGTTTCCTCTTAAAATATTGGAAGGGTTGTAGTAGAGAGGTGAGAGGATGCCTTTAACTCTGGTGTCTACTGAGGGTAAGCTCAGGCAAGACTAATATTTCTGAGCAGAGTACAATGTGGAGCTGACTGAACTGAGTGAATGTGGGGTGCAGCCTCACTAGAAGTGGACCACCTCATCCCAGGGGACTTTGTGATGTGTCCTGCAGCAACGTAGGTGAAAAATGTCTGTGACCCAAATGCACCAGACAGCCTGTGAACATTGACAGATTTTGTTTAGAACTAAAACCATGTTTTTTGATATCCACAAAAGCAGATAAGAAAGAGGGTGATGCACAAGAGCACCCATGCATTATGTCACATGAGAGCAGAAAAGGTGCTGTACATGTCTCTCCTGGAAGATGGAGCTGGGTCTGAAAGCAAAAGCTGGCAGGGTACTGAGGTAACCAAACATTTCTGGGGCTGGGTAGGGTACTTGTGCTGTGACTGGCAAGTGTGGCCCTACAGGGCTGCTGCCAAGCCCAGCCAGCCAAAGGACAGGCTGTGCCTCTTGGAGCTTTGCTGCATCTACAGGATTCAAATCCTCTAGGGGTGTCAGCAGCACGTGGAAATATATGTCAGAGATTTTTTGTGTTGGTTTGCTTTTGGCTCTGTCACTGGCCCAGGCTAGGACTCCTATTTTAGCCACTGATTCTCACCCTGCCATGGGGCTCAGGCGGGCAGGGAGGAGGAGCCATCCTGGTCACTGCTGCTGCTGTTGTTCCAGTGCTCATCCTTTGGGCAAGGAGCTCAAGCTAGAGAAGGTGGGGCAGACAAGCGTGCCAAGCGCATCAAGGAGGAGTAGGGAGGAAAAGCAAATGGGAGCCTAATTTTTCAGTCCAGATGAGTGAAGCTGGTGAAGATGGTGATGGTGAAGATGAGCTGGCAAAGACAGGAAAGTTATTTCTTCCCCCTGTGATGGTGTATATGGATTTATTTTACACTAGATAGGAGCCTGACTTTCCCCTTGGTTACCACCAGACTGATGATGACAGCACACTCCTGCCAATTTGGGCAGAAATTTGGCGTCACAAATTGCACAGCTGGGTTTTAGCTGAGACTTGGGTGAGTGTCTCATTAGCCTGGTGTTTTGGGGATCCTTGTAAGAGGGTGGGCTCTGTCAGGCTGCAGGTAGACCAGGCGCTGTATCACCCAGTTCCAGATCCTGTGCTCTGAGCAGGACATTAGGAAAAAACAAGCTGCTGCAAACACTTCTGAGTTTCTGAGCTGAACTCACTGCTGCCAGGGCATGAAAAGCATGCTGAGGGTAAGCTTAAACAGCCAGGACCTTCAAGATATTAACTAACATCTCCTCAACTTAGTCAAGAAAGGATGTTATTAGCACAACCTTAGCTACCTCTGTTAAGATTCTGATTCAGTTATAAACATCTGTAATATAAATTTCTAAATCTGAATTATCCTTTTAGAGTCCCTTTAGAGCAATTAGAAAGAAATATGCAGTTATAAGGAGTGGTTAATTTATCTCAAAAGGACTCAAACAAATGGATTACAGATTTGCATCCAAAAAAGAAGGACCCTTAATTGATTACCTTATATTTGTATATGTTTTTTTCTTCCTGAATTGCTGTGCTGAACATAAATGCTTATGATAACACTGAGAGGCATGGAATCCATGGGGAATTTAATCCTGAAGCTATTGTTCTGTTTAAGCAGGACTGCTTAAGTAAAGACTTCCCAATGTGCGCTAGCAAAGCACCATGTGAATATTGTGATTGTCTGTAAAGCAATGTGATTATTCAGAGCAAGCCTGGATATAGGCTGAAAATGCAAGATCAAATGCCCATCAATGACAAATCAGCTAGACAGCCCAAAGGAACTTTTCACTTCAAACACAGAGTTCTTACGGCCTGTTTCCATAGATGTGTGCAGGAAGTTGCATGCCTGCTCTGCCCATGCTTGTAGTTGCTTGACAAGGGTCAGTTCTGGAAGCCATTTAACACCACAGCAAAGTCACATTCCTCATGTCTCCTTAGATCTCTGCTGTGCATCCTAGAAAGCCAGTGCCTTGATCAGATTTAGTGGCTAACTTTAAATTATTCCCTCTTTCCCTTCCTCCCTTTTCCTTCCTTCCTCTTTCCCTCTTTCCTCCCTTCCCATTTTCCTTCCTTCTTCTCTCTCACCGCTCTTCCCACCTGCCTGCCTCTATGTAACCCAAATAATTTAAAACAATGTATTGATTTTTTCGTTACAAATAAATAAAGGATGGTTCTAGTTCTTTTCCTTGTGCTTCTGTGCAGTATCGATGTCATTCATCCCTGCTGTGTGACTTCTGTTTTTCCTTAAGGGAAGCAAGTTATGTGTCTATGCAGCAATTGCATCCATTTTTATAGACAATTTTTATTGAAATAAAACACGTTTTAGCGTAGTAACAACCTTTGCCTAGAAGCAACCCTATAACACTATTTTTTTTAGGTAAAAGAGCATATTCTAACCTCTAAACATTGGTAACATAAAAAGAAACAGAGAAAGTACATACCTATTCCCCAAGAGGATAATTAGAAGAATGATATACAAGTAGCAATGCAGATACAAATAATGTACAGAAAGGAATGAAGACAAAGTAAAATTTAAAAAAATCAGTTGTTTCAATTGCAAAAAACTCTTACTACACTGCTATTTTTCTTGCTTAAAAAACTTTATCCTGAGTTGATGCTTCTTCCCACTTCATAGGATGCATAGACCACAGAAATTATAAGGGATCTCAGCTCCATTCACATTTTCATCAGACTTATAAAAATATTGGGCAGAACAACTTTGCTTGGTTTATGTTGAAGCATCATGCTGAGCTTCTGAAGGCATAAGTCCTCTCCCTGTGTTACCATCAGTCCTGTGCATGACCACTTCACAGTGTCTGTGCTGCATTTTCCCATCCCTAGGCGGGGAATAACAAAGCTACCTGCTTTCTGTAAAAGTAATACAAAAAATTGTAAATCTGACAAAGACCCCATGAAAACAGGTATTGTATTTTGGTGTTAAAAAAAAAAGAAAAAAGAAAAAGAGGAAAAAAAGTAAAACAAGGAAAAAAGTAAAACAAGAAAAAAAAGAAAAAAGAAGAAAGAAAAAAGAAAAAAAAAAAGGAAAAAAGAAAAAGAAAAGAGAAAAAAGGAAAAAATCATTCAGATTACAGCAGCTAATAGAACCAAATTATTTCTAGGGGCAAAATACATCTTTGTGAGACTGAAGACTCCACATTTACAGCTTTCTGAAAGACATAAATTTGCACATGGATGGTGCTTGAACTTTGCCTTTTCGCTCACAAAAGACTTTAGCTTTATTCAGTAATTCAGGAAGTGAATCAAGTACAAAGGTGTCAGAGTGAAAATTTCATAGAGGAAATGATGCAGAGGTAATTAGCCCCACCAAAAATAATCAAGCCAAAATTCTTGAAACCATTTTTTCCTGCAGAGATGATAATGTACAAGGACCAATTTCTTACCCACAGACTTTTTTTGAGTAGAGATGGTTTTGGTTAAGTTGTCTTCCCAAAATTTGGGCAGACTTGGTCAAAATGAGAATTGAACTTGATTTCCAGCTTGGAATTTCCAGCTGCTCTCAAGCAGACATATACAGAAATAAGCTGATGTGTTCCTGTAATTCCATTTTGCAGCCTAGTGTACAGTTCAACACACAGCCACAAAAAAGAGCTTTCACTCTTTCTGAAAATATGCCATTGGATAATTTACATGGCAACAAGTTAGCTTCACTCTTCATCTTCAAAGCACTCATCGAACTTCCACTGCTAGTCCACTTATATTAGTGACAACTTTTTACTGTAGGTAAAATTGTTCCTCTCAGTTTATTTGTGTCACAAACTGGTCTCTGTGAGTTGGGTTTGTGCTGTTAGAAAAGATGAAGCACCCAGAGAGTACCAGCAAAGAAGGATCTTATTTAGTAGCTTAGGATGCTTTTATCTGTTCAAGTAACCCTTGTGCAAGACTAGCCTGGCTTTAAATCTCTGGGTAAATGTAAGGAGTAAAACTGTTGCTTTGTAAGTCTCTACAAATTCCTTGTTCACCAAGGTGCAGAGCTTTCTAACCTCTGTTGGCTTGAGACTGTGGTCAGAGTTGAAATTGCTTAAGCAATTGTAATCTTGATTAATACTTGAACTGAGCACATCTGCCTGGCTCCTACCTGACCTGGCACTGAGAACTGAGTAGGCTCTGGCCATTAGACTGGGCCAAGAAACGTGAGCCAGCTCCAACTGGAAGTTGGTGGGGTGGAGTACACTGGAAACTGCTTAAAGAGAAAATGATTCTTTAATGGGAAGAGTGTGATTTTTCCAAGTAATTTGACCCGAGTGGAAACAAAGCTTGTCAGAGACTGTATTACGTGAAAATGTTTGCAGAATGATGTCAGTGTGTAAGCACTGTTAGCAGACAGTTGGAGCTTTATTCACAAAAAGGGCACATTTTCACTGCATGTAGTGGATTCATAAATGAGACTTTCTGTGCACAAGTGAGCTTCATGAAAATACAACCCTTCCATTTTGAGGAAAAAGACATTTTTTGCATAGATGGGCCAAATTATTTTGTGGCACTCTGAATGCAGGTTATCAAAGGACGTTCCAATGTTTCTTCTTGGATATGAGCAAAGGTATGAGGAGAAGATTGGAGCCCAGGCTCAAAGGTGTTTCCCAAGGATCAGGTGCAGCCCACTGCTCTCATCGTGGTGGCTCAGGTCATAGATCTCCCTACCTCTGCCTCCTGTGTCCTTGGCACTTATATAGGGAAATGTGTAAGAAGCAAGGAATGTATGAAGTGATTTGTTCTCAGATATACTGCTGCGCCTCCAACAGTCTCCACAGCAACCACATCACACAATCTGCTCCATAAGACAATTGGAAAAAGATGGTTTGTTTGGGTGTTACCAGACCTTCCAGCTCAGTGAGGTTTTCTGCTGGAGATGATAAACTCAAACACAGTGTGGACAAGCAGCAAGCACAGGGTGAGGGAATCGGAGTGATGGTTTGAGGAATCTGAGAAGTCTGGAGTCAGTCTCAAGCTTGGAGACAGGCAGCCAGCCTTCAGTAGTATTTGGGTGATGCTCAGCCATCCACATACACAGGAGTGGGAGTCTGTGAGTTCAGATTCACAGAGGACAGAATTCACAGTGCTGGGTAAGGGGAGGCAGAGGCTACTTGGTCAGCTACTGTCTCAGTCACTTCTTCCAGTGCTCCTACTGTTCTTTGCCTCAAAACCAGCAGAAAGGAGCCTGTGGAGGAATTCTTCCAGGAAAATCTTCAGTAAAGCCTTTTAATTTTCTGAGCTGGACCTCGCTCCTCCCTTTGGGAATGAGGAATGAGTACTGCCTGTATCATTTTCAGCTTGCTGACATCAGTTTCTGTGGAATAAAATAATCCCCTTTCCCCTCTGCTCCAACTTTTCTGAAAAGAAATGATATATAATCTGCAGGTGGTCTGTGGGATAGTCCCTTGCTGGTGATTTCATTTTTGTTGCGGTGCAATATATTGCTATTGTTATTTGCACATCTTCAGTAGTATCATGCTAAGGAAATATGGATATTTTTATTAGAACAGGCTGAAGCACCTTAGCATTTGGGAATGATTTAGCTTTATGGCACTTTCTGTACCACAGGTTCGTGTACACGTGTGCAAGCACATCTCTAACAGGAGGTAAAACGTACTTCTCCAGCATCATTTCCTATGGGCTCCCCTACAGGTTCCTATCCTGCACTGTTCACTGGTGTCTGAAGTCTGAAGCAGTAGTGCATTAAGTGATGTGACTAACAGCTGTCATGAGTTGTGCTGTAAAGGAAAGTGTGTGTAGCAGATTTAAATCCCTCCTTAATGCACATGTATTTCATTTAAAAGTCTGACAAAAAAAATCAGTGTGTTCCTCACTGTTTAATTAGTTCTTATTGTATTCATAACCCATTTCCACTTCATTATTCATAACTGTCAGTTCACTTTTTTCTTTCCTTGTTTAATTAAAATTGTTTAAGAGAAATCAGAGCAAGGCAAGGGTACCTGACTTCCAGGCTTGGGGACCAAATTCTTAGTGCATAGGTCAAGTACAGCATAGGCAGCTGCAGTGAAAGCTGATCTCTAATAATCTGCCACAGGCTATGATTAAGGGAAAAAACTGCCTCTGAACTAATTTCTCCAGCCAAATTTCTTCTTCCTACCTTGGTTTTACTTGTGCCTATTGATACCTGGGTTCATTGCATCAGGTCTGTGACCTGGCTCTCTGCTCCCTCAGATCTTCCTGAAACAAGCAGGAGTCAGAGACCTGTACAGCAACCTCTTGGCAGAAATCATGGGCCAACAGGCTTCTGGCAAAAATCCAAATCTCTTTACTTGTATCTCTGTGCTTGTTGTTCTGTGGCACAAAACTCATGAAGGCTGGAAGTCTGCTTCTGTGGAGAGAGGACCCTGAAAATGGCAGTGGTGATTGTCCTGGAGCTAGCTCTGCTTCACGGGAGCCAGCTCTGCTTGACTTCTTTGCTTTGTTTGCCAGGCATTTGAGGAGATCACATCAGAAATACCCAGGTGAGATTTCTGCCTGTTTCATTAAGAGCAGCTGGCTCAGATGAGGGGCTCACACCATGCCACCAGAGCCTGGCCCTGAGAGCTCAATGGGCAGCAGACCAAAGGAGACAGCCAGTGATGGGGCTGTGGGAGCCATGCTGAAACAGCCTTGGGCTGGGGCAGTTTCTCCATCTTTCATTCACAGTGGGGCACTGAAAGGTGTTTCCAGACAAGGCAGCCTGCAAGGTGCTCTTAGTCATTGATAGCAGGATGAGAAGCTGTGAGCACAGATAGCTGGGAGCAGAAAGGCGAGCCCAGCCTCTCAAGGTGTCCCCCAGAGAAAAAGGGTCTCCTCCTCTGTTAATGCAGAGGAACAATGAGCATGGGTTTGCTGGAGGGTAGACTTCAAGGCGGTATGCAGGGGCTGGGAGGGAGGGAAAGCAATGTGCAAAAATATGTGTGGGAGAGGATAAGCATTGCTTTGCACACAGCTCACTCAGTCCTCCCAGGGAGCGACTACCACCAGTTTGCTGCCCATTTCCAAGTCTGATGGCTGACCAGTGAGATTGCTTGTGCTGTACCACAGATCTCTGTGGTATTGCAGCAACTGAGGAAAATATTTCATCTCAGCATCTGGTGGAAAGCAACCGTAGTGAGGAATCTTTCATTTTCTCCTCCCTAAAATCTGAATGCGTCTGGTCCAGTGATGCTGTCAAAGTTTTATTGAGGGATAAGGGTGGCAAGAGCTTATTGGCATAAGACAGCTTGAAGGATTTGGGGGTGACCAGGATTTAAATATTTTCTTTTGACTTCAAGCTCCTCAAAACTAACAAGACTCTAGAGTCAGCACATTTCTTTGACCTCAAAAAATCAATGAAACTGTTACCATTGGAAAGAGCTAAACTAGGGCATTGCTTGGCTTGTGTATTTTACAGTGAATGCTTGTTTTTGTGCCTTCTGCACTGACATAATTGGGCCACTGTTCAGGTGCATAATGCTCTTCAGGAAGGACACATAAGCATGTGTTTAAGACCTATGAAATCACCAGCCTTTTTTGCCTTTCCTAAATCAACAGGTCTTAAGCATGTGCCTAAAGTGCTTTTTCCGAAATGAGGCCTTAAAGAGCTGAGTTAGCTTATCCACCTTCCTATTTAAAAGATGAATGTGGAAAATTTCCCAGATTATACATCTGCTCTTCCAATTTACATCGCAGAGGGTAAGGCTGAGTACAGAGGGAGCAGAAGAGGGAAAAGAAAAGTAAAAACAATCCTGAACTGGCTGCCTGGCAAAAAGAAAGTGAAACAGCTGCCTGCCAGATTGGGAGGGCTGCATACTGTGTGCACTGTGGCAGGGCCATCTGCACACCAGGCTTGCACCAGGTGCTCTATTTAGAATAGAAGGAGAGAGCTTGTAGAGAGAAAGAAAATCAGTTTACAGTCAAAGGTTGTCTAACTTTTCAGTCTAACCTTGATGTTTGGCCTCCATCTGATACATTCCTTGCTTTTTCCCCAATAAACTGTTGCAACAGTGAGAGTCACAGAGAGGAATAATGGGTTGAGGAAGGATTCTGCCTTGGTATTGCTTTTACTTCCCAGCACTGTGTCTTAGCAGAGCATGGAAACACAAAGAGACCTCCTGGCATCTGAAGATGTGAAACTTGGCATGCCCCACAGACAAAACAATTATTCTGCTACGAACCCAGCCTTCTTGGAGGAATGACACTTCCTGGGGGTGGCGATGCAGTTTGGGTGCAAAGAGCAAAGGCAGCTCTGTGCCTGTGGCTGTGCACACACTGCCTACAGCCTGCACCTTGGTCCCCCTGTGTGGGCAGCCTGCATTCACTGCACCCACGCTGCCTGCATGGCCCAGGTGTGCCGCTCTCCCCGCACTGGTAGGGAGGGCGTGTTTGCTCCAGCCATCACACCACTATGTGTGGTCAAGCCTCTTTGTGAGCAAGACTTTGACCATGATGTGCTTCTCATCCCAGAGAGTTCCAGTGAAAGCTTTTTTTGTTAACTTTCACTGTATTTCCACTCCCATTCCTGAAAATTTTCTTTCAATGCAATGAGAATTTGGCTGGTTTTTCAGTGAGGCTGGGACAAAAGAAAATGGAGACTGATGCCTGGAAGAGCTGGAACAGAGGCCAGACGGAGTTGGGGAATAAAGGATATTTATTGAGAGGTCACCCCCAGACAGCACCAGTGCTACAAATCAGGCTCTGTCTGGATGGCTCCAAAAATGGAGGCGAAAGGGAGGGGGGCCTGTCCCAAGACCACACTCTTATATGTTTGGGTCCATTTGCATACAGGAACTTCATCTGCCTGACCTCTTCCTTCCACATTGTTTCACTTCGAGCCTGAAATTTGGAAAAGGTGTCCTTGAGTTCCAATCAGAGTAGGATTGTTGTGTCTTCCTCACCCTGTGAAAGGATCTCAGCACCCTGAACAAATCCACACACCAATGCAGAATAAAAAACCCAAAAGCCCAAGGCATCAAGACCAATCCCAATTATGCCATGTACAGTCTGAGTTCAATGCAGCCTGACAGGGCAAAATTTAGTGACCCAGAGTAAGCGCAAGAATGACACTCTGACAGCTTCTCTGCATTTAAGCCTGGGGAATTTTTGAGCCTTGTCATGGCTGTAAGGCCATCTTTCTCTTCCTTTACTTGTGCTTTACTTCCTTCCTATAAGATTTAAAACTTTATCTGAACCTACACTTTTCTTGACATCACATACTCCCTCTTTGATTTCAAAGATGGAAGAGAAGTTATTTAAAAACAGGCTCCATCACAGACAGTATTCTGGCAATTAGGCACGGAGCTAGACCTCGTAAGTACATCTGTGACTCTGAGGGAGGTCAGTATGGTTTAACTTTTGAGGCAGAGAAGAAAATCAAACTGTTTCACCATTTGTATGGTGAGAGCCAGAGATCCTTTTGTATGAATTTCTTCATTTTGTTGTGCAGTTTAGGATTTTGTATTCAGCTTTCCATTGACTCTGATGATGTAGTAGGTATGCAATGCAATTCCAGGGAAGAGCACTCAGTGCTGATGGGGCTGGGTGGCTGGCTGGCATGCTGTGGCAGCATTTATACAGCTCCCTAAGAGTGACCAGGCGCTGCTCTGAAGACACTTGTCTGTTGCCCTGAAAATTATAAGCCTTCTGATTTTCTCTGATGTTCTTTGGAGTCCCTGAAGTTCTTCTTCAAGTTCTCTCATGTTTTTATATTTGTAGTGCATGTTCCCATAAATTGTAACCTAAAAAAAGGTTGTTTTCAACATTCCTCTCTGAGGATGTCACTTGATGGACTTTCCCCTTGACCAGTGGAACTGGAGAGGAAGTCACGTCATTCTCCAATCCCTGGTCATTGTTCAGAATGTATATAATTAGCGGGGTCAGAATAAAGAGAGTTCTTTTTTGTGTCTTGACGAGAGACTGAGTGCTGTGTCTTTGTGCTCTCCAGGGACACTTGTCTATTTGAAGCTGAGAAGAAACTGCCAATCTGATCTCTTATTAAATACAGGTTGGTCTCTTATTTCTCTCTTTTATTTATGCTGACTATGCACTGGTGCTGACTCTCTTTTACACTCTAAATCACTGAACTCAATGAACATGTTCCTCCATCCTTTGCATTTGCAGGAGCAATGGGTTGTGCAGGACTCAGCAATTTCAGATAATAGGCTTTTACACCCAGCACAGGTCACTTGGTAGGGTAATGTTCAAACCAAGCTTTGCCCCTGCTCTGCATTTTGACCCACAAGATGAATCAGAACATCTTTTGTGCCTCCATTTCCCATCTGCAACATAACATTAAGTGCTTTGCAACTAAAGATTGAAAAGCTTCGTAAAACAGACATAGATTATTATTACTTTACACTTGGCACCAGCAGCAAAGAATCAGTCCGGAGGAAACAGCAGAGGTGACAGCAACACATGGCTATCTGTATGTCATTAGCACTCCCCAGGGCCTCTGGTACTCCCAAAGCTCATAAATGGCAATATGAATGTTTCAAAAGTGACTTTTTTTAAAATGTAAAAGGCTACTTTAATTAAATGAACATATCTTTTCTCTTAGATCATAACCTTGGATCTCAGTAAGTATGTTGGGAATTCAGAAGCATTTCAAATCATTAAAAAAATAAAGAGGAAGTATGATCGTTTATAGCTGGCAATTTTACAGGCTTCTTATATTAAACCAGATTTTCATTTTTTTAAAAGCAAGCTGAAAAGCTTTTGCAATAAGATATTAAAAAGTGTTTAGCATGCTATATCATCAACAACAATGCTTGAATGCAGACTTTAAGACTTTAAAAAAAAGCAGTGTAAATTTATATATAAAATTGCTTTCTCTGCTCCCTTTTTGTTTGACAGAACAGGATCTTGCAAAAATAAAGGTATTGTGTGTCAATTTATTATTCAGTCTGAATAATGAATAGAAAAATTAGTCTTACATTTTCATTGCTGAATCTACTGCCATCCCCAATGTTAAGATGGTGAGAGCTTGGGCTTGTGGTATAGGCTGAGTCTGAGATGGCACAGGGCCTTAGAGAAAGCAAGGGAGAGCAGAGTGGTTGCCTGGTGCCATGGGGTGGTAGCTCTGGGTTGGCAAACCCAGCTCCCCATGGTGGTGACCTCGTAGGGCTGGGACAGCACAGAGTGGCCAGGCTGCCAGAGTGACACCTGGGCAGGCCCTGAACATGGCTTTGCTCTGTTATGGCACCAGCATGGAACATCTTGGGAGCCAGAGAAATCTCACTTTGTCACCACCCCATTGCTCCTTTCCTCCCAAATCTAGAAGACCTGCTGCTGCCAGTCCCTTAAAAATAATAATGGTCAGAAGATGCTTGTTTCTTTGTCTCTCACTGGCAACACATGGTAGCCTTTTCTGTCTTTCAGACAGAATTATCACTGAATGAGACAAAGATCCCCCTTGTTGCAGGCACTAAGGCCCTGTCATCAGCATTCATTTTCCTAATTTTTATCTACTTTCAAACTGTCAAACTGCATCCTTTGCTGTGGAGACCTGGGAAGTATATGTAGACACTGAATACAACATTCCTCTGGGCTTCCCTGACTCATCAGGACAACATGCAGACAGTAGCGTTAAATTAATAATGTTGATATTTTTTCAGGTGAACAATAGAAGGAAGAGGCTTGCTAAGGTGCATCTTATTTCCAGTTTAATTTTGGCTGAACACTCTCTTGTGTTCAGCATGCTCTCAATTATGTGTAGAAATTGAGGTGGCTTATTTAGTGCCTATCTTGACCTGGCAAAGTCTCCTAAATATACAGTGGGGTTTTAATAGCTTGCTTAATACCTACTGTTAAGATGTTCAGAGACCTCTCACTACAGATGGAATCAGATTTGGATTTTCCTGAAGGGTCTTGTTTCCCATGCCATTGTTCTTTCCCATGCCATTGCTCCACTAAATGTACCTTCCCATCATGTACCTCCCTCCTTCCTCAAGAAAGGCTTATGAATCATGATGCTGGGGACCTCTTTAAAGCTTGAGCATCAACTTCAGAGGAGTTCATGCCTCTCTCCTGCTGGTAATCTGCTGTTTAGGACACAGATCTTCTTCAGTCATCAGTGCTTGTGGGTCACTGCGCATCTCACAGCCACTGCAGCGGCTCGGTTTAAGAGAGCAGTGACACTGCCTGGATAGGAATCCATCTGCAGTATGTGTTTGCTGAACAGCTCTGAAGAACCTAAATTATAAAAGTCAGCGTGTTGGTAAATGGTAGCTAGTTCATGAATAGCAACAAAAAGAAGTTGGATCTACAAGTCACTACAAATTATTTACTGTGTCCAGATTCATTTGCAACAATGGGCTTGGGTGCAAGAATATCTTGAACTTTGGCCAGAAATCCCTTCTTTTATTGTTAGTAGTAACATCTGCTGCTCCTTTCTTCTAGTGCTGCACAGATCTCTTTAATCCCTAGAATGTGTTCCCAATTTGATTGTATTTACATATATGCTCATAGCTTTACTGAAAATATCAGCCTTACTCTTCATCACATTTCCATGCTGTATTAGGGTTTTGTTTGGATAGTGTCATTTCTCTTGTGCCTGGAAAATTTGGCTTCCTGTGAGGTTTTGGAATTTGACTTTTTCTTTTATATATGCAGTGAGTGTTAAAAATTTTTTCTCTCTATTATTTTTTCTCTTTTTTCCCCCTACTAAGAGAAACAAGGATGTGTACTGCATACCCTCTGGCCTGCCATGTTTAATTCAGATGAAGCCTCAGTATGAAAACCGTACATGAGATTTTGTGTTCCGGTTGAAGTAGGTGCAAGCCATGCTCCCCAGCTGATGGAAGCACTATGGAGATCCAGGAAGTGGCAACGAATCACAACTGAACCAAATCCAATCCAACCAAACAGAACCAAAAGAGATCTAAACCTGTTGTATCTGACGTTTTAATGTTTGATTGCTGTGGCCAGAGCTAGTGTCACCTCCTGCAGACTCCTGGCCAATGCATTCCCAATAGTAAGTGCTGCAGGAAATGCGATGATTCAGTGTCCCCCAAGGCTAGCCTGTGCCTCATTAAGAGATAAAGTCCAGAAGCCTAGCACTCATGTTAAATACAAGCTTGTGCGCTGCTATCTGACGCAGGCAGAACAACGAGTTCTCTCTGGCGGGCCTCAGAGCAGCCCCTGTGTGTGTGCTGGCGAGCCCCGAGGCACAGGTACCTGTGCCATGCACTGCCCAGCTCCTCCAGCTCCTGCTGCAAGGGAGCCGGCTCAGCCCAGCGCCCGTGTGAGCAGAGGGCACCCAGCAGCGGCGCGGGGCTTCTCCAAATCCAGCCCCAAGGCAAGAAGCTTGGGTTGAGAACAGGCTGCTTCCCACCGTCCCGCTGGCTGAGCCCCCAAGGAGTCTTCTCCTAATTCCTTAAGTAAGGAAGGGGAATGAAAATGCTGTTGCGTCCCACACCAAACCTTTTTATTGTGGTAGGGCTTTTTCACATCAGGAGCTGCACATCCAGACTCCTGTGAGTGGGTTTTCTAAGCGTGCAAAGTCTCTGCAAAGACCAGTGCCAACAGCTTCTTTAGAATGCAAACACATATCATGACAATCATGAGAGTATTTCTTAATGTGTTTTTTTTTCCTGTTGATACAGAAAACATAAAACATTTTTTTCTGCATGATCTTAAAAGTTTACACTTAAAAGAGCTAAGTTTTCAGAAAAGATACCTGACTTGTCCATCCAGGGAAATAATGACTAATCACAGCTACTAGTGAAAAAACCCACTAAACCAGTTCTGTGCAAAACTACTTACCCAAGGTTCATAGAGCAGATATATAACTTTATCCAACGGATGAGATTTTTCCCATGTTTTACCACAGAGATTATGAGGTAAAGGTAGAGTAATTTTTAATAGATATTATCAACATTTTTTCATATTAAAAATCAACATATTATATATCTCATTCCCTTGAAGTTTAAATAGAAACTCAGAATTTTCAAAACTCAAAAGAAGCCATCCTGCTTCTATGGTTGAACAGATCTGTTGCATTATTTACCATGGACATCCACTTGATTTAGTTGAAATAACACTTATAAAGTAATAAATGTTTAGTTTAAGAGAATGCTTAATGAATAAAGTTTATTACTTACTGGAAAATCATTGAAATTGAAAGCCACATATATTTACATAAAGTATGTGGCATCTGACAGAAATCCAAAGAATTTTGTTATTAATTTCCTGTGTTGTTTACATGTGTTAGAGCTATGTTTATTCCAGAAGAATCACTCACCAGGAGTGATAGAAATCAAAGTGCAAACTGGTTTATTTTTTCTCAATAACTTATTAAGAACAGCAGCAGTTTCTTGTGTTAGATACTCGATATGCAACAGACACAGATATTTTTCTTCAAATATATACACACTAAATAAGAAAATAAAGCAAATGTGCAGTCAAGCGAGGTTTTTTATTAAACTAAATAAAATAAAAAATTACATACCATTTTTGCAATCTTGAATTTTTTCTATTAATTCCAAAAGGTATTAAGTCACAACACAATCTACAGTGCAATATTCAGGGTATGTTTCAATAACCAGATTCTTATACAATGAAGCACTAATCAAGATAATAGAAACATCAAGTGTTTCATTATGCTTTCTTAAGAACATATGGATTAAAAATCAATATAAAATTGCCTTAACAAATCAAAGACAGTAGAGTTTATAAAGTCTTTTTTTAAAGCTGGAAAGGAGCATATATTTTTATGACGAGTTACGATGTTAAAATAATTTCTCATTTTTCACATTTGGTGTGAAAATTATCCTGCATATTTCTTAATCTGCCCTTAGTTTTGGCTTGACTGTAGAAAGCAGCTGGCTTTTTAAACCCAGCTATGAAGGAAGTTACTCATGTCCTTTCCTTAGGTCCGAGTCCTAACTCCTCAGTCCTTAAGTCTGCAGAATCTTTCTTGAAGGGGGTTTTACTATAACCTCTGTACAACAGTGCAGGACTGGTTTGATCCACTTGTGGACCTGAAACAAAAAAAAAAAAAAAAGAATGAGAATAAGGAGTGTGTGGCTTTTCCAAGAGTGCATGTTGTAAGCCTTGGAACCAGCACTTGATTGTTTTAGTAAAGGCAGATATGGCCAGGATTGAATCCTTGAAGAATGAGTCTTCTAACACCAGATAAATAGGTTGTATTTGTATTTTACTGTGCAATATGTGGAATCCCTCTTTTCTTCCTCATCTGCCAAATCTTTCTGCATTTGGAGTTTGTCTTGCAACAGCTCACATACTCTGACAATTAAAGGATGGAGGGTTCCCACCACCAGTGTAAGTGCAACAACCCCTCTGCTGCCAAGGGGCTGCCCAAGCACTCCAGTCCCTGTGTGTGCAAGTGAGACATAGTGGGGATGATGTGCCTGCCCTCCTGGGAGAGCTTGTAAGCATGGAGCCCTGCTCCCAGTGAGAAATAAGGATTTCAGTCCTGCCTGGAGTGCACAAGCCAGAGCAAGCCTCACAGCAGAGGCACAGGGGCTCCAGATCCCCTTGGGGGCTGTGAGTGCCTCCTTGGAGCAGTCTCTGTGCTACCCCTCTGCAGAGGGAGCAGACTCACAGCTTTCAGCCCTACTGCCCTCCAAACCCAACTCTGCTGTGGGAGGTTTAACACTTACTTAATAAGGACTATGTGTGTGCATACATATGGCTGTGTGTATATCTGTCTACGCATACACACAATATAAATTAACTAAACATGTTACTAGGATACATCAGGAAAACCACATCCAAACAAAGAGTCCAATATGGAAAAAGCTGTTAAAAGATCCCAGCATTTTAGCTTGTTGTCTGTAGGAATTAATACGATTACAGGATACCGATTTTACATTTTGTTCTTTTCTTAATGGCATTTGCAAGAGGTGCTGCCTTCTAGGGTTAAAGGAAAGATTGCAAATGAACAAAAGCAATTCTGATCTTTGTAAATAACATGATGCTCATTATTTAATTTCCCGCCTCAGGAAAACTTGGTGATGAACTCCATAGTTGAAATTAAGTGCATCAGCCTTTTTTTTAGTGTTCAAGAGGCCTCAACAGGACCCTGAGCTCTGCCCATAGAGCTTTTAAAAGAAATGTAAGGAAGAACAATTTTTGTCTTCAAGATCAGAATACACTCACACAAGCTCAGTACTGAAAGATAAAGATAGGCATGAAGATTACAACCTCCTTTTCATCACAATTTTCATTTAGATTGACTTATTAGCCTAAATAATTCTGCTCCTTCATCTGAAATATGAAGATCCTGATGCTTCCTCTACTACTTCCCCCAAACTCTACACTCTACACATAAAGCTGTGAAGATGGCAAATCAGCCAAGGTACCAAAACTGTGCAAGCTAAGTTTCTATAAGAAAACAAGATCTAGGAGGCTAAAATAATTTTTAAAAAGA
Source organism: Anthoscopus minutus (assembly GCA_013399455.1). Classification (NCBI taxonomy): domain Eukaryota; kingdom Metazoa; phylum Chordata; class Aves; order Passeriformes; family Paridae; genus Anthoscopus; species Anthoscopus minutus. The sequence goes on along the minus strand of VWYI01048856.1, from coordinate 33,036 downwards.
AAAATATATTGTAAATGTAGACTTTTAACAGTAAGTGATACAGCTTATGACTTCCTTAGGCGCCACACCTGGTCCCAGTTCCATGCCTCAGATGACATGATGCTGTAAGAATTGGCATATCCACTATATTCAGGATGGTAGTGTGCAATTTTTCTGGGCTAGACCAAGTGCGCTGTCCCCAGACACTCCAAAGTGCTAGGGCAAATAATTAAGTGCTAATTCAAATGGCACTAGTCATGTAACTAAAAGCCTATGAGGTTTTTTTCTTCTAGTCATGATTTTCCAAACTGGAAACCCTCTTGGAACTGACTTTGAAGTCAGTAACAAGCCTCCCATTGGGTTTAATGCAAACAGAATCAACCCTCACTGGAGTTTTTAGCAGAGAAGAGAAAAACATTTTTCCTGTTAAAAGATTTTCTTATTAGTACAAACACATAAAAGACTTCTCTAAGTTATAGTATTAAATATTTTAATGTCTTGCCAAACCTCATCAATTCTCATTGTTTAGCAAAAATGGCACTGACATTCTGAGTTGCTAGCTATGGCATTTTCTGCATATTAAGAGCAATAATATGCTTCACAAGGAATAAAGGGTTGTCTAATGAAAAAAGTCTTTTTAAAGTCAGGACAATTCCAACTGCTATGAATGATTCTAAATTATGTGGTTATTTTTATGGGGGTGGGGTAGGTGGTGATTAAGGCCTTGGGCACATGAACCATACTTTCCCCACTTCCTTTCCTTACCAGAAATTGTACTTCCCAAAACTTCCCCTTATTATCAGCTATGTGAATTCTAGTTTTGATTGCCAGTATAAGGTACTAAGTTTTCTGTTTTATTACCAACCATGAGTTCTTAAAATATTTATTGGAATAAATGTCTTTGACAGGCTCTAGTGACAGGAGGAAGGATTTGGTTCAGAAGGAAGATTTGCTTTCAATTTGATTGGTTCAAAAGTCTCCAAAGCTATGCTTTTTGGACCTTATGCTCTACTCCCTGTTCAAGCAGCCTCAGCAGACATTAAGTGCATGGATTTGGAGCTTTGAGTTCCTTCATTCTAAGCAATGCAGATGCACATTCAAAGGCTCCCTTACCTGCGCTGACTTTTGTCCTGGCTCCACAAAGGCCATGCATGAGGCCAGGCTAAACTACTACAAGGACTTCTTTTTTTCAAATGTTAGGAGCAACATGAGCTCTAAAGAAGGAACCTAGGGAGAATAAGGAGCCAAGGCAAGGACATGGCAACATCTGTGGGTGGCAGAGGAGATGGCTGAACAGAGCCTGCAGGATTTGTCCTCGAGGACAGGTGTCTAATGTCTGTGCACTCCCTGGGGACTCCAGCTGCAGGTAGCTCATGCCTGATGCCTCCTTAAGTGAAACTCTGCTTTTCTGCTTTTGAGGACAGGCTCCTGCAGCCACATGGGCACAGCCATACCCTGTCCTTACCCAGGACTGAAAAGTCCATCACCACTGTGTGCAACCCAAAGAAAGCAATCCAGTTTGGATCTTTTCCAAAGAATCGACTGCTTCAGACTGACATATCAGAGGTTTAAAAACCCTCCCTTATTTTTTCCCTCGGAAACAAAATTTTCCATCACTTTCCTGCAAACATCTCAGCATTGCCTAGGTCTGTGAGGAATGTCTGCCTAGCTCAATGGCTTTTAGTCTTTTCTTGCATTGACAGGGTGGAAAATAAATCTTTTTAATCAGAAAATGAAAAATACTTTTTTTATATATAGATATGAGGCTCTGAGGACCTTACTGAGTTCCTTAGGAGGGTTAAACTTCTACTTTTGACTCTCTGTAACAGTATATGGATATCTGGGTCGAAGCTATTGTGTTTCCGCAGGAGAAGGGAAGAGGGACTGAGTCATCAATCATGATATGGAGATTAGTGCAATGTCAAGAGAAAGAAGTCTATTTCTTATCCCTGTCCTTCAGATGCTTGATATTATGTAAGGTATGCGCCATGGATGTGGGAAATGTGGCTGTGAATTCCCTAAAGCAGAGAGATGAAGAAGATGGGCATTGCTTTCTCCTTCAACACCTGCATGCCTAACAACCTGCTCTGAGAAATGGGGCTGCTGGTGCCACTGTGTTTTGTGCAGATCCCTGTTTGCATGAGCATGGACTGCATGTGCACTGCCAGAACAGGCTCCTTTGGGGAGGAGACATGCTTTGTCTGCGAATCCTGATGGGATTAGGTGCGAGATACACTCAGCCCTGTCAAGACCAAAAGGCTTCAGTGCATCTTAGTGGCTTTGCTGGTGCTAGGGGAGTTACATGGTAAAGACATGATGATATGAAAAAGCCTAAATTTAAACACCAGATTTCCACACAATCCCCAGCGTTGTTCTCTTTGTAAGCTGGGCTTTTGTCCTGGTTGAGTAATAGGAGCCTCCTAGGTGTAGATGTTATGAAGGATTGCAGTGACTCTTTCTAACTGCTGTGTCTTGGAATCTCTGCAAAAACTTAGATTTGTTATGGCAATGAGAAACAAATACACATATACATATGTAGCATTTATTGCAGTGTACTGCAGTATGTTAATTGATGCTCACAAACAGATTGCTCTTTTTTTTCATAACCTCTCAATGTAACAGGCTGTGAATGAATGAAAAATTTTAAAAATATAAACAAATAGTCATTAAAATGGGTTGCAAATCCCCAGTTTCCTCCTGAATCAAAACTTTATTTAAATTGTTACCTAAAATATTTATAAGAATTTTTTGAATCTTTATGCAGAACCAAATGGTCTTAATTTCATTTACCATCTCCTATCTGCTCTTCAACAGTCCAGAGCTATAAAATCCTTCTCATTACAACTGATGTCAGATGTCTCCATATCTATGACTCCAGACCTTGGCAGATCACAGGACAGGTCACATGAAGTCATTAAGCAAGGGTAAATAAATATTTATCAGGTCTTTGGACTTGAGGTAGAAATATTTGCTGTGTTTGGCTGAATTAGATGTTGGCTAGAGGGATGTAGATGCAGAGAAAGTCAGATATTGTTTGTAAGGGATGAGTGTGGAAGTGGACTTTGGATTGACACTTAATTTGTACAAGAAAGTAGCAGGAGATGAGTTAGATCTAAAGGGGCCTAAAAAGATAAAACCACCCCTGAATGGCAATGGCTACTAATTTGCTGCAAGTCACTGTATCTGCGTGGAGGAAAAGGGAAACTTGCAGCTCCCCAGGCCAACTTTGAGAAGTTGTTTGTATGCTGTATGTATTCACAGCTCATCTCTATAGGTCCCTGCTGCTTCTCTATGGTCCCGTGGGGGTGCTGGGGAGCCAGGTCTGATAGAGCAGAAAAATGCCAGGAAACATGTTTTGACAGAAAAGCCTCCATGTGCACTCCACATTGTGTCTCGCGTGCCCTTTGATGTTGGGTTTGGCTCGTGGGAAGGCGTGAGGCCAGATCCCCTTCCCGGGATGGATGGCTGTGGGTTCTCTAAAGCAGAGAGATGAAGAAGATGGACACTGCTTGCTCCTTCAATAGCTGCATACCTAACAACCTGCTCTGAGAAATGGGGCTGCTGGTGCCACTGTCTTGTGCAGAACCCTGTTCATGTGAGTGTGGATTACATGTGCACTGCCAGAACCACTGCCACACACCCATTGCAATGACAGATTACACCACACAGCCCCAGGTGAGGGTCCAACCTGTTCCCAGCACACAAGGCAACCTTATACATTTTTTCATTACTTTTTTATATTTTTCTTGCCTTTTTACTCTTTTATTTCCCTCTTAAATTTTTCTTTCTTTTTAGCATATTTTTCCTGTTCTTCCTGGTCCTGTATTTTTTCTATTTTTCTGTCTTTTTTTAAAAATTATTTTGGTTAGGTGTTTTTGATTAGTTGTTTTTTTTTTTTCCTGCTAATGACTAGGAGTTAGCTCCGTTAGTCGCTACAAATGCGATTATTTCCTCCCCTAGTGAAACACTGTCTCAAATTGCTGCCTTCCAGGTAGACGCAGGCCAGCCACTGCCTGGCCTCGCACCTACTCGTACCTGGCCTGAAAAGCAATCCCCACCTTCCTGCAGGAAGTCAACAGCTCTGAGCTTCCAGCTCCCTGGCTGCAGGGGCTCGGCAGCTCCCTCTGCCTTGTTCTGCGTCCACTCTCGGCCCTCCGTGCAAGACACCGACGGGGAAATATTAATAACCAAAACGTTGAGGGCTCCTCTCCTCTCCTCTCCTCTCCTCTCCTCTCGATATTATTTTTGTTCTTTCCTTTAACTAAGTGAATTAGTCAGATCTAAAATCATTATTCTGATATGTTACACAGTGATTATTAAAGGAGGGGTGGATACATGCATTTATCCATGATTTATCCATAGGGAGTTTTTTGAAAGCTCGGGACAGTGCCACGCGAATTTTGGAAACGAATTTAAGGCACGTGAGTAAGTTTTGCAAAAAAGAACACGAAAGAAGACCAACCTCACTTCTACGCAGTGCACCGAGGAGAGATCTCGTCCTGTTTGCCTACTGTCAGCTGGGAGCTCTCTCCTTCGAACTTTTTTCCTCTATTTTTTCTTGGGGCCTTGGGGGTTCTTGGTGTCTGCTAGTAACTCCAGGCACCTCTTGCATCCTCTGATAAATAAGATGGCTTTCTGCCGCCAAGCGCCGGAGGTGACACTGCGCTGTCTCTCAGAGACACTCGAGTCTCACTGCCCCACCTTGCCCGAGCACGGGGCAGGGGCAAGGAAATCCTGTCCCGTTCCCACTGGGTTGGGGACGGGAGGCGGTGCCACAGCTCAGCCCTGGGAGAGGGAGCCTGGCGGAACCCTACGAGAGATCCACATTCAAAGCATATCGTTTTCAGATCCCATCACACCACATCGCATGTTCCATCCTGCTGTATCAGCAAACTGGAGCATTTCAGTAAAATTCCCACCCGCATTTATGCGCACGTGTTGATACGTGGTTACATATATATGGTATATTTGTGTATTATTTTACATTTTTATTATGCAAAATGTATATTTAAATATTCTTCAGTTTGTGTTTCTTGCTTGTAGATCTGCAAGCGCATGTAACGAAGGGAAATTGCGGGACTAGCACACTGCTCTTTAAAAAGTTAACTAATATATATATATATTCGACTTTAATAATTTATCATTAATTACTCACACGTGGGGAGGAGCGACGCCGCACAGGGAGGCAGAAGGTGGGAAGAGGGATATGTTTGATTCCACCGCTGCTGCTCGGGTGGGTGCGATATTCGGCTCGGTTCCTTCCCATCCCGCCTGCGCCTCTGCAATGCGGGCAGCAGCACGCTGCCCTCCCCGCTCCCGGGAAGGGGAACAGGAAAGCGCCCTACGGGCAGAGGCGGCCCGGCTGTGGGGGCACACGGGGCATGCGGGAGCCCGCAGCCCGCTGGTACCGCCTGCCACCTGCCCCGGGTAAGGCGCGGAGCTGGCAGCCATGGGCAGCGAGCGGTGACAGCTCCCCGCCGGTCACAGCTGCTGGGAAGGCCCGCCCTGGCCACCCGGTTGCGGTGTCCGCCGCTGTCGTTCTCGGGTCCCAGTGCTCTCAAACTCTTCTGCAAAGAGCATCCTCTCCCTGAAGGTTCTCCCAGCTCTCGGATTCCATGTGCTGTTTGAATAAATGGTACCACCGAGATGAAACGCGCTCATCGTCGGGGTGGGTACGGTTTGCGCCTATCCCGGGGCTCCGGTCAGCAGGAGGACGGCTGGAGAGACCTGTGGTAGTTATTCCCGGGCGGAGAGGAGTTTGCATGGCTTGTGTAGCACACCCCAGAGCAGATGTCTCCATTTTGACAGGACTTAGAGGCCTGCCGAGGCCTGAGGAATGTGAGGGAGGAGGTGGCCCTCTCCTATACGGACATTCACCCTGCTGAGATGGCCGAGAGCGTGGGGTATTTGGATCGGGCTGGGTGGGCACGGGGAGGCATCGGGAGCTGGACACCAGCGGGCGATGGGGGAAAGTAAGGAGAGGTGGGAGAGCTGCCACTTAGCGAGCACAGCCCTAGAGATACGACCCGAGTTGAGGCCCCGCCAGCCCCAGGAATGGCGGGGAGAGGCTCCAGCCGGCCAAGACCTTCCTGCGGGGCTGTTCGTGTTCCGGGCAGGGAGCGGCCGGGGAAATCGCATCCCCCGCAGGGCAATCTGCCTCTCGTTCCCGCCTGGGAATGACCCTGTGCCTCGGCAGCTGTCCTGGCACGCAGTTTCTCAGCATGCGGAACACTCCGCAGCCAGCCTGCAGGGCATTTTCAGATGCCAAGGGAAAAAGCCTAATCAGGGTTGTGGAGTGTCCCGCCAATGCCCATTACCGATGTATTTCGCTTTCCTGCCACGAGATGGGAAGAGTATTGAACAGGGAGTAAATGCGAACCTGAGAGATGCTGCTAAGTTTACAGGGCCGAGAGTGTTCGCCGGGGGCTGAGGACGATATAGTTAAAGATACATCCCGCACACCGACCTGATGCCCCAATCTTCCCCAGCATTACTGCAAATTAAAAGCTGATTATGAACTGAGGGGTGCAAGAAGATGCACATCCCTGTGCCTGGAGGGCTGGAAGGGAGCACAGCAACTCTGGACTACAGCGACGCTCTCACTTTATGCCGGGGCCAAGCCCTTTGTTTTGTGAATACAGACACGCCGGACAAATCCCTTCAGGCTCTGAATGACAGCCTACATGTCCCTAAGCTTTGAAGGCTGGGCACAGCTGGCCTGACCGCCGAACATTGCAGAGCTAGGTTTTCTGGGTGAATTTTGTGCTTCTCAGAGACAAGTGCTCTTGCTGCGAGCTGGGGAGACCCGAGCCTAGCGGTTTTCCTGGAGACAGTGTACGCAGGTTTGGAAAGGGGTGGCAAGAAATCTCACCCAGCATTTTGTAGCGATTACTTCAGTGGGAAAGTAGGAAGGGAAAGGCTTCCCCGACCGGTTCTTTCCTGCGGTGTGAGTTCAGTTATCGCGTCGTCCCAGTGAGCTCAGGGAAAAAGAGGCCCTCTCCTTGTCCTTGGCTTTGCGGGGTGAGCGGAGGAGCTGGGGGGAGGTCAGCTACCGCCGGAGCGGAGCGGAGCGGAGCGGAGCAGAGTGGCTGCTGCCCTCAGCCTGACTCGGGGGCGCCGCCCGCCCGCTGGGGCGGTACCGGCTGCCGGCGACCGTGACGGGCAGCGGCTGAAAGGTGAGAGGCTAAATCAAGCCCAAAACCCAATCCAGATTAAAAAAACAAACAAACAAAAAAAAATCCCGTCAGCTATATTTAAGATCCATGCTGGTTTTGATACATCCCCCTTCCCCCACCCCGCCTGTCCTCAGCCCCGTGTGCCTTCCCTGCCTCCCGGAGGTGCTGGTTGCAGAGCCCAGGCCACATAGCTGACCCCTAGCCAACTCTCCAAGCCGAGTGACTGGCATCTGAAATATTATCCAGGGAGCTGGAGCGGCTCCGGCAGTATTGTCCCGCTCTTCCCCAAAAGGTATCCGGGGAATCCTTCCTCTCCCTTGCCTGCCGAAGCACTTTCAAAGAAAGTCAGCTTTATGTGTTAACCTAAGTACGAGGCATCCGAGGAATTTCCACCGGGAAACGAGCCCTTTCCGCGGGCTGGCGGCGCTTTCCGCGCTGCGGCCTGTCCTGCCCGGGGGCTGGGGCCGCCAGGCGCAGCCCCTGGCGGGGCGTACCTTTAGGCATGGAAGCGTTTAGCGGTTTCGGCGGTATTAACTCCTAATAGGGTGTGAAAAGTATTGGGGATTGAAAAAGCTGTGGGAAAGTGGATTCTTTCCAAGTCAGGCGGGCTGGAGTTTTCCTCTACTCTACTGGCAGATACCTTGCGCTGCTCCTGCCGAAGGGCCCCCCGAGGAGCAGCCCCTTGCCGGTGGCTGGGAGCCAGACAGCCCGGCAGGTGCCATGCCCCTCTCAGCTTGACCGTGAGCTTTTATAGGTGGAAAACATGGCATAGCGTTTTGCCACCAGCCTGCTCACCCCTGTCACCCTGCCAGCCCCGTGTCGCTGAGCGAGGGAGATGCCGCTCCGTGATAGCTTTTCAGAAGGGGTCCTGGCCTCGCCGGGAAAGGTCTTCCCATCATCTTATGCTCCGGGAGAGGAGGGCCCTTCCCTGCCTCCAGCTGCCGCGGTCCCACACCCCTGCATCCTCCCATCCCAGCCCCGCCGCCGCAAGTGGCTCAGCGGCTTAGGCACCACCGGGCTCGCAGAGGCACCTGGACAAAAGGACTCCTCCCTAACCACTTCTTGTCGAATTTTTCCCCTTTTCTAAATTTTTCACTAGTACGTACGGGTTTTTTTTAAAGTGTAAACGGTCCGGAAAATGACCACGGTACAAATATTTAGACCTGATCAAACTGAATCGGCCTTTTGCACTTGTTCTAATTAAAGCGGATATTCACACCGCTGGCCCGGCCTCCCCGAAGGAGCATTACGATATGTAACCTGTTTGAATGTGCCCACATTCAAACTGTACCTTGTCGCGGGAGGGAAGTAGGGAGGAAAACATCGAAATTTGAAACAATGTCTTAAACCTCGAGGCCAAAAAGACAAGAATAATGATGATGACGATGATGATGATAATGATTATTATAATGATATAGATGATGATGATAATAATAACAACAATATTAATTGTTGGTTTTTCCTCACCATAGAAGACAGCAGATGGCCAAGAGTCAGCTTCTGATAACCTGCGCTCGCCCTGACCATGGCTGCCTCGGGGAGAGAAGGCAGCTGCAGGCTCCGGTGCTGCCGTCTTGCCTCTGTGGCCATCCGGCCTTCCCGCTCGCCCAGCGCCGCCCCTCGGGTCGGGTGGGTCCCGGTGGTGGTACCCGAGTGCGGGGCGGTGAAACCGCCGCCAGGAAGGAACCTTCAAGGGCTCCCAGGGATGGAGTGGAGCGGGGCGAGACGCTGGAAGGGGAAGCGAGCGTCGCATCGCTTACCTGGCTTAGGCAAACACTAAGAAAGAAAAACCCTTCTCTGGGAAAAATAAGTACAAATCCTCCTCGAGCACTCCCAGAGCCGCGTTCCGAGTGATGCACTTGGCCAGTAGAGGGGAAAGGCACCGGCTGCGGCTGTTCCGCCGAGCAGGGCAAGAATGGACTCAGCGTCTAGCTCGCTCAGCGATTCAGAGAAACCCCGAGATAAAATGACAGGCCCTTCTGTGGAGAAATCAATTTCTAAGCATCAGAGAGAGGTTTTAAACAAATAAACTAAAAAAAAAAAAAAAAGCCCCCCTCCGACCTGTGATTGAGAGACAGTTAAAAATAATTGCCCCTGTTAAGAGACAGGAGACCAGGTTACAGGGAAAACCACCTTCTTTCAAAGCCCGCTAATGGCCATACGATTCATTAGGTTACTTAATCCTAATAACCTTGCTAGCATCAGTCCCGGTGACCCAGCCCATTAAGCACCACCAGCGAAACCCTATAAAACAGGCAAGGGGAATGTCCAACATCTGAGCACATTTATTAGCATTATGTTCCTGAGATAACATGCCCCCGGCTCCCCTGAGTACTGCTGCGGGCAGGCTGGGGAAAGACGGAGCTCTGTTTTCGGAAGGGCTGAGCGCAGGACTAGAACTCCATGAGGCAGATGGCTGGTCCCACCGTCACTGTCATTCACGGTCTCCTTTCTCTCTGCTTTCCTCACTTGGCCCCCATCTCTCCAGCCAAACAATAGCTACATTTGTGGCGAGCATTTTTTCCTTCTGATTAAACCCAGGCCAACCAATGGCAGCCAGAAAGAAACAAAACGCAGAGAGTAACATTTCGATCATAAACGGGAGTTAACAACTCGAAAAAAAAAAAAAGGTTGGGGTGAGAGTCAAAAAGTCTCCCTTACACCGAAACGTGCTAGTGAGTCACTGCGATATCACCGTCCATGGAGTCGGATGATGGGGAGAGAGGGAAAAGGGAAGTGAGGGAAGCAACAAGGCCGGTTCCTCTCGTGCCTTCCAGAGCTGCAGACAAACCGGACGCCTCCCCGGCATCTCCCTGCCAGAGTGAGGTCTCTATAATTTACGACACGCGAGTTGTTACGGTATCTGCCGCTGCTCGGAGCTGTGCTGCTCAGGGCGCAGGCACATGCAAGCGATTAGAAGAGTGAAAAAAACGCTAGCCGGGGAGGGACCTCTCCCAGCGCGGCTGTCACCCCCTTCCTCCGGCCCTCTCCGGGCAGGCAGATCCGCTCCGCTCCCGGCTGGGGGTGGCTCCCCGTGGCCGGAGCGAAACCCCTCCCAGGATCTGCAGAGGAACACACCGTCTTCAGACTTTGAGTCTCTACAATCCCCCTACCAACACTCTTTCATTTTTCCTCTCCATTTCTAAAGAAGAATGTGCCCAGAGGCAGCGGGACGGCGTTGTTCGCACTCTAGCCCCGCGTTGGGAGACGCCGGCCCAGGGTAAGAAGGGCTCCAGGCCGACAGCGATCCCAGGCTCCCGCCGCTGCCCACCCAGACAGCAGGAGCGGGAGCCGCCGGGATAACGCCCGGATGAGTCGAAGGTGATCAGGCGGCGTTCAACCTCCACCAAGAGCTGACGTGATCCCTCACTACTTTGGCAATAGTTTTGACACTCTGGCAGAGATGAAAGAAAGAAAAGCGGAGGGGAGGGAACCGCAGAGCCCTGCCGAGCTGCCCATTCCCGGTGCTGCGGGCTCTGCAGAGGGTTTGGCGGTGGTTAACCCTGAGGGCTGATCCTGCAAGCCCTCCTCCCCGGGAAAAGTGTCCGCCGCGTTCGCCGGGCTGCCAGGGGCACCGACGGCTGTGCCGCAGTGGGGCTGGGGGCGAGGTGCGCCCTGCGCCCCGTCCCACACCTCCGCAACTGACTGCGATCCTGTTGTTAAACGCTTTTGTCTCTTTCTTTTTGTTTTTCCTCAAGGGCTATTTTAACTCATAAAATGTTGTTCTGGCTTGGAACTTGTCATAACAGGAGTCTGCTTTATTTATTGAGTTATTTATTTCTTTTACCAGCAACAATATTCCGAACAGAGTCTGATTGAAAGAAGGAGTTTCCAAAAGCAAAGGGAAAAAATAAGGCGGGGGTGGGGGCAGTAAGAGAGAAGTAAGAGAGAGAAGAAAAGAGAGAGAAGAGAGGGAGAAGGTGGGATAGCAAGACAGAGAGAAAAGAAGAGATAGAAGAGGGAAATCTAGAAGAAAGCAAAAGAGAGAAGCAAGAAATGGAAAGAAATCAAGAAAACAAAAGAAATCAAGAACGCAGAAAACAGAGAGAGAGAGAGAGAGAAAGAAAGAAAGAAAGAAAGAAAGAAAGAAAGAAAGAAAGAAAGAAAGAAAGAAAGAAAGAAAGAAAGAAAGCCCACACATGCCAGCTTTTCAAAATTAAAACAAGAAGTTCCGAAGTATTCATTTTGGTATTAATACTATTTAACATTATAAACTCCGGGAACTTCAAACAAACTTCTTGCAGGGAAAAGAAAGAGAAAAGAACTATTCTCTGGAAACCATTTGTTCACAGCTCGAACTGTGCCGTTTTGGCTTAGAAACAAAACTCGAGACGCCTAACCCTGTCCCTCCTCCCCCCAGCATATATCTTTTCAGCACACATTTTAAAATAAATATCCCTACGACTCTTTCCAAAATGCCTCCTTGTTATGAATTGATAGGATACAACACACGCCAGCTGTGTGCCTGGGAGTTGGGATTTAGCCCTTTAAATGCCAGGACAACATCTGGGGGGAAAATAATTACGGCGGCTTCGCCCCCTCCGCTGGACGCCGCCGGCGCAGAGTAGGAGCCGCGCCGCGCCGTGCGCGGGAGGTGAGCGGGGGCTCCGCGGGCACCGGGCGCGCCCCTGCACCGCCGGGTGCCACGGCAGCCCCGCGGAGCAGCAAGTGGCCTCTCGGTGCTCTGGGTGCAAATAACCCCGGGAAGGAGCCCCCAACAAGGCGAAGGAGAAAATGGTGGTTTTTCTGACTCTCTTTTTTAATTTTAGCATGCTTTTCGTCCTACTGCTCAGCAAGTCAACGGAAAAAGCATATTCAGTTTCTATAGAATTTAATAAAATAGCGAAAATGTTGCCAGGGACCTCCTCGGAGGTGTAGTGCTTAGGAAACACGGGCCGAATCGGCATTTTTTTTCCCAACATAAAATTAATTCAACCTTGAAGATGTTTTCGTGGACGTTTACTTAGTAAAGTTTTCCCTTAGCTATTTTGTCCCAGAAGAGTGCTTATGATTAAAAAGATAAAATAAAATAAAATAAAATAAAATAAAATAAAATAAAATAAAATAAAATAAAATAAAATAAAATAATATAAAAATATCGCAGGAAGTATTTACAGTATGATCTGTTTTGGGGCTTGCAACAGGTGTCGGGGCTCTCTTAGGGGAGAAGGAAGTATATATATATACATATACATATATACATCTATATATATATACACACACGTGTGTGTAGACCATTAAATAAAATTTCCACTTTGCTTTAAATAACAACAACAAAAAGAAAAACAAAAGAAAAATGTCATCGTTTTAAACACCTTCAATGCTTATACATCTTACACTCAAAACATGTTATATGATTTTATCATGTTTCAATATCTATTTTCCTGTTGATTTTAACGAGATACTGCACTGAGGACCATCGCCACCCAACTTTAATAAGATGTACGCTTTTAATCTTATGTTTGGGCACGTCTCCTTAGTGTTGGATAAGTGAAAATTACCTTTGTTTTCAAAAATAAGAAAGACGCGAGAGTAATTTCATTGCGAATGATGTAAGACTATGGACATATATTACAATGATCAGCCATCACAAATAGTATGATGAAGCACATGCTTGAGGTGATATACCTCTAGAAAATGAGTTACAGTTAGTTACTGTCCCTTCTCGCCTCCCTGTATCCAGCATGATATTGTCTTCTCTCAGCCAAGAGCAGGGGGAAAATAAATTTTAAAAAAAGTAACGAATTCGTTGTCCTTCGGGGAACAAATTTCTAAGAGCTGTTTTACAGAGGAGGAGAGAGTGATCAAAAAAAACCCTGAGGAGTGAGCTCTTAACCCAAGGTGATGTACAGCTTTTTAATTCATACCCCCACATATATGTTTATGTCCACATATTCCTACAGGTAGTGTTTAATGCACCAGCAGGAGTGGGGAGAGGAAGTGCATTTAAAATCCTCACAGATCTAGTGATTTGAGGTTGCCGCTTGTTTGGGGGAAGCTCCAGAAAGTTTAAAAACTGTGTGTGAGGATAACTTTTCCATTCCTTTAGCGTCCCCCACTCGGAGAGAGCAGGCGCCCGCCGCGCCAGGTACGGGCAGGGCAGAGGGAAGGGGTCGGAGGCGGGCAGCCCCGGGATCCCCGGCCACCGCCTCCTCCCACCGGCGGATGTGCGTGGGATGTGCCCGAGGAACTCCCGCCTGGGCACCGTCCGGCACTCCCTGCCCTGGCCGCGATGCGCAGGGAAGGGGCACAGCCCCGCCTGCAGCAGCCTGCGCTCCAAACCACGCATTCGTCTCCCCTCCCTTTTACCCCCGGGATTCCCACCGGAGTAAAGCCAGAACCGGTTTTCTAAAAGCAAACTGCCTTCTTTCAGAGCCCTTTAAATCCCAGCTCTGTCCCGGGATACAGTGCACACGAGGATGCTGTATGAAGGATGCCAAGGCAGCCCAGACCCGGGAAGTACAGTGGATTCAAGGAGAGGGAGCAGTGACATACTGAAAGTACTTGCAGCTGGCTGCTCACCGCTGTACCCATGGCAGGAGGGGCTTCGGCAGAGACAGGGGGTCCCAGCCCCTGGGTTGCTGCCCGCGCCCACCAAGCACGCCCCAGTCAGTGTGGCAGAGGATCTCCGGCAACGGAGAACAGCCTCTTAAAAAAATTTCTCGTTGCAATTTCCCCAGAAAGTGCGGAACTCACACGCAGGAAACAGCAGCAGGGGAACGAGAGGGTTCCCTGCCCTTGCGCTAGCCCAGCCGTCCCCCGGCCACAGCAGCTCCCCAAGCCTGCCTGCACCTCCCCGAGGATGGATGTGCTTCATGCCCTTGTCGCGCCTGGAAACTCAGGCCATCCTGCGAACGACGTGTGCCTAAATAAAGATAAAATGTGCTATACATCACAGGCTTTCCCGGTTACTCTCAATGACCTGTCGATTCCTCCTCCCTCCCCATCCATCCCCCTACCTCTCCCGGCACACGTGCAAGGATAGAAAATGGTTTTAAATGACGAAGGGTCACGTAGAGCCATCCTGATCGTTTAGTAAAAATAACAGAGCTATTATAGAGCTGAAGGAAGGAGCCAGGGAGCTCACCCGCACGTGCTTCAATACTGTGCCTCGACTGAACACACACACAGGCAAATGTATGTACATATATATGTATGTATGGGTATATATATATATATATATATATATGCAGCGGAACCGCCCTATGTGACCCTCAGGACTCTCTCATTAGGCCATAAATACATGCACAGATGACAGTGAGCGCTCCTGTATGGATGGGAGGAGCGGACGCAGAAGGACTGCTTGTGTCTTTGAGATGGAAAAGCACATAAAGCTCTTTATGAGAGCTCGGGAGACAGCAGTTGCTCACTAACCTACTTTTTTTTCTTTTTTTTTTCTTTTTTTTTCATCTCTATTGCCGAAAACTGGAAATAATTAAATTCTTTAAAGGTTTACTTTTGAAACCATGGCTGGAGTAAACTATGATTCAGGTGTAAATAATTACCAAAGTCATGAAAGCGGCAACTGCTACATGTGGTTTATTCATTGCTTGCCTTTTTTTTTTTTTTTAAATCGTTTGATCATTTTCATCCCTAACTGTCTGCCAAATTCACATATTTGTAATTTACTAAACTTTATCGTTCCTACCAGGAAGGGATGTTGTACATTAGTTTCCAGACCCATCCTGCCCTGCCCGGTGAAGAAGCCTGGCTGGATGCTCCTCAAGAAGGGATAACGCTATTACTCCGGTTTTAGAACAGAAGAAAAGATGCTTCCACTTTCATAAACGCTACCAGACCCACTCGATTTTAGACTCTGGAGAAGAAATGAATTATTAAAGGAAAGAAATTGTTTAAACACAATAGCTACTTGGCTAAATGAAAGCAATCCCTGGGGCAAGACTAGCAGGGTTTGGCCAGAGAGCACAATAATAGAAATATCCGTTAAACGAAAACCTTAGAGAAATAGAAGACATGGACGTATAATACTCAGTATAAAAACAAAAGTCCAGGATTTAATTCATGTCTGTTTTCTTCAGCCTCTCCTATTTTTTTTTTTGCCTGCACTTCAACTTCAACCCATTTGACTCTTCAAAAAGGCATGGTGGAAAAAGGCAGGAAACCGAACTCTTTTTTTGCCTGTGTCCTATTTAAAACAAAAAAAAAATTTTATAGTAAGCCACCACTTGAACATGTTCTGGTGTTGTAAAAGTGTTTTTTATCAGGCTGTAAATTACTACCACTCTGACAGAGCAGCCGGAAATGTAAATCACACCGTAGAGCTGAAGTTATGAAAAAGTTTGTTCCCTTTTCCGTGTCCCAGGAAGATCTCAGGCTGCTGAACTGGGAAAGGAGAGGAAAGGCTTGTTTACTATTTTCCTTCTTCACCAAACTTTTGGCTCCACGGTGCCTGGGACTTTGATGAGAAAGAATGGACAATGTGCAGAGTCCCTTCCTATGACACCCAGGCCACCGCCACTTGGGAAAACCTTTGGCCTAATGCAACCACAGCTAACTGCTCCCAACAGGAGGCTCTGTGGATCAGGCAGGGTCACAATTATACTTCTGCTAAAGGCAAGAGTTGCCTTTAAAAAAAAAAAAAAGAAAAAAAAAAGACAAAAGGAAAGTGGGGGAGGGGTTGTGCGAGAGGGTGAATTAAAGCCTTTCAATTCATTTGGGGAAGGAAGGACCGAGAGTGGGGTTAGTTGAAACCGTTTCCAGCAGGCATGAACAAAATGAAGTTGCTTCCATCCAGAGGGAAATTAGGGGGAATGAGGTCCGAGGCGCCTCGCAAGGGGTTACTCCGACTCCAGGGCTGCCACACCAAATCGCCCACCGGGAGCAGGGGCTTTCCCCACGATCCTGCGAAGTATTTTGAGGGCTCATCCGCGGACAGGAGTCCTCCCTGGTGCTATATCTTGCCCGGGCATCGCTCCTCTAAGGTAGGGAGGAGAGAGCCACACAACCATGGTCCACACCGAGCCCTCAAGCATGATCTATTTGCACGGACGGGGAGAACTCCAGGAGACTGTACAACCGATTGGCCTCTGATTTGGGCACTCGGGGGGCACCAATATTTGATGGAGGTGGGAGGATAAGAATGTTGAAACTCATTATATGTCTCCGAGAGACAGAGCTGTTAAAAACACGAGCCTCTCGCACTACGTGAAGAGGTGAAAAAAAGCGGGGAGGAGGGAAGAGGAGGGGATGTCCCGACCTCCGCCGCTTACCGGGACAGCGGCTGCCGGCCCGCTGTTGGCTCGTCCTCCCGGCTCCTTGCAAGCCGGCCGGGTGTGCTTCCAGCCCTGCCGGCCAGCCTTCCCCTACTCCTCCCGCTCTTCCTCCGTTTAAGTCCCCAAAGTCACGCCGCTTCGTTACCACGCCCGGTAGCCCGAGTCCCGCCGGGCCGGGAACTTTGGGCGGATCCGAGTCCCGGCTGCTGCCTCCCGCCGCGGCGGGCGGGGCACGGTGAGGGGTCCTGTCTGGTCACCCTATTCCCACCCGTCTCCGCGTCTGGGACAAGGGGACACCTCAGCCGCCCAGCTTCTGGCAACGCCTTTCAGGCAGAGAGATCCGATCGGGGGAGGAGAGACCGGCTCCGGGGATCACTTCGGCCGCCGGCTCCGCTCCCCGCCGCCTCCCGCTTACCTGGACGACGGTCCCCGTGCTCGGTGACAGGCTTCCAGCAGGATGAGGGTGAGAGGGGTCGCCTCGGCTCCCTGGTGCACAAGGGCCCGGCCATGGCCCCCCGCGCACCCCAGAGAGATCCGGCGGGAAAAAGAGAGAGGGAGGAGAGAGGAAAAGCCTTTTTTTCCCCCTTTCTCTCCCCGTTTGAGCCGAAGTGACCCTCAGTATCTGGAGAAGGTTTTTGAAGACGTTTGGGAGGGAGGGAGAGAGTTTTCTGCTGAGAAACTCAATCTGCCATACAGTAGCGACTGCATCTGGGATCTGTCACCGCTGACAGCACCACAGGGCACAGACATGATGTTCCGCACAACACTGCAACTCCCCAAAATACCCTCCTCGCTCCCAAGGTATCTGCCGGGCTGCATTGTGCTCCTTTGCCAAAAGGGGGAAAGCAACCTGAGCCCCCGCAAACAAATACACCGAGGGGAGGCAAGAGAGAGCAACCCTGTACTCCCCCTTCCCCTCCGCGATGCTGAACACTCGGCCGCCGAGGACGCGAGGCGAGAGACGATGTCATGGTCGGAGGGCGCAAAGGCTATAAATGCAAGCTCTCGCGCAGCTAGATTCCCGGGAATGACTTTAATGAATAATTTCGGAGACAGTTATGGCTTTAGGTAATTACTGTGAGGCTCTATGAAAACCAGATTTGGGAGAGAGGCAGTCAAGGCCGAGCCGTGTGCTTCGGCTCGCCCCTGCCAGACCGCTCCAGACACCACCTCCCCCGTCGCCGCCCGACCCTCGGGCGTCCCCAGCCTCCCGCACACCCCCCAGCTGCCGGGGTCCTCCTTCGGGCAGCCCTGCCAGCAACTATGCGAAGGCTAGAGGCTTGTGGGGGGAGCACCTAATACAATTATTATTATTTTTTAGTCTCTCTCGCCTCCTGTATTTTCTGGCAGGACATTTAATCGTCTTTTAGGCCAATTTTTGAAAACTTTTCTGGGTTTACACACGTATTTATCTTTTTTAATAAGCTCATTGTACCCAGCTGTTGCAGCCTATGGCCACATACGGTATGCAAATAGAGACCCCTATAGGAGAGTCGGCCTCTCTCTTACCCCTACATGTTTCCTTAATAGACGGGACCGGGGAAAAGATTCTACTGTTCTGCATTAAAATCGAATTGTCCACTTTTCTCCCGAGTCCTTTGGGCATCGGAAGGGCTCATTTCTGTTTTGAACAGCCCCCATGGCTAGCAAATGAAGGGCTCAAAGATGCGGGCTCGCTGATCTCCATTGTTTCGCTAACACATTGCTGCTGTTCCCAAAGGCCGCTCCGGGCGGCAGCCGTCCCTCGCCCCCAGCCCGGCGGCTCGCAGAGCCCTGCGCCTTGCCCGGGCAGGCCCGCGGGACACGGCCCGAGCTCCGCCTGGATCTGTCGGCCGGGAGACTGCTCCAGCCCCGGGACAGGGGACTGCCCGGGGAGACGTGCCGGGGCGACAGCCTCAGCCCTGCCACAGAGCCGTCACCAGCCGGAGGTCTTCCATAAAGGATGGAAATAGGATTTTGCTGGATTTGTATGTTCGATTGCTTTGGGGTTTTGTTTTGTTTTGGTTTTTTGTTTTTTGTTGGATTTTTTTTTTGTTAGGGTTTATTTCGCAGCTTTTTTTTTTTTTTTCTTTAACAGCTTTTTAAAAATTCACTTACTCTCCCCCGGCCTCCTGGATCGGTGGCTGTAGTGGGAAGCCGAGCTCATAGCAGACCGTTTGCACTGATTCAGAAAGGAAATGTTCCTTTTCCTTTCGAGATTACAGATAGACACAGAGGAGCGTTGCGGTATCTTAGGGGGTTTATTTTATTTTATTCTGCTGGAACAAAGAAATGGAAGTAATTTTTAATTTATTTTTAGGGTCACACAGGGCTTTGTTTTTCTTTTCTCCCTCTTCCTGGCAAGCGTATTTTACCGCGAGAATTTAATCCTTCAGATAAATTGTCTAACATTATCTTTTTTCTCTGGAGACGAGATCAACTGCTTTCTCATCCACCCCCCCGCCCCTCCTTCCTGGTAGTAGCACTGATTGTAATGTACAGCTGGACAAGTGTCAGCCGTCCAAGACTGCGAACAGCCAGTGGAGGCTTAAGCTGTGTTTTTTCAATTATTATTTTTTTATCTCCTTGGGGGGAAAAAATTGGGTGATACAAAACATAAAAAAAAATTGTGAAGTAAAAACTTTGTCAAAAAAAGCGTATCAAACGTGGTCTTTGGGTCCCGCTGAGCCAAGACTTCCACACTGGCTGTTCAGCGTTACCATCAGCCAGCCCTGTCTCTCAATTAGAGGCGACTCATTAGGATTTAATAGCAGGTGCAAAGCCATCTCCTTGCCAGCAGCACTGTCGTTTGGGTAGGGAAGCGTCTTGTTTTACAGCAGCCTCCAACTCTCCCGGCTCGTTCTAAACCTGACTACCACTTTGGATAACGGGGTGTCGGCGGGCCTCCGACTGCCCGCACGTAAGCCTTGCACTTTGTTTGGCTAATTTCTCCCTGCCAAGACACAAGGTGGAAATCTGCCTGGCTCGATATTTATTTTGGAAGACAGCGCTGTGAGCGAATGCGTCGGGAGGAATCGGGCTGAGATAAAGCAAGCGCTGGGCCGGGGGGAGCAGGGTGGGTGGGGGAGTAACCCCGCCCGCGGAAAGCTTTTGCTTTCTCGAAGTCCCAAACAGACAAATAAACAAACAACCTCGGAGGCAAACTCAGAAGAGCCGGAGCTTCCGGAGTTCAAAACCAGGCTGTACCGAGGAGCCCTGGGGCTGAAGTGCCGCGTCCCACTGCACCCGCATCCCAGCTGGCGGCCGCGGCCGGGCCGGGGCTTGGAAAGCGTCGCCGTGATTACACCCAAGTGGAGAGCAGGATGGCTCCGAGCCGTCTGATCTGACGTCAACATGTCTCTAGCTCCTCGCTGCAAGATAGAGGGAGCAGAGCCGGGGGAGGGACGGCTCTAATCATTCCCAGATGTCTCTAATAGCAGATATAAAGACTTATATAGTGTCTGAGAATAAATTTGTAATCAATGCTCTAAAATCGCATCATCAAAGCAATGGTATTTCTAGAGGAAAATGGGGTTGGGGGGAGGGAAAACTGAGGAAGAGGGAGAAACGCACCACGCTGGTTTGGAAAGGGAAGAGGGAGGCACGGGGAACCTCAGAAATCCACTGGCTTCGCACATCACCCGGCTTTGCTAGAATTTATGTGAATATATAATTCAGATAACAACTCTGCTTTGCTCTCCGTTGCATGTGACAAGCTGAAACAGCTGAACAGTAATTGGCCAATTAGCAATAGAAAAGATCGGAACTGCTTTGCAAAGGCACATATATCATGGCACGCAGAAAAAAAATCCCAAATTAAAAATGTATAAAACATTGATAAGCCCCTCGTTACAGCAGAGGGGATTATGTCCGTAGGCGTGTGGAATGTGTTTCCTTCACATCGCTACTTGGACATTTCTTCTGGGGGTATTTGTGAGTCGCTGGGCGAGTAAGCGTGAAAAAGGAGGATTAAGGTTAGGTTTCCAAGCGCAAAAGGAGGATATTTTGCTTACAGGTTTTATTATTAAGCTTCTCTCCCCACCTCCCTGCCCATCTTTCAAGTTCATGTCTCCACGGCATCCTCTAGTCCTGTTTATATCCCGCGTATGGACCGGCGCTTGTTCTGGGGGTGTCTTTGGCTTGGCCGAGGGGCCGCGTTGCACATCTTTGACAATGATATCAAACGAGAAATAATTATTGCAATAATCTCATTGAGGCAAAGAAGAGCTCCTGGGAACCACGGGGGAGAGGGGGAGTATATGTGGAAAAAAAAATCCCCAGACCACAACACAAAGCAAAACGAAGGGAAAAAAAGCCTTACCACATTTTTTTCTCTTTTGCTTGCCGGAGCGCCGGCATGGAATATACATCCGATAGCAACGAGGTTCTGCATGCTGCAGAGTCCCCCAAAACTCAGTACTGCCAGCGGCTGATAGGCTCGCTGCCAGCAGCAAAGCACAGAGCCGGCCCCTGGCTGCGTCCCTGCTTTCCAAAATCTGGACGTGCTTTAAAAATCCACACTGCTGTCTGCCTCGGGGCCCCCAGGGAACATGCAGCCGCTGGGGAGGTCCTCGCTGTTTCGGGCGTGCAGCCGGGCCCGCACCCCGGGGAGCAGAGGTGCCGCTCTCTGGGAGGGAAGGGGAGGCGGGACGTCACCCGGGGGAGTTTTGTGGCTCTTCCTTTTCAAGGGGATAAAAAATTTAAAATGCTGTGTTCTCTTGAGAAAGAGCAGAGGGTCTCTCTCCCTTAGCCATGAAACGAGGTTACGAGCCTAAAACACGGATCCGTGAGTCAATCTGAGGGGACAGGGCTTCAGCGACCCAGCTGCTCTCCACCCTGCCCTCCCTTCTCTCTTCCTCCCTGCACCCACAGAGAAAAGTTGCAGAGTGGGAAAGGCTGTTTTCCCTCCTCTTACGTGCCTTTAACCTCCCAAAAAAGCTCCCAAAAATGTTTTGGCCCCGAGGAATTACAGGACAGATCGGCGGGATGCCGATGCCCCCGGGTGCGAGTAGGATGTGGAGCGCAGCGCTCTGCTGTTATCAGGCCTTGGCTCCCCCGGCGGAGAGCTGAGGCCAGGGCACTGACATCCCCATCTACCATCAATTTACCTTCTGCTTCCCCATTTAGCTTTTAACGTCAAAACCTACATTTTTGTCGGCTCCGGTCTGTCTAGGGCTCCCGTGATTTAGCTGCGGGAATGGCTGCTCCTGAGAAAATAGCAACATCCTCGTTAATGAGCAATTAAAAGAGATCCTCCTTAGCGAATTCAGAGGGGCTCTAGGTTCTGATAAACTGACGTTACGAAACCGGAAAATTATTCATGGGGAAATATTGGACAGGATATTCGGAGATTTGATATCAGAGCCATCCGCCGGCCCTACCGCGCATCCCCCGGGGGAGTTGCAACTCGGTGACTCGGTCGACGGAAGACGCAGTATCTGCAGAGAGGCTGCCCATGATGTGCCCCACCGCAGCATTTGCAGCCACCCCTCACCCTTTTTCACCCTTTTATTTTTCTCCTATGGCGCTACCAAAAAAAAATTGTTTGAGTAGGGAGTTTGAGAGTGCGAGAAGCTCCAGTTCTTCAGCTGGGCAACTAATAGGCAAGGAAAAGCAAACAAGGGGGCAGATTCTTCTCTCCAAGTGTTATAAACAGAGGCAAGTGTCTGTAAACACAGACCCACGCCGGAGAGTAGAGCCGGGCTGCCTGACCCGACGGGAGGGAGGGCACATCACTTTTGTCTGGTTGTTGTAACCCCGCAACCTCCCCACTGTCAGCAGGGGCGGCGAAACGGCGCAGGGGCTGCCTTATCTTTTTATGGGCAATTGCACATCTACCTACGCTTACTGCTGGGTCTCGTTGGGAACCACATCCTTAGGCGCGGTGGCATGGGAAGGCCGGTAGGTATGCAGCCCTGGACCTGGAGAAAGAGCCAGCTTGGTTTAAGTTGAGGTGATTTACATAAAAGTTTAAAATATGAGCCCTAATTTTATTATGGAAAAGGTGGAAAACCTTGCTCTTAATCAGAAATGGACCAAAAATACAGCTTCCTTTAGTGAAAACCTTTAATTTTTTTCGTTGCGTACCTACGGCACAGAGGGATGCCATACATTTCCCAGCATTTAACTCTGCAGCTCGCCCCGGCACTGCGGAGCAGAAAAGTCACCAGACTGGTACAGGGACCCTTTTAAAGGAGTCGATGGGCAGGGCGAAATATTTAAGGGAAGAGAGATCCTGTTGGGGAAGCAGTGAACGTACTAAAGAGAGCCAGAGCACGGGCTGCTGCAGTTTGCAGCTGGATAAAAAAGGTTAAAAATAATTATACTCGCTGTGGTGTACTGGAAACGTGCAACCCAGGAGAATTTTAGGAACCACAAAGTTAATATTAAGTTCACCGTAGCTCATTGTAAATCTTACATAGTCCCTACAGCACACCCTCCCCACCTCCCACCCCCTAGACCCCCGCAAATCCCTTGCCTTGTTCGCTCTTTCTTTCTTGACGTAAAATTACCTGCTGCATAATCACTCCGAGAAAAGCTCGCCTGCCTCCCTCGCCTGCCTCCGGCCCCTCTCCGGGAAGCCGCCCCCGCTCCGGGCCCGCGCCTGGCACCGCCGCTGCCCGGGCTCCGACGGCACGAAAACCGCGCATCTCTGCTATTCCTGACCCGCCCGGGTTTGCACCCTTGTCCGTTTCCCGTTCGCAGTAGGTCTCCTGGGTGGAGAACACCACCACAAGGAATTCCTATTCGGAGGAACTGCTGGTTTCTGTTCAACACTCAGAGGGCTGAGAGATCCCTCCCTCGACCCGTCCTTTCATTCAGTCACTTGTTTAAAAATAAAATTAGGAGTCATCTTTATAATTTAGTTTACTTCCGAATATTTTAAATATTATGAAAAAAAAAGCCATAAACAACGCTGTTATTCAAAACATTTTGAGGTATAAAACATAAAAAGATCTGGATTTTCTTTTTTTTTTCTTTTTCTTTTTTTTTCTTTTGTTTTGTAAAAAACACACACAGTGGTTTATTGAGTACTTACAACGTTTACACCTTCAATATTAGTTAGATTCCACTTTTTCCCTTACGGACGGAAGTGCACATAACCAGTAACTGTTGAAAACATCTTCAAATACCGAACGACCACAACAAAATTACAACACTAAATACCGAGTCAATCGAAATATTGGTGCAACTGCTTCTGTTGAAATATAGCTTTGTAATCCCATGAATATTTATATCCAAAAGGCCAAGTATTAAAGATACACTTCACATACACACTAATGCCAGGGAGGGATTTTTTTTCCTTTTCTATGGTTCTTTTTTCCCCACGTGTTTTATACAGAGCAAATAACATTCACAAAACATTTAGAGACATTACCCTTTACCAAGCTGGAGTTTCCTCTTCATATATGGAATGCTTTTTCCCTCTCCTTCAAATATCCACATTTTGGGGGGTTGGGGGAGAAATTGCACATAAATAAACTGGATGATTCCAAATGCAAAGAGTCCTCAGAGGAGAGCTCACTACCGAGACTAAGAGGACGGCTCCTCCAGTCCTGCCGTGCTCACTGCTTGAGCTCCAAAGCCCAGACATGCTGCGGCCAGCCAGTCCTCCCTTTGGTTTTCTTATCGTTGCTGCTAACTGTGCTTTTCAAGATTTCGTTCTGGGGAGATAGGATGCGAGGGGAGAGAGAGAAACAGAAGGGGGAGAGGAGAGAAAAAAAGGTTAGATATATTCCTCCCCTTTCTAGGTCTCATCTGCTCTGCTTCGAGATCGTAAACTACGAGAAGACCCGAGCTCATTTAGGCCTGCGGGCTTCAAGAGACATAACGGGGACCTCCGCGGGATCTCTCCGCGGGCAAAGCCGCCGCCCGTGGGAGCGGCCTCGCGTCGTGCGCGACCGCCAGTGGACCCCTGCGGAGGCTGATTCCCGCTCCGTGTCACCCCGCTGCTCTGTCGCGGCCGGAGCGCGGGGCCGGAGGCTGAGAGGCGCCAGCTATCCACGGGGATTACGATAAGGCCCCCCCTAAACCATCCCCTCCCTGACTGCGAGATGAAGCTGGGCCCCGGCAAGACACTGGACTTGCGGCTACTAACATACGCGGGACTCAATCATACGCGAGCACGCCATGGGGCCTAGACGAAATTGGGCTTGCGCTGCCTCGCCTAGACCGACTCTCTCGTGAAAAATAAAAAAAGTTGAAGCTCCGAGTGCAGAGGTAGGAAAGCCTCTCGCTGAGAAAACCTCGCACTTGCCGAGGGCTTAAAGCTGGGCTGGGCTTAGCAGGTAATGATGCCCCCAGATTTTAATTTAAGAGAGCAGAGGCTTGCCTCCTGCGAGATCGCTGTTTGGGATACGGGACAAACAGCAGCCCGGAGAATATCCTCCCCGGGGGCCCCTAATGTGGCAGCCTTTTCCCCGCGGCTGCCCTCAGCCGCCGGGTCGGATCCGGACGCCGCCGGCCGCCCGAGGCTGTGCGCGGTCCCGCCTTTGGCCCGAAGCTACGGCCAGGGACCGGCGGCACCTGGGTGTCCCCGACGGGCATCCCCCGGCGACTCTGCCCAGCCAAGAGCCGGGTGCCCCTCGCATGGGGCGCCGGCGGGTGATCGAGCAGCCTCCTTCCCGCGGCTCCCCCGCCCCGTCCCGCCCCGTCCCGTTCAGAAGCACTGACCAGCTCTTTCTTCCTCTTCTCTTCCTTCACGTCTGTCTTCTTGATCTCTGCCTTGAAAGCTTCCGCCTCCCCGTTCTGGTCGTCCTTCGCCAGCAGGTCCATGAGGTAGGCGATGTAGCTGGTGGCCAGACGGAGGGTTTTGATCTTGGAGAGCTTGGTGTCTGCGGGCACGTTGGGGATGCACTCCCTCAGCTCCGCGAAGGCGCTGTTAATGCTCTGAGTCCTGCGCCGCTCCTTGCGGTTCGCCGTGCCCCTGCGTTTCACCGGCCGGGGCCCCCCGAGCCCGGGCGGGCCGTTCCCGGGCGGCACCCCCCCGTAATGGGAGTGGTCCATGCCCGGCGCCCCGTTGGCGTACTCAGGGCTGTAGGACAGAGCCATGCTGTAGTCGGGGGGGGACATCTCCGGGTGGCTGCTGATGAGCCAGCCGTGGAAGTAGGGGTTCTCCTCGTGGCCACAGCGGGTGGCGGCGGCGGCGGCGGCAGCGGCGGCGGCAGCGAAAGGGTAGCCCTCATGGTGCACCACCGGGTGGTGGGGGAAGCCGCCCACTAGACTCATCCCCGCTCCCTAGAGCACCCCACCCCGNGCTCCCTGAAAGGAAAGGGAGCCGGTGTTAGGCGCCGCTGACTTTCCCGCCGCCCCCGCGCACGAATGGGCGGCGAGCCCTCGCCCGCCGGGACCTCCGCGTCGCTCGATCGCTGACCGGCGGCGCCGTGGCGCCGCGGCCTGGACCGGGCCCGGGCAGGAGCAGGAAGGAACGCCGTCCGAGCACAAGGCTCCGCTGGAAAAGCAAGAGAAAGCCGTCGCTGCTGCCCCGGCCCCGCCCGGCTCCCCTGCCGGGCCCCCCGGCTGGCGGCTGCGGGAGGGCGGGGCGGCCCTCAACCGTCGACAAGCAGGGGGCGGAGAAGGACCCAGAAGCGGCGCCAGAGAGTCCAACCGCCGAAAGAGGGCGGGCGCCGCCCTCAGCCTTCTGTCAAGTCGCGCTCCAATGGGCGGCGGCGGCGGCGGCGGCGGCGGGGTTCGGCGCGGCGCGGGGCACTGGCAGGGCTCCCCGGCCCGATTTCCATGTACAGCTACATGTTTAGGGCCGCTCGGGTTAATATATGTCGTCAGAAGCGGAGGCCGCCAATGGCCTGGGTGGGGGCGGAGCCCGCCGCCCTCCGCAATAAAACTTTTTGATGTTCGGTCTGCTAATTGCCGAGCTCCTCTTTTAGGATTGGCTGCCCCTCCGCATCCCTAATGTAATTAAAACAAGGGGGGAAAAATTATCATGGAGGCAGAGGTTAATGCAAGTGTTTAGCAGATGCCTTACAGTAAAATCTGCATTAAAAAAAAATTGAAAAAAACCCAAACAACAAAAACCCCCCTACAAACTCATTAAAAGTTAAATATCGGATAATCTCAAACCAGGTACAGTATGGATCCAAGAAGTTTCTTGGCAAAAGTCTATGTGAGCTTGATAGACTCTGAGGTCGCTCTGGCAAAGTGCTTTGTGCCGGTCCGGTAGAGGAGCAAATAAAACCGACTTCGGAGGGCACTTCATCGATGCCCGATCGCGACAGGCATGCCCCAGCAGCGCTCCGGCTTATACTCGTATTGCTGGTTAACACACACCACGAGATCACTAGTTTCCGTGAGGAGGGAGGTGAAGCTGCTCTGGCTTGCATGTCACCCTGCTAGCGACCCGGGCTAGCATGGGCTGGCTCCGGCTGCGCGCCTGCTGACTGACCGAGGGAGAGGAGCGCTCGGGGCTTGGACGGGGATGGTTTTGAAAGAATTGTTTTGAGATATTAACAAGCCCGACTCTGACTGATTCTTTTCCAGCTTACTGCCTGAGCCTATGCACCTCCACCAGCGTTCACCCGAGTGACTCACGCGCCTGAAATCGGTTTCATGCTTCTTGAATTGGTATGATCGGTAAGTAACCAAATTTTTTTTTTACAACATGTTCCGAGCTAATTTTCTAGCTTTTACTCGAAAATGTATAAATATTTCTCAGCATTCCTGCTTCCTCAATGTAAAAGATCAGCATCTGCGGAAAGTAGGTTTAGTTATAGAAGGGAGTAGTTAAATGCTTGCTTAACGGCCAGGCCAAGAAGGAAATCTCCTGTAGCTATTTAGGCGCTTTTCTTTAGTAAGTTTGAAGATATTACAAAAGAAAAATGGAATCTCAAGCTGTAACTCATGGATAACTCGGAGGCGAGGTGCATTTGTTGCCATCCTCAAATGGAGTCAAGCATTATTAAATAGCTGCGAAATACCAAATACCCACCCTTATTTGTGTTGACTGACGCCTAGGCTGATTCGGCATATATTGCAATACAGTTCTACAATATAGGCAGTGTGGAAAACTGTGTCAACAGGAGCTGAGAGGTCGTAAATTAATGAAAGAGAAAGATAGAGACGGAGGAGTCTGCGAAAGAAGGCAGCAAAAACTGTGATCCAGTTTCTGCAGCAGCTTAATGCGCTTTCCGGACCCTCTGCAGAGGAGGTGGAGGTACCTCGGGAGAAGCGCCGGGTGTTGGGAAGAGGGCGAAAACCAACTCAGTGCCCGGGGAGAGGAGGCAGGCTGAGCTCGGGCTGTCCCGGCGGGAAGAGGGCTGCCGACGGTACACGGCGGCTTGTTGGGACCCGGGGGCTTTGCGAGTGGTTCTGCCGGCTGTCGGCGGCCAATACCCTGCAGAGAGGGGGCGAGGATGAGGCAGTCCTCCAAGGAGCAGCCTGCTGCCGCACCCTGGAGCTGGCTTCGTCGGGGAAATACTAGAGGCGAAGAAGACTGCCGGCCCCGCGGTTCGGCAGGACGAGGAGTGTAGAGTCGGACCTAAAGAGGAGACGTGCACAGAGCACAGACATGAAGACGTAGGTTTTTATAAGCATATACACATGCGTGAGCGTCTGGGTGTAAACTGAGTACGAAAGTGAAAAACTAGTCCAGATGTAGAATTGATGTATATACACATATATCTTATACATAGAAGCACATGCTTCTAACCAGCTGATGGATATCTGTATCTATATATGCAGAAGCACACGTGTATATATTGTGTTATCCCAAGGAAAGAATGTGTCTGCAGTGTGGATTTTTAAATGTAAGGAAGGCCGTGGGCAGACTGTGCAGGAAGAGCCCTGGAGCGGCCAGGCAGCGTGCCCCCGCTGCTCGGGATGAGATGTCTGCAGGGCGCAGCCTGGAAATCCACCCAGTTTCTGCAGCAGTTCTTCAGCTTTGTTTTGCTGCGATTTATTCTTAATGGGAAGAAGAAGTGGACATTGTCAAGGCCGGAAAGTTATATTGGCTTGCAAACGGGAGTGTGTTTCTTTACACTCTCCGTTTGTGTACGAGCTTTCCGATACACTGCAGGTTAGACTACAACTGTGACAGTCTCTGTGACAAGACACTACGGCCGCTCCGATAACATCTTCAGCGATGAAGGAAACGGAAAACATGAGACAGAGAATAACTAATAAAATATACAGGAGATATCGATCAGAACACTAGTCTCCAAAGCTAGCATCATGACTGCTTAATTAACTTTGGAGAGAAAGGATCTCTAGATAAAGCGCCCAGAAGGATCTTTTATATATGTGTGTGTGTATATATATATATATATATTCTTTTCCCTCTTATACCAGCAGTTATTTATGAGTTTTATAAAGCGAGTTTTAGAGCAAAAGGGAATCTCTTGTCCTCCCTCGGCTTTTAACTCAGGATTTCCGACCATGGATTGTAGCCTTTTCTGTTTGCTCCACGCGTTGAAAAACGCTGCAGCTCAAAGTACCTTTCCCAATATTATGCTCAGAGGCCGTTAAAAAGCACCAGCATTTTGCCAATCTTACACTTATTGATTTGATTACAATCTTTTTTTGGTGCACAAATCATATGGTGAAAAAAACCCCAAGGAAAAAAAAAAACAACAGAGAAGAAACACTAATTTATGTCACTTTATTTCCCTGTCAAAATAGTTGCGTGTTAGATGGCGATTTATCTGGACTCTGCTGCCAAACAGGACTCTCCTAGCTTGCTATAATAAAAATATTTTAGTGGAGACTGTGCTGAGGCTGGTTTTCTCTTCCTCTACCCGCTTTTTAAAATTTATTTTATTTTTTCGGGGGTCGGTGTGTAGGGCTGTATCGTTAAGTTTTCTCCTGCGGTTGCTGCCTCTCCAGCCCCTTAGCCCTCTGCGGGGCCGAGCGGGAGGAAGGGGATGCCCTTGCCCCCCGGTGGGTGCCCGCGGCTCCCGGGGGCCGGAGCCCGCGGCGGGGGGCGGCGGGCCGGGCGCCCGCTCAGCGCCGCCGGGGCCACCCGCTGTCCGGCCCCGGCACTCAGTCGCCGCCGGACCGCTTATCGCCAGGTCACTTCTCTCCTCCGGGCCAAGAGTAGGGTGGAAGTTGGGATAACAGAACAATAGATCTGTGCTCCCCCGTCCTCCCCCCGGGCTTGTGTGAATTAAGCTAAATTGCAAATTAAGCTAATTTCTCCGAATCAGTCGGGGAAAATGGTATGGAAACGGGGAAGAGATGCCGACGCTGGGTGGTCGGAAACCCACATCTGCTGAGGTCTCCCGGGCTGGCTGACTGGGAACACGGCGGCCACACCAGGCCAGGCCCTGTGACGAACAGGCCAGGGGCAGAGAGGCGCTTCAAAGGTGTTTGGGCAGCGAGCCCGCTCATTTGCTTCTTTACCGCACCTTTCTTTCGAGGAGCATTCGAAATCGATGGGGCGATTATGCGGACTGAGCAGCGGCGAGAGCCTCAGTCACCCAGTGGTGCCTGGTACCGATGCCAGACATACGCATCCCTGCTCAGTGCGGCAGCACCGGGATCTCCCTCCAGAAATAATCAAACACGAAAACACCCCAAGGGCACCCCGTTCTTTGCGTTTCAGGCGCTACCTTGGCCGAGCAGCCCCCTCGGCGTCTCTCTGATCTGCAGCACTCTAAGTACTGGGGTGCCGATCCCCTCTCCCTTCCTCAGACTGTGCACCACATCGCTCAATCGGGGTGCATGGCTTGAAAAGCCGAGACTGGTTTGAATTTATAGAGTGCATGATGTCATTGACCCAGGACCAAACATATCAGGAAGGGGTATCATTCTCGGATAGACTTGGGGTTGCTGGAGCATCCCATGTGCTAGGGATGTGACACATCCTATATCTGTGGCTTCGTTTAGGAGTTCGTGAAAGAACATAAACATGCAAGAAAAGGGATTTTTGAAAAGAGACACGGAGAAATATGATTTGGAGGTCAACCTGTCAGTGCGGGTTAATGAAAAGGACTTGTGCCTAATGGGCCTGGCTTGCACCCTCTCTTGTGCTCACATAACCTGTATTTCAACGCCCAGGGCAGAGGCCGGGACTGGGCCCAGCAGGCCCGAATTAATCGCTGCCCTCGGAGGTGGAGGAACCCTGCTTTACGTTACTATTATCGGTAATGAATACCCACATATTTCAGGCGTGATAATCTTGCAGCCGTTGTGTACACAAAAAGAAAAAAAAAGAAAAAAGAAAGAAATAAAAAAGATCAGTGATGAGAAAAACCCAAGACACTGACCATTTCGTAAGTCGCAATGATTGGCAGTAAACGTGGGACCCTACGCGTTTTACCACTGCATGTGCAAGCAATTATTCGAGGATTGCTTATATTTGTGACTGAGCATCCAGAGTTGCATTTAGACCCTGGACAGGAATCAGGGAAAGAAAAGAAAAACATAACGAATTCCAACCAAGAGCCCTTCTTTGTCAGAAGAATGGTAATAAAGACCTTACAAAATTCTGCAGTGAACACAGTGGGTGTCTATTTATTGGAATTGTTATATGCATCTCCTATACATGCATGCACGTATGAATACGCACACACATACAGACAAACACGCTGTTTTTCTACGTAATATTTGCTTGTATTCCCGGTAAAAACATCTTAAATTGCTCTTGAGCTCGACTCTGATGAAATAGCTCGCGAATGTAATTGCTTTCATTAACGAATATTTTGTTGTCCAGCATCTGAAGTTCAGACAGTGGAAGAAGAAGAAGGCTAGGCTGGCATCGTTTCGTGTTTAGGTTAACAAAAATCAACACTTCTATTGTCATTCTTCATGGAAAGTCTCCATTTAACGAGGCTGGGGTTTAGGAAACCTTCATAGATCAAAGGTAACCTCGCTTGGCTTAAGAGAAAAATCCCTCTGGAGCAGTGAAAATTAGCTGCAATTTGGCCCTAACTGCACGGCCCAAAATGTCGGTGTCACCCTGCTGATGTCGCCTGCTCCGTATACCTGCTGCACTGCACCCCGCTCCCGCTTCCCGGGACGGGCTGCGGTGCACGGGCTCATCCGAAAATGCAGCAGCTGAGTCCTACAAATGTCGGCTGCACACTTGTTGCAAGCATCAGCCCGTACCGCAATTCCTATATGCGTATCTCGGTGTAATTGATCTGGCTGAGTGAGGTCTTTTTGGTAATTTGGATACACCAAGTCTCCAGTTAATGACATATAATCAGCCTTTAGGTCACTTGGTCATTCTCTTATTACAAACCCCTCCTGCTCTCTCTGATCTCCTTTCAAACTAAATTTCACACAAACAAATAAAGCAAGACAGGGACAAGTCCTTAAAATGCAAGAGTGAAATATTGGAGAATTGCTCGTGGGGAACTATAAACATTTTTAAAAAGAAAAAAGTGAAAAGATAGGACAGAACATCTTATCGAGAAAGAGAGTATTGTGTACAAAACATGGAGGGAAAACCGGTCTGGCTTGTGTTAAAAGTGACATAAAATTAAAATAAAATAATTAAAAACAGAAATGGCATAATGTAAACAGAATACAGGAGATTTTACTAGAAACGCATGGCTGTGTACCGTAATTTGTTCATACAGATGATACAACTTATCTATGGATACACAAAATGTTTATTTTCTGCACTTTAGATGGAAAAAATATATTATTTATTCTTCTTTTCAGGAAAGTTAAGAAGCCAGAAAATGGAGAAGTAAGTGTCATGTACCTCCCCAGACCTGTAGGAAAACGGAGCCGAGGCCAAAAGGAGTGGGTGTAAATGCGACAACAAAAATAAATACTTTATATCACCCGACAGAACTTGTTTTACTTAGTCAACATTTTGTTTTTCTGCAGCTCACCTTTTCTTTCCTCTAGGGAGAGACAATGCTCACTTTTTATTACGTATTCCCTAAAAGCTTATTTTGATCCCCGTCCAGGTGTGTATACATATATACATATACAATTAACAGGCTGAGGTGGTTCATGTGTGAGCAGAGACTGGTGCAGTGACCGAGAGAAGGGGCGATCAGATGCTCTTAGGTTAGATCCCATGGCTCTACAGGCAACTCATTGCAAAGCCCCCGTTGTTCGGAGCTAAAGATGATTTATGAAATCGAGAACGGGGAGATATCAATGTCATTCAAGTGTTAAGCACTTTGAGAAGGCAGTCTGCATAAGAGGACTGCGATCCACATTCACTCACAGGCATTAGCGCCTTTCAAAATATTATCGACATTTTTGCCGGAGGTCTCATTCGTGTGTAATACGGGGCTCAGAAAGGCGCTAATTGAGCCCGTAGCGTGTGCGAGGTTGCGAGAATGAGCGTCGGGGCAGGCTCACACAGCAACAGGAATGCGAGAGATGGATAGAAGGGAAGGAGTGTCCCGGGCCCCCGCTCATTGGGCGATGGTGTGACACATCTCGTTATTAATTCAATACGTGTCCTGACTTTTCGGGTTTTCTAAAGGTCGTTTTGAACATTCCCCACCCGCTTTTGAGCTACTGGGTTGAAGCACCAGCCCGCAGCCACACGGCGATCCGACCCAGTACATCCAAGGGCGGTGGGGGTCAGAGCCCCTCCGCTGCTCTCCTCTCGGGGCGCACGCTCGGGGACACGGGCCATCCCTCCAGGAGCGGCCAGGGATGCTCAGCCCTGTCCCATCAGTGCCCAGACTGGGCCGCCGGCACCCCTCTCGCCGGTGCTGGAAATTCCGGAGGCCGAGGGGGAGGCGGCG
>VWYI01048851.1:660-20926 GCA_013399455.1 Anthoscopus minutus | reverse complement strand
TTTAATATTAATTTCATATATTAATTTTTATGTATATAAATAAAGAATGTGAACATTTTAGTTGATTTTTACAAGTCAAAATTGCTTTCAGAGTTAAGACAGTCCACTGGAAGAAGAAAATGTCATTAAATTTTGCTTTCTGCACATCTCTCTGCTTTAATGTGTTGACATTTCACTGTGTCTCACTTCAGTAATCCCATAGTCAAAGGTATATATCATGTTTTTAATTGTTTGCATAAAAACCCCTTGGTATCCTTGGCACCATTTCTCTGCTCTTTTCCAGAATCCTTCCAACTGTTATTTTCTTTCAGGTGAAGTAGTTCCTACAAGTCTGCCCTGTATTTTATGTCCTGCTGCACTGGAGAACTTCTAGCATCCAACTTCCTGGAGTTTAACTTGTGCGTGAATGCTAAAATTGTATCTTCTGCTCTCACCTCATGCTGAAAATTCAGAGCAGCTCACCTGTGAGCATGAGGAGTATGGAGCAGTTTTATCTTTCCTTTTGGTTATTCTCCCACAATATGCATGAGATGTTAATCAATTTAATCTCATTTCATAATCTGCCATCTGCATTTCTAGCTTTAATAGGTTGTCCTACATTATTTAGCTGGTGCTTGCAACACTGGATTTCTTCTCAAGCATGATTTTTTGATGTCTTTTTGACTATTTTCACCTGATATAGAACTGATGAGAAGCTGAAACTTTCATGCTCTTGACTGCAAGTATTTTGCAAAGACTCTGACAGAACAGGTAAAGATATTGTCACCTAGCAACTAATAGCTTTGTTTGCCCCCATATACATATATGTATGATTTTTTTTTCCTTCTGGAATTGCCCGTATGATTTTCCCCCTTTATTTTCACTTGCATTTTTTGTAAGAAAATGAGAATGTGTTAGGATTTTTGGAAATGGAAATTCAGATGGCTGTTAAATTATAGTGCTAAGAAACATCCAGCAGGGTATTACAGTCAATAAATCAGCATCTGTATTCTCCTGTTATCTTTGAAAATGATGACTATGAATAAATCCTAAATAACATGCATGTATGTGGGGCTGTGAAGGAACTGAGTTGCCCTTCTTTTGTACTGCTCTGTGCCAAGGAACAATTTTAGGGGCAGAGAATCGTCCAGTGCAGGATCAGTATGTTATGGAAACAATAAGGGAATAAAAATTGAGTAGAAAAAAGCTTTCCCAAAACCTTAATTGCTTATATTATTCTCCAAGAAGATCCAGCAGAATATGCAATATTTTTATTTGTCGTTAAAATCAAAGAATTATATGTCAGTTCCCAATTATCCAGTGTAGGAGCAGAGGCAGAAAGAGCAGACATCACTCCGGGGGAAACCTGTCACTCTGCTCTTGCATTCTCGAAGCAGTCACATTCTTTAGAGGAAGGCACTAGAAATCCTGTCTGGCCAGCTTTTAATTAAATACGTATTTTAAAGTGGTTCTTTATCTCCAGTCCTAAATGATGCACTTCTCTGCATCTCTGAATCTTTATTTTAGGTGTTTGTTTGTTTGTTGTTTCTAATCTTAACTAGGCCACTGCTGCCTTTGTTCTATAAATCCAAATGGGTTTTTTTTGAGTTGTGGTAATGATCTGCATAGGATTAGTCTGATTTTTTAAAATAAATTCTTTCAATTCTCCAGATTAACTACATTTTCAGTTACTTTTTAGTAAGTTAGTCTGCTTAAAAATTGGAAGTATCTGATTCACCTTTTCACTGTCTGTAATGTTTATTTCTCTCTGACAAGTGTCTTTTTAATATCTTCTATAGGGACTATTTTTATATGATTTCCACCAATTCCATTGAAACTTTTTTTAAATAATAAGTGATTTGAACTAGACACATGATTATGAATGAAGCTGTATGAAGAGCTTAAATAAAGTCATGATAAAGGAGTATATTATCCATAGGTGTGTGCATATAGGTATGTATTACCCACCTCACCAAATACCTGGTTCACTGGCTTCTCACAAGGACACTTTGCTGTTCTTGAAACCATTTTAATCTGTTTGGACTCATCCTAGGACTTTACATCATTCCTCTCCATATACATTACTGAGCATTTTCTGTGTATTACATTCATTGCTCAGGGCTGAGGAAGGCGCCCTTCTGCTTCTTTCTTTGGCCCACACTGTGTTAAATGATTTTCAGCTGAGGAAAAATTTTCCATTTCAATTTTTCCGTTTATCTTGATCATTAATAAATGCATTACATGGGATTAATTTACTATTAAAGCCTTTCTCCTGTGATGGGAATCACTGCCTTTTTCTTATTGTTTTTTATAATTTCTAACTGATTTTTAGTCTGTGATAGGAGATGAGAGATTTCACTTTTTTGTTTGCTTATTAGGATTTTCTTTTCTTTTCTTTCTGTGTACAGTTTTATTTGAGCCTTTCATTTTCTTCTCTAGCATTTTTTTCTTCAAAAGACATTAGGATAAATACCAACAGAGAAATAGGACTGCACCAGTGAATGTGCTCAAGGTTTCCCTTGCTTTTTGCCTTTTAAAGCATTTGGGTTTGCATTATCTGGTTGCATTATCTGGATATTGCCATGAATTATCCCCAGATCTGACCAGCTGTGCAGGCAGCACAGGAGTTACAGGACAGGACTGCAAAGGGCCCTCCTGAATGGAGATGCAGATGTGTTTCTCCCCATATGCAGAAGGCAGAGATTTACAATATTTGTTTGCAGCCATCCATAGCTGCAGTATGTAGGTGCTGCTGTTTGCCAGTCCCATCTGCAGTCTCATATTCTACCTTCTCAAAGGAGAGACATTCATCATTGTGTTCCTCTCCTAATATAACTTTCAGAGCCCTAATGCCACAGTTCCAGGTAAAATATCTGTGAATTTTTAAAGAAATCCATAATACAAATAAACAGCAGGATATGGCTCATTAGTAAATGTTTGTGAGGTGAAGCAACTCTTTTAAGTGCCTTTGTTCTTAATAGAGAAAATTGTTGCAGAAAACAGACAGATATTAAATCAATTTGATAAACCCCTATTTAATTCCTGACTAGACTAGTGCTCTGTGGCTGGACTTGTTCTCTGATGCATTTCACTGGGCAGTTTAGGCTATTTGTTCTGCTTTACTCCTTCTAATGTGGGTCAAAGTTAGTTCAAAGTCAAACCCTGACTGCTGTTTTGTGTTGTTTGTTGTAGCCCCCACTCGTGCTAGTGCAGGCTGTAACATCCCTTTTTCAGACTACTTTAGATCAATCTGCAGCTAGCACAGCTTGTCTCTGTAGCTGAACAGATGTGTTTCAACAGGATGGAACTCTGCAGAATGATCTTAAAATGTTAGGGTTTATGTAGCTCTTCTCACTGCTGGTTTTTCACTGTACCATCTGTATTGCCATCATGCAGAAGTCAATGGGGCATTAAGAACTTGCTGATGCTGCTCTTCCTGGTTGGAGCAGAAACAGAGCTGCCACTTTGCTCTGCATTCTGCTGACTTTGTCACCCTTAATCAAGGCGACAGTATGGATTTCTGGGACAGTTTTTGGAGCCCGTAGATGCACAGTGGGGAACTGTGTGTGAGCACACCCAAGAAAAGGAGGGAACCTGTGCTCACAATCTTAGGAGTAAGCAACAGCTGTAAGTCTTCTCTCCCCCTCCTGATACCAGTGCTTTGCCATCTGCAAGGGTGAATAAGAAAACTTCAGCTGTGTACATCCATGCTGTGCCCCCAGCTGCTTTAGAGAGCAGGAATTTACTTATTTTTTTATTCATATCTCCTAGATGTTGATAACATAAGCAAACTTTCTCCTCTCCCAACCCTCAACAGGCCTCAACAAACCAATGGGAAAAAATCCAATCACCCTCTCACTTCTTTGAAAAAGAAGAGACCAGGACTAACTTTTGATGCATTGCTTTAAAATTCAGCCTCGTGAAAGCTTGACTAGGGTTCATGCATTTGCTTTTTGATGTGTTTGCCTCCTTGCCTGCAGTGTGGTGGAAGGGATCATGGTCCTGCCGAGTGGCACAATCCATATGTAATGGACTGAAATGCTGTTGCTAAGCAGTGATACTTCCTTTTCCCCTGTCTGCCCTGTTTAAGTGAGCTAGGAAGCATGATGCAGCCTTTCTGTTTTCAGCTGATATTAACAGACTGATAGAGAGTCTTGCCTGAGCCTCATTTCTTTCTGTGCCAGCTAGTTCAAGCCAAAAGTCCACATCCCTCTTTGCTTGCTCATGCTGAGACCCTTTTGGTCCGTTCTTAAAAATGTAAAGACATGAACAGAGTAGCAAATTCTGCTCCATTGTTTCAGATGCTTCAGGTCATCCCCAGAAATTTCTGGCTGCAAGACAGTGCAAAATTTAATTAAATGGCTTGGAGACACTCACTGGAGCGTTGTTGCCTTTTCCAGTGCTCTGGATTTATCTCATTCTTGTACGCACATCAAAGTACTGCACTTCTGTCTTTTCATTGCTGCCTGAAACCAATACAACAATCTGTCCCTTAAGATAACAAAGCACCTCTGGAAGTAAAAAAACAAAATAAATTAATCACTCAATATCAGTTGTATATATTGCTGATTCCCAGCAGAGTTGTGATACCATATGGATGTGTGCTATCCATATGGTGGATATAGTGTGGAATCACACTGGTAACTCAAGGAAAACAGCCCCATGGACACAGGTGAGGCCAAGGCTCCAAATGAGCCTTCAACCAGAGCATTGGTCTGTTGCCTTATTTCTATAATTTGCAGAGCTTTTTATGGAGTTGAATTTGATGATTGTTGTGTGTCCATTTCAAGTCAGAATATTCTGGGATCTCTGATATATTTGAATTCGTTGGGGCTGCAGGTGACAACATGCTTTTGCTGCTTTCAGTTTCACATCTTCTCTCTCAGTGGTAGTAGGTGGTTATTGATTGTTCTGGTAGATTTTTACATTAAAAGGTAATATGCCATATTCTTTCTTAAAAACACAGATTACAAAAGGAGTATTTGCTTTGGCCAGGGTTGCCAAGAAAAGATTCATATTCTTTATAACATGTCAATTTGCTTGAAACATAATTTTTTGCCAAAATATATTGTATTATTCCTTGCTTTAAAACTCAGGATTAGTTTTGATTTAAGATATCTCTTAAATGATTGATATTTTAAGAGGATTTTGCTTCTACAAGGAATCTTAATATAATCTGTAGCCTGAGCTATGTTATGTTGAATAACTCTCAAGACACCCCACAGGTGTTGTGGAAGATATTAAGGCCTTAAAATGCTTCATTTACTCATAATCTAAGTACAAAATAAAAGTGTTAACTAACAAACCTTTTAAATTAAATTAATTTTATAAGTTCTGGAACACAGCACAGTTGGAATTGTCATTTAGTGTATCTTGTGGACAGCTGAACAGTACAGATTGTGGCAAATTGATCCAGCACAGAACTGTCTTTTCCTGAAAAGGAAATAAACTATAAATCTCAGTGAAGGTCAAATCCCATTTGGGCTGGCTGGGAATAATATCAGCCTGTGGTCATCTGAGCTTTAGAGGATTCTGCTCAGGTGAGCTGGAGGTGGATAGCAGTGTGATCTGCTTATGTTATTATCAACTGTCCTGAGTCTTGCATAATCTAAAATCTCAGATTTAGAAACTGGGAATATCTCCGTATATTTTTATTCCTGCAAAATATCTGAAGAAATAAGTGAAAGTAAACACATATATTAAATTAATGTGATTTTGTTGCTAAGGTAGCAAATTTCAGATCTCTGTGGGAATACTGCTCCACATGTAGCACAATTCATAGGTATTAAAGAAATCATTTAATGCAATCATTTAGCGACATCAGCATTACATGGAGTTGAGACGAGTGAGTGGTTTAGCAAGAAATTCATATTCAGCATGAAGCCACTGATGGCTCTGTGACAGCTGGAATTTAGAGGGAATCATACTCATGAGCTGTGCTGTACTGGGGAGGCACAACAATAGCAAAAGATGCAGCTTCTCTTTATTTGTTCCACTTTTCCATCCAGGTTCTCTCACCTTTTGCCATATCATTCAGCCACTTCTCAGGGCTTTATTAAAATCATAAAATGTGCTTAGCACTGATGGGTTTTAACAAACAAATGGTGTATGCCATTGAATGTGGTGCCTTGGCCAGGGAAACAGACTTGGGAAAGATGTTTTGATATTTGCATAGCTACTGTGCAAAGAAAAGTGGTGGATATTTCAGGGTGTTGCTTTCTTTAAAAACAGAATTCAAATGTCACTCTATGTATTTGTGTCCTCTAATTGGACAGAAGTCTACAAAGACTAAATTTCACAGAATTTGGGAAGAAGAAGTAGAAGAAAAAGAATATAGAGATGGCCTTAATGATCCTGACCAAAGCAGAAAATACACCTTGTGCCTCTGACTAGAGGATAGATAATTGGCTGGCAATTATTTGTGAGTTTTCTGGAAGTAGACAAGTCGATTGTACCTTGGTCAAGTATATTTTATTATCTCATTTTTATAGGTTGGGTGAAGACATTTAGTGCTTTGTCTTCAGATTCAGGAAAAAACTCAGACTGGTGAGTAAGGGGCTGGGCTTGAGGCAGGATTGTCCATTATATCAGTTAAATTTTGTCATGTTGAAACACCATTTAAACCATCATATCATGGTTTAAAGTCACCCTGAGGTTACCTGTACTTATTCAGTTCACCTGATTGTGAAAACTTTCAGGATGTCTCTGTGTTGCTAGAAACCAGGTGATAACTAGTAGAAATACCATTTCTTTATTCACTAAATTATAGCAAATATCTGACTCCAGTTAAAATTCTTTCCTGAATCATTGCATTTTACCTGAGCTTTTTCTTTCATAAAATGATCTGGACATTATCAACTAATGTATTAAGCATTATTAAATGCAATAAGCATTATTTTCGTTATTGCTTCCATAGGTGAATGTTATATGACTTCTACTTGTAGTTAACAAATGTGACATTTACGTGGCAGAAAAGGATGGGCAGAAAGGGGGATTGTAAAGAAAAGCACTTGATGAGAAGGATCTCATTTTAATGGTCTCCTTTTAGTTACACTTGTATTATTGTCTGTTACAACTCAGCAGACATCACTGTTGGGTAAATGTTATAATTCTGCCTGATGTGGCTCTGTCTGTGAAAGTTTCTTCCCTGCCATTCTCCTTAGCACAGTAGTTTTTGTTTCTTAGGTTAAAATAAAACTCTAGAACTAAAACTGCACTTAAACTTAGCAGCACAAATTTCTTTCTAGTTGTTAATTTACAACTAGAGCCTAGCACAGATGTGGTAGGTAGAGCCTAGCACAGATGTGGTGCAAATGTGGAGAATAAATGGAGCGTGACAAGAAGGTAGGGCCTGGTTTTGATTAGACTTGTACTTCTATAAATCCAGAACATTTCCTTTTTTTTGGCTGGAGGAAGACTAAAATCTGTCTGGTATGGTGGTCTTTAATCAGGTATTCTAACCAGGTAATTGGACACTTTCTTGACAGGCACAGTGGCCAGACTTCTCATTTGCATGCTGAGAATACTTTTTAAAATCACTCTATTTATCAAAATAAAAAATATGGCAAATAAGGCACTAAGAAAGATGAGCACTAGCCAGACACCTAAAGAGTATAATATTTTTAGATGATATCATGTGGATTATTAGACAAGAATATTTGGAAGAACTGGGAAGTAGTTTAGAAGATTGTTTCCCACTAGTAGCAATATCACTGAAGACAGACTGAAAACTGCTGAAGAAAAAATGGCATTCTGCTATTTAAAGGATAAATAGGTTGCCTATGTTGTGAAAGTAATTCCTTATTAACTTTGAGTTCTGAGAATATGCATTATTGTAACATGATTTCTTCATGCTATGGTCTACCAAAATCAAGCTCTTTTATATATGAGTGTGTAAAAGAGAGGTTGGTACATATTTTGTGGGGGAAACTTTGAGGAAAACACATCTGTTTTTTCTTGTCTTACAGATGTCTATTAAAAAACTCATCCCATCTGCCTTGGTTTGAAAGAGAGGTCTCTGCTAGGGAAGGCAGGAGCCTCCCTTGGAATGATAAATGTAAACCCCCTCCCTCCGAATTATTATAACTTTGAAATTAAGGGGCCCTCAGGCAAAGATATGGGGATAGGAATAACAGTTCTTTACTAGAATGTATAGCAAGGCAAATAAACAACAACTCCAGCATTGATAACAAAGCTGAACTAGGAACCCTGTGACAGCCTTCTCGGCTGAGACAGGAAAGGATAGAGGAGAGGTTTTGCTTCACAAACCCCTCTGTGAGCTGTCCTGGTGCTANGAAGGAACAAAAGGAAGGACACTTAACCCCTAACACCATCTCAATTTCATCTTATAATTCATTAACTAGTGCTAATCTCAATTAAATAAACTCCCCTAACTGGATTTTCACTCTGTGCCAGAAGTAAGGATCCAGGAACCATCTACACTGAGGTGGGAGCAGGGAGGTTGTCAAAGGTTCTCAAGAATCAGCCTTTGTGGAGGAGTTTTAAGCCAAATTCTCTACTTTAGTATCTCTGATGATACCTCTGGGATTGTTCAGTTTATGTCTATGTACTCTCTTTGGGAAACTATATAAAAATTAGCAGAGATCTCTCTATTACTTGTAATACCTATTAGACTTCATCCTCTTAAATATGACTATCATGTCTAATCCTTCCCAAGAGGTCAAGGATAAAAATCATTCATTTCAAAGGTCTATTTGTTCAGGTTAGTTGGGTAGAGGAGTGAAGTATCATTGCTTCAAAAGAGGTTTGGACAAACACAGCAGACAAAACTGTCTTGGTTGTATCTTGTTCTGAGGTGAAGGAAGGGCAGTGGCTGGTAAACTGAGGATACAAATAGATACCTTCAACAGGATAGAAACATTTTTCTTCTGCTCCCTTAATGTTATTTTATATCTCTCTCCTACAGAGGGATCTCTCTTCCCCTTTGGACAGGTAAGTCTGTGACGCCGTGGAAAACACTCACCAGGTCTGGATCAGTGGGTGTGTACTATGCTTTGGATTTATACTGTGCTTCCTGATTGTATGAAATTTGTTTGGATGGTCTGGGAATCAGGGAGTTTTCCTCTGTTAGTAATCTGGGTTTTGAGCAACCAGGTCAATATGAAGGTGTCCCTTCCCACAGCAGGGAGATTTCAGTTAGGTGACCTTTGAGGTCCCCTTGTCACCCAAATCATTCTTTGATTCTGTGATTCTATGACAGGATTCTGGTAGCCACATAGCAGGTCTTTATGAAAAGTAAGGATTGATCTACAGAGATATACCCAGGATTTTGATCAACATTTTAACCACTCTCGTTTTTCTGATGATGAATCCATTCTATAATTACAAGTCATGTGAGAAATCCTCAGCTGGGAAGGTTGTGAAGAGCCTGTCACCTTGTTAGCTGAACCATTCAAGGCAAGACATTCCCTTAAACCTGATCTAACTCTTAAGCAATTTATCTCCACTTGATTCTGTATGTCTGTGTCTTCATAATCCTTTTTTTGTCTTAAATTGCCTTATTTGAATTTGGATTTTGCTTGTTTCATAACCTGTCTTGAGTTAAAGAAAATTTCAGATAACTCACCTTCCACAGATCTGACATTA
Source organism: Anthoscopus minutus (assembly GCA_013399455.1). Taxonomy (NCBI): domain Eukaryota; kingdom Metazoa; phylum Chordata; class Aves; order Passeriformes; family Paridae; genus Anthoscopus; species Anthoscopus minutus. The sequence goes on along the minus strand of VWYI01048851.1, from coordinate 11,341 downwards.
CCTGAAATCTCAACATTGGAAGATATTAGCAAGGTCTCAAATCTCCAGATTCTTTAAAATATTCAAAATAAGTGAATCTGTGTAAGTAGCAGGTCCTTAGAGTTTCCCTATTAGTCAGAGATTTCTTTGACAGACCATAAAGCAGTGGGGCCTGGAAAAGGTGCTATTTCTCATGTTTCCTTTAGCAATGGTAGGATATGTTCACTGAAGCATGAACTGCTGCTTTTTGGAATCCTGAGCTGAAAATGAACTTTGCATGGATGACCCTGTCCTGTGCAGTGGCCCCACCAGGTATGGGTGAATTGTGTCTGCTGGCCCCGACAAATCCTTGTCACAGCCATCACTGTCACAGAGAAACTGCATGCATGCAAGCTTCAAAATATGAAACTCCTATGTATTTCTTAATTTGAGGACAGGGAGGGATTGCCCAGACAAGGGAGGACTTGAGAAACTCTCTCTCTAGATTTTATGTTGGGTATTAGCATATGGAGTTCTGCTGTTGTTTAGTATGAAAAAGCAAATTGAGCCATGAAAGGATGGGCGAGAGGGGATTTAAAAACTGCACCAGGAAGGAAAATGTTTCCCTTTTCTCTTTGTGCCTGTCTGTCTAACAAATCTCCTTCCCAAGCAACTCTACACAAAGGAAGTTGCACGTACTACCCATGGCTCAGCAAGGCACTTCTGCAGCTGTTGGTATTTAGTAGGCAGCTGCTTGATTTTATAATTTCCAGCAGCCTTCTTCAGAGAGACTCCTGCTGCAGAAAGAGATATGGGAAGTCATTAGCCAGCTTTTATTCTTCGAAGTACAATGCAGAGGACAGAGTTGGCTAGGGTTGTAATGATAGTGGTTGCATACGTTACAGACCTAGCATGACATCAGCTCTAAAAGTTATTATCACATTACAAAAAGATATTACATGCTTGATCCCTGGTTTTAAGAAGACTACGTATAAAATATTTTTCCTTTAGACTTAGATTTTAAAGCTACAGCCATACTCATGGCTTTCCGAAACAGAGGGTCAGTTACCACCAACAAGTGCTCTTTGATCATTTGTTGTTCACTTGTGTGCTGTTGTCTCAAATATGAGATGATAACTCCAGGCTCTAAAGTGCAGGGAAGTGCCTTGCTTGTGCAGTACCTACAGGCATGCTTGCACCCTCCTTTTCCCTCCTGTATTTTGAAAGTGTGTCCCTCATAATCAGATCCTTCAGCTCTCAAATCTCTGGATGGTGTTTCTGGAATTGCACACACCAGTGTGGATGGTGTTTCTGGATTTCCCTTTGTGTAGTCAGAGCACACTTTGACACAAGCAGACAATCAGACAGCAGGCAACCCGGGGTACCTCAGGTTTTGACAGAAACAACTCTTTCCGAAGATTCTAGGGTTTTGGTCAAAGGCTGAACTTGATAATCTTGGAGGTCTTTTCCAACCTTAATGGTTCTGTGATTCTATAGTTCCATAACTCCACAACTACATAAGTTTGTGATTTCTGACCAAAAGTCTCAGAGAGTCTCTGATGTCCAGTGTGGGGATTTGAGGCATTGGGATGCGAGAAGCACATGCAGGTCATATGAAAGGCAGCTACAGTCTTGGGAGGAGAGGGAGGAAATGTAAGATTTGGGTAAGGATGGGTTGTCACTCCCAGTTTCCTGCTCATGGTGTGGATATATGACATCTTTTCCCTAAAGAATCATCTTTTAGGAGAGATGAAAGGAGCAAAACCTATGGTAGAAGCTAAAGGAGTGTCAGTAACACTGACTGCCAAAATGGATTGGGAAAGGACAGATTTTCAAAACTAAAACTCAGTGTACTATCCCCACCTGAACAAGGCATTTACTCACGGAGTGGAGAACCCAGAACTGCCTGAGGTGAAAGAAAGGGGTTACTGGGCAAAATGGGATTGAAGTAAAAAGCTTTGGGGGGAATAGGTGTAACCTCATGCTCTCAGCTGCCTACAGCTACGCAGAAAGGAAATTAGTGTGAATTAATGAGTCTTTCACCATCTCCATTCCTGTTGTATTCAGGGTTGAAAGGACTAAAATAATCTGAGATTAAACACATTTTGCTGATTTTTAAACTCAACTGATACTACTGTGACTGTGCTCAGAAAAAAAGAAATCTGATATCATTTCTATGGTGAAAATTACGAGTCTTACACAAGGAGGAAACCATCCTTTGGCGCTATGCTAATTAATGCCTTGAAAAGAATAAATGCAATAAGGAAGCCCCAAATCTAAATCTTTCCCTTCTGAGCTTGAGTACTCCTGCCCTGGACCCTGAGCAGATTCATCTGTTTTCTCAAAAGGAGACTAGAATGTGGAGAAGGTTTTTTAATTATTATTATTTTTCAGTTTATCACTCGTTTACCTCATTTGAAATTGAAAATATCTGTGGGAATAATTTTAGATGTTTGAAGTTTCATATGTACAGTTTTATGTAAGCTTTTTTTCAAAGATAACTGATGAAAGAGTAACATAAATGCTGCTTAGTGCTTGGATTCTTTAATGTTTTGCTGAAAAATGAATTAAGAAGTAAAAAAATCCTAGTATGTCCTGTGGTAGAAGAGAATGGTGACAGCCTTCTTAGAAGTTTCTTCAGTTCATTACCTGTGCATTATAATCTGATGCAGTGTTGTAGACTAGTGCTTTTTACACTGCAGTGTTACAATTTTACAAAGAGAAAGGCATGAACAAATACCCAGTACAATATTTGATAGAACCTGCATTGTTCAAAGACCACAGCTGTAACTACACATTGTGGACATAGTTGATATTCGATGTAATTCTTGATTAATTCTGTTGAGCCATTGTAATAGAGTGGCAAAAGATGATTAGAGATTATGTGAAGGGAGCAGTTTTACTGTATGAAAAATGTTTCCAGTGCTAAAAATAGCTTATTACTGTTACAATCAGAGACAGCTAAAGAAAATTAACCAAACCAGAACAGAAACCACAATATCTTATCAAAATTCCAAATTGGCAATTGCCTTAGAGACAGAAGAATACCTGGTAGCACATGAAGAAAGGAGATAAAACATGTGATGTTAAAAAAACCCCAACAACTAACCATGATATCATCTCGCTTACATAGCCATCTACAGGTGTACAGCTGTGCAGTAGGGCAGGAGGCTTGACCTCTGCTGTGTGTTGGACACATGAGAGGGTCATGCTCTTTGTGTTCATAGGCACAGTTTGGGTGGTTTCAGCAATATTTAAGTGCAAAGCCAACAGGCTCTGCCTTGATGAGGACCATTGACTACAATTTTATTCTAATAGATCATGGCAGATTATAGGGCAGCAGAGGGATAGAGGGAGAAGAGCAAAGATGTATAATGCAGCTGCTGGGAATATAGAAAGCAGACATCACTGGCAGCTGCTTAATTACATTTTGCCAGTTTTCACTATAAACCCTGTCACTTCTCTCTTTTTCAGATGATTGTTAAGGGGCTGAGGGGCCTGAAGATATTTTTATGAAGAATTGAAAGAAAGAATGAGAGAAGTGAAGAGGAGTGAAGGCAGCACATAGGAAGATTCTTACTGTGGCATGTTCCAGTGCTGTGCCAAGGCTGTGCCACTGTGCCAAGAGCTGCCTGGGCTGTGGCAGGGCTTGCCAACAACAGGGCTCAAGCAGGGTCTGTGGGTACCCACAAGGAGTGGAGATGGGACAAGTCAGTAACCTTAAGGCTGGGTTGGTTCTCTGAGTAATAAGGAGGGAAAGAATGGCAAGTTGAACGTGAGATTTCCATAGTGGAAAGACTCTTGATCTTTCCATCTGCTCTCCTTAAGGATTGTGCAGCTTATTTTGTCTCCCTGGTGAGAACTTGTGTCATTGTAGGTCAAAAGTTCCAAGATCATTGTTTTGAGGCTCTAATTTTGGGGAAGGAAATAGTTATCAAAAATGCCTGAATTTTCTGTGGCAGTCTATCTCCTGTTCAAATGTTAGTCACTGGCTATGTGCTGAGATTGCTGCTCAGAACACAGAATAGGAGGCATCACCTCACCTTTATAACATGACTTTAATAAGCATAAAAAGCCCAACTCAACTGATCATGGGAACTACATTAGAAAAAAAATCTCTCATTTTTGTAGTTTGCTGTGTTCTCCTCCCTGTTATTTAACACACAACTCTGTGTGTGGATATAACCATCTGCCTATACAGTTTTAGAACTGATGGTGAATATCAGCTGGATATAACAGAAGCATAAAATCTAAATTCTGATAATTTTAATTTCAGTACCTGGAGAAAGACCTTTCTATCACCCTAGTCAATAAAAGTAAATTCACCCTTTATTAGATAATTTGTACTTTCTTGCTTGCATTTCTTCTCAGAAACAAGGCAGAGTAAAATGACCTAATCCTTTTTAGTTGAGTAAAAGAAGAGTGTAAAGCATTATAAAGGAAAACTTGGGAAATTGTTTTGTTTTTTAAAGGAACCAACCATAATTTACAAGAACAGCATGTCTTCCCCAGAAAGCCTGGAGGAACAACAGCACTGTGTAGAAGGCAGCTGTATCATGAATTGAGAGGATTTACTGGGTTCACAGACTGTCTGAGAACTGACACTTTCTAACCCAAACAGGCTCACACTGTTCAGACTGCACTTTAGAGTAAATAAAAGCAAAGGAAGAGATTGAGTTGCTGAGAGAAAGTTGGACTTGTGGAACAGGAAACTGTAAGGGCAAAAAGAGCTGAGCAGAGCCTGCTAAACCTCCTCAGAGTGATGCACAAATAATCTACAGAAACTGTTCAGGGTAGCCAGTTCTGTGTGTAAGTGCCAAACTGGATGAACTGCATGTTGTAAAAGTGAAACAGAAGGTGTTTAAGCTTCCTAAGCCTCACAGAAAAAATAAAAAAGAAATCTGTTGAGGCATAACACACTGGCAGCATCTCATCCCTCAGAGTCATGTGCTTGCCTAGAGCTGCGTGGGATCGTGCCCTGTGGAGCAGGGACCTGGGCAGCATGATACCCTGAGAGGTGTCAGCAAAGGCATTAGTGAATTGCTGGATCCTGACTCTGTGAAGGGGTTTTTGGAAGCTGTCACAAGCATGTGCTGCCAGCAAGCCAGCAGGGCATGGCAGCACTGTTTAGGAGTGTCAGCACAAGGTGGTGATACCTTGTGTGGTGTTCAGGGTACAGAGTGATTCTCAGCAATGCTGCACTCAGATGGAGTTGTCTAAGGAATATAAGGGACAAAGTCTCTGTTTTATGCATTTATAAAAAGTCACTTTCCTAAACAGCTCTGAGTCCTCTGTTAATATGAGACTCTGTGCCATGAAGACCTCAATTTGCTCTTGCATTAGCAACAGGGCAAATGAGCCTTGCCCAGTAAATGCTAAGGCAAGAGGAGGACTGCAGCTCATCACGGCAGCAACAGACAGTCCTAAATGAAAAGTATCCCACCTCAGGGCTAAAGGCAGCTGGCCTCCACCTCCCACCTTCTGACTGCCTCTGTCAGTGATGCTGACAATGAGAGTGCTGTAAAGAGAGACGACTGGTGCTTTGCCTGTGGAGTACTGACTGCAATCCAGATGACTGGCTGAGTTTTCAGGCACCTGGCTCAGTGCATCTCTGTCACAGCACTCCCACTGTGCCGTGGTGTCATTCTCGGTTAAGAGCCAACAATAGGTACCTCACTCATGATTATTTGTCACATCAGAAGAATTTACCCCTCCGTTTCTCTCCATCATCATTCATAGCCTCTCTAAGGACAGGCGACCTCCCACCCAGCCTTCCTTGAGCTGACAGGTGTCGCCTCTGTTACTCTTCTTTCAGATAAATTTGGTAAATTAGACGTTAGGATTTTAGGAGGAAGAGTTCAGAGGTCTGCAGGCAGAATTGGCCAGAAGGGAAGAAAACTGGTTAATGGTTGAATAGCATATGCTGCAGCCTCAGGGCTTGACTTATGGTATCTGCTCAGAATGATTCAATAATCACACCTCCTGGTGAGGGACAGAAATCCTTTCCTCTTTGTTACCTAGGAACTGCTGATGATGCTCTTTATCTTGCAAGAAATGCCTTCAGTAATACCATTGGGAAGGCCCGGGTTGTTTGCTGCTACAGAGCTGCTCTTTGCCTTACCCTGTGTTCAGGTGCACAGCTGCTCCCAAGGTAAGCTGGGATGTATTCACCCAGCAGGAATCCTTTCTTCCTTTAAAAAAAACAGGTTTAGCAGGTGAGAGTATGAAAGATAGTGTTTGCAAGAGAAAATATTAATTCAATATTCAGGTCGGGAGGAAATGGCCTCACTTTGCAGCGGGGATGGTTTCAGTTGGATATTAGGAATTATTTTTCATGGAAAGGCTGGCCAAACATTGGAACAGGCTGCCCAGGGAGGTGTGGAGTGACCATTTTTGGAAGTGTTCAAAAAACCTGGATGTGGCATTTGAGGACATGATTTAATGGTGGACATGGTGTTAGGCTGGTGGTTGGACTTGGTGATCTGAAAGATCTTTCCCAACCGTAACTATTCTGTGATTCTATGTGTGGAGAAAACTGTAAATATGTCAAGAGCCATAAACTGGATAAATAACTAGCCTAAGGAACTACTGGTCTTGAGGATTGTTTCAGAATCCCATTCATTTCCTGTTGAAAAGTGAGATTTATGATGGCTGCTTCCCAGTCTCACTGGTCAAGGCATTAAGAGCTTCACTATCTTTACCATCAGGAAGGGATTAAATACTCTTCACACCTTACCTAGCAGGGACCTGGACAGTGCTTGTGCTACAACACTGCTGCAGTGCCCTCTTCTGAGTTTTCTTGCATCTAAGCAACCCCAATACTCTACAGATTTTTTCAAGAGGAATTTTTTTCCACATTTTTTCTTTCCTGTTACTGTCCTCTGGACTGTCTGCAGAGGGTTCTTTCCCATCACTTGTTTCAGGCTGAGCAGTGTGACAGATTAATGCCTCTTCCACACAAGTTAGGGTTCTGATTTCACTACCATGTCGATGTTACTGACTTGTCTGTCATGATTCTGTGGACTCTTCGTGCAGTTGGTATGATGTGGTTGACATGACTGTAATAAACCGGTGATCTAACAGAAGCCACATGTTATCAAAACTGGGGCTTCAAATAATATATGTAGAATCAAAATATAGGAAGGTTTTTAAAATGTCTGCTAGACATTTAAAGAAAATTTGAATTAACAACCCATCCTTTCAGCTGGAAGGAAGAGCAGAACTGAGAAGACAATGCCTTACTTCATTTACATTGCGGAAAAAAGATAAGGACAATTTTTTTTTTCACTTGAAAAGGCAGAGGTGGATAAAAAAAGTAGATTGAAAAATGCCTGAAGGAGCTTGGGAGTATTTGACACATCTTCCTTTTTAATTTCTGCTCACTCTGCCATTAATATACTGTAGTCCTTTGGATAAAGAAACAGATTGAAATGGAGGGTTACAAAGATGGGTCCTTTGAAACCCCTTTTAAAGTGAAAGAAAATTTAGGTAACATTCATGCTCATATTGTCTCTGTATACCATGATCCTAGTTGTGTAATGGGATACCTACACATCCAAGACTGCCTTAGGAATCAGATTTTCTGCTGTAATGCTTGAATAGATATCCCAGGGGTGGCTCTTCAAAGTGCTGTCATGGCTCAGAGCTCTTCAGTTTTTGAACTGAATATCAAGAAGTGTTCAGCAGATGGACATCAAAGAACACTTCAAGCAATCAGTGATCAATCTCTTTCCACCCAGACATCACCTATGTAAAGAGCAATAATGAATAGTGAATCAGAACTATGGAGAGCTGTTCACAGTACACACAGGTATAGCATAGGTGAAGAGGGAAACCTGTCGAAGGTTTAGCTTGGTGATCTCATAGCCTAATCCAGGATTATGGTAAGTGTTGTGGCTTCACAGAACAAAGACATGGATTGGTGCAGGCTAAGATGAGGGAAAGTCTGACATAAACTTGGTGGAGCAGCACATGACAGTTCACAGTTCCAGCTCCTGCCATAACCCTCTTTCAAAGGGCATAAATCAGGAGAAGACATCTAGAGGTCAGAAAGGAAACAAAGAAAGAAAGAAAGAAAGAAAGAAAGGAAGCTGGTGTATGGTCCCCCACCACTCCTCAATCAATGCCAGCCCCATGCAGGCCTTTTCTAGGAAGTGGGCTGCACATGGTGAGAGATACTGTGTGTTCAAACCTGTGGTTTGGTATCAGTCATCAACATTTACTTCCCTTTGTGCTTTTGCAGTCCCTATAAACTTCTCCCTATTCCTTAAAGATATTTATAAATCACGCTTTAGGTGTGAAGTGGTTTTGAAATAGCAGAGTGAGAAGATGGGTAGCACAGAACATCTAATTTGGCTATGCAAAAGCCCCAGCAATGATGGAGGAGAATAGAGCAGTATAACTTCTCTTAGGAATTGAGACCTTCTGGAGCATCTCTTTTAACCTCAGAATAAAAAAGGGAAAAGCCTTATACTATGTGCAGTGAAACACAAAGCGTAGCTGCAGAGTTGGTGTTATGTGGAGGAGCTGAGTTCAGAATGTTAACTCTAAAAAAGGTGATATTGCACTAAGTGCCTGCAAATATGTCTCACTTTTAAGCTCCTTGTTTGAAGGATCATCTTTGCTCAAAGATCATCCTTGTTTTTAGTGTGTGGCCAACCCACATCATGAAAAAAAGCATTAAGTAAGAGGCAGTAACTGAGATAACATTCAGTTTTGTCTGTGATCTCCAAAAATAATATGACTAGGCTATTACAACAGCTGTAATAAGGAATTTAGAAGAGATACAGAACAGAATATTTTCTACTCTGACGCTACAGTTATATAACCAGAAAGTTTCTAATGTACATCAGCTGTCACAACAGTGAAGTCTTTTACACTGTGGAGATAATTTTCTACTCAGTTACTTATGTGCAGCTCTCTATTGCAATAAGGGTGAAGTTGTTATTATGAGAAAAAATGTACAGAGTAGCTAATTATATTGGTCTGAGCCATCCTGCAGCTGTTTTACATTGGTTTCTAGAGTCCAACTAACATTTTAAAAATGTATGCATATCTTACTATTCCAGTAAATCTGTTTTAAAGCCAACCTTCCCTTTCTGGGTGTAGACCACATCTGGTTTTATAGGGTTTTAGTTCCAAACCCTCCTCATGCTTCCACCCCTGAGCCAAACTTCTTTATAATATCAAAGAAAAGGGCCAATACAATTCCTGTGTCAAAGACTGCTGACTCTCAGCCATGGGTGCCCTACCAAAAGCCATCCACAGTCCACTCTTGCCACTCATCTTTGTTCCTCATGCACTGAACACGCTCCTTCCCACAGCGCTTTTCTCTCACTGGCACCGTGTATTCTGCCTTCTCATCAGTTACAGATGTGGTTTAGCTTACTTATGTGGATGATTTTTATATACCAGCCTTCATTTTATAACCATGGCGTCACACAATCCCACACTCATTTTCATGTGCCACCATCACTCTGCTCTAGTTGAACACCACCAGTTTACATCATGTGCCTACTGAAAATGCTTAGTATAGTAAAATGTTTGAATATTCCCCTGCACGGTGTGAATATAAATTGTTGGAGAGGTGAACTTCTGATTTTATGTTGGGCAAACATTGCATTTCTCGATAACCTTTTAAAAAATTTACATTTTACTTTGAGTTTTAGCATGAATTTTTTGAAGACTCAATTTTAGTATTCTGTAACAGAAAAGGAGTATAAACTATAACATCATATTATTTGTATCAAGTAATATAGCTAAGATTGAATAAATAAATAAACTATCCAAAGTCCTCCCTTTGGAAAACACACAATTGAGCTGTTGAACAGCTATTGTCCAGTACTCATTTAAAAAGTTTTAGAGGCTTAAATGGCTTTGTTTATTGTCATCTTGGGCCTTAATAGCTTCTTATTCCTCTTTGTGCTATGCACATGGAGCTATAACAATGGAATTTTCAAATAAAATGGCATAATTTCTGCCTGTGACAAAGCAGATTGTTTGGCAATACTAGGGAGCAAAGCTGAAAAGTGAATTAGTTGGAATACCTCAGTCCTCAGCTTTTCTGAAGACAACACAATAAGAAAATCACAGAGAACTCAAAATGCATTAGCACAGAGCCAGAGAACAGATATTAGCAAGTTACCATGTCTTGACATCAGTTTGGAAAGTGCAGTGAGAATTTATTGTGCTACTGATAGAGTGATTAGTGATTATTTCATCCCTCCATTTATTGTTTCTCAGTTAATAAAGAGATGACATCAGTACCATAAAAGTACAGTTTCCATCCACTGCATAAACCCTGAAATACTGGAATGTCTTAAAAAGCAGGAGGCTTGTCCTTGTAAGGAGTTTCCTTTGTCAATAACTCTGTTTCTCCTAAGAAAACCAGTTGTTACTTTTTGGCTGAAGTAGGTTGACTTGCCAGGTCATTGTTCCTGAAAGCTCCTGGAAGAGAGTCCCACTGTTCCCAGCAATGGAACTAAAAATTAAAGTGCTTATTTTTCTCAGGAATTTCTTGGGATTGTTTACAGAAGACATTATGAAAACTTTTCAAATTATAATGGTTGTGCAAGAGAAGAACAGATTGTGTTGAGAGAAGTGGTGAGCCTTCTTCCTATTACTGGGACTTACACAAGGACCTTTCAAGAATTCTACTTTATTCTTCTTTGGTTCAAGGGTCAGACAGTGATTATTGAGATGCAAATAACAAATACAACAGCTT
>VWYI01048850.1:31063-78591 GCA_013399455.1 Anthoscopus minutus | reverse complement strand
TTCTGTAAAGTGCTCCTTTGACAAAAGAAAACAATCTGATTTGGTTTTTTGGCTCTGCTTTGCTCGTCATACCTACCCTCTGAAACACTGAATTTCAATGAACTGGGATTTCCAGAGGCTCCAACACATTATGAAGTCATCATGGCATAACGAGTGTCATATGAGCTGTATCAATAACTCGTGTGCATGCTCCTAGCCATGGCAACTGCAAGGCAACACAATTTGGCTTCATTCTGATTCATTTCAGGCTTTGCATTTGCTACTGGAAAAATGTCTGGCTCTAGGATTAATGCCACAACTTGAAGTTTTGAACACTTCCTATTTGCAATCAGCAGAAAATTTCCTACAGTTAAAAAGATGTGTTTGATTGTTTAATGCCTAATGGTTAACAAGGACATATGAATTATTTAGGTATTTATGGACTATGATTGGGTCTTCTCATTAAGGTTTAAAAATCTGTCTAGATTATGTTTTAACTAGTATTAGGTATTACTGCTGAATCTTCTTTCCAAAAAGAAGAATCCTTTAGAAGTGAATGGAAGCAGACACTTGATCAGGTTTAAGTCTTACTATTTGTTTCTGCAATGATTTTATCAGTTGCAGTTTCTGAATAACTACAAGAGACAAATTGAGTCTAAGAACAGATCTTGTCCATCATTAATGCTGCCTTGATACCAAGATCTAACAATTAATCCTAGCAAAATAATTTTTCTTCTACTGTAGTACAACTGCATTGCCTTGTTGGATCATTCAGTTCAGTAAAATGTTATTACTACTCTGTATTTACTTAAAAAAGATAAGCAGTGTAAGAAATAAGGTTTTATCACAATAATTAAATTGCTAACAATCAAGCATGAATTCTGATTGACTTAAGAAGATATACAGTAAAAGACAGAGACTTAAAAGACCTCTTAAATATAAGTGTAAAATCTAAATGCAAATAACAACAGCTTTAGAATTAATCCCATCTTTTTAAAACCCAAGTTTCAATAGCTGTACATTCTGACACATGAGGTTTTGTTGTCCTGTATGGCTCAGCTAAGCTTGTTAAGGAAGCCATTCTCGTTCTAATCTTTCACCTAACTTTAAGTGGTTAACATTTAAATAATAATGTATCCATTTAGATTTCCAGCTTAAAGAAATTATTTAGCAAATATGTGATAGGTTGCAAAAGCAACTTTTCATGAAATGGAAAGCACAGAGCACAAATTATATGCCACACTACTAATTAGAGACAGATATGTAATCACTTACTAATGGAACAACATTTTGTGCCAACCTTATTCATACTTCCTTCCAACTGCTGGACTCCTTGTGCCAGATATATTTCAATTTTCTTCAGGAGAGATACTAACATGTTTTCCATCCTGTTTTTAAACCCAGAAGTCTAGTGCATACTGAACTTTCTTGACATTACAGGAATTCTATCAGTTTTAACAGCTTGAGGCCTTTTTATTACAAACATGTACACTTCCCTGCAGGGTTCTGGAAATCTCAGAATTACATTCATTAAAAATGTCCATGATTATACCAAATGCACGATTTGTAGATTTACCTTTACAATTTCCTTCCAACCATTATTCTGAGTATAATTTTCTATTAAATTCCACAAAATACCTACTTATTCATCCACAATGTCAGTTTGATATGAATTTTGACAAAACCATTAAAAGAGAAAAATACCAGAGCACATTTACTGTCAAATTTGTCAGTACCAGGCTTAATGTCTGTGGTATGACTCACTGAGATTCAACAAAATAAGCATGTATGTTCATGAAAACAAGTATAGAAAGGTCATGTTTCAGCAGCAGTCTAAGATTAGAAGCATTACATGCCTTTTACATTAGCACCAAGAGGATCTTTAGGTACATAATTTTGGGTCCCATGTCATACCTAGGAGTCCCTTTATTTGACAAGCTGAACATCCCTCTCATGACAAAACCCTGCTGTGATCCAGAAAGTCAACCAGTATTGGCCTTTCTCATGTCATAAATAAGCTCAGATCACACTTGCTGAATGCTGACTTCATTGACTTGGGCACAAAATGACAAATATTTCTTTCTCAGAAAGAAAAAGCAGGAAAGGTCAGAATTCGTGTGATCATCCTTGCCTTTCCATCTTATTGTTAGCCTCAGTCTAGAACAGAGATTTGCATTCTGCTTGTCCCACTTCCCATGAAATTTCACTTAACATCACCTCGAAGAAAAGATAGAAAGTGAAAACGAGAAGGAAACTCTGATCAGACTAGTGAGAGAGTTAGGTCAATCCAATAGTAATTTTCTGACAAAACCGCTCTTATTGGCATGATTGCAAGATACAGGGCCTAAAAACTGTGACCTAGGAGAATACAAGTAAAAAAATGCAAAACTGTACAAATGAACTTCATAGTACATGTCAAGGTTAAAGCATACCATATGTTCCTAAAAACATGCAGACCCAAGAGGGAGTTGTAGTGATGTATAAATAAATATCAGTACAATAGGTAGACAATCTTTTGCAAAGTTACACTATTATTTGTTAAATGATAGTCCTCTAAAAGTGATTTTGTTTCTATTGTTTCATTCTGTTATACAGAAAGAGCATGTATGATGAAAAAATTTAATTATGGCTGTGGGGCAGAAAATTTGCATTGCATTTATCTTAGAGCTGTGATTTTTGACATATTATCTTACCAGATATCTATTAAAAAAAATCTTAATGTGTTTCTGTATCTGTTTAGGTTTATGTGACAAAGGGTTTCTATGCCTAGACTCTTAAAAAGGATAATTCACACATGAAAATCCATTGGAAATTCAACTTTCATATTACAATGAAAATAACCAAGTAACTTGGTTTTGAAGTTGCTGTTGCTATCATTCTTACTTAAACCCTTTAGTCTGGTGATGTTAATTGCCATGGTAACTCCATTTAAAAATGATTTTTACTATTGCTTAGAATTGTTTATTGTTTCCTCTTTCGTAAAAGATCATGTCGGTGAAAGACATGAACATTTAACTGTTTGTAGATTGTTCTATTTCCCATTTACTACCTTTCTATTTCTATTGAAATTCAAAAAATAGGCAAAAGAGAGTTGTGAAAAAGGTGTGAAGCCCAAAAATAGCTGCTTGAGTCATCAACAGATTGTCTGAAATAATTAAAAAAGGTGTTTTTTAGAGAATGAGCTATTTTCCTTAGAGCTGTGGGGGTGAATTATAGAAGAGAAAAAACTACTCTAAACAGGTCAGGAAGATCAAGGAGGAAAAACCACACAATTTTTGGAAGAGCAGGACAGCAGAGAGTTACCTCAGGAAAATCTGAGCTAACAGCATCTCAGCAGCCTGTCAGTGTCTATGAAAGGTCACTGACAAGATGAAGTCAGGTTCTTCACAGTGATGTGTAGTGGGATGACAGTGGGCATAAACAAACAAGAGGAGGTCCATACCAGATACATGGAAACACATTTTGACCATGAGGACAGTCAAGCTGTGGATCAAGTTTCCCAAGGAATATGTGCCATTTCCATGCCTGGAGGTCTTCAAGACTTTATTATTATATAAAGTCCTGAGCAGCCTGTTTAGATCTAACAGCTGACCCTGCCTTGAGAATGGATACATTTTCCAGCCTGAACAATTACAGGATTCTAGAATAGTTTTTTAGAGCTTTTTAAAAGGTTCTGGGGATAGAAGACAGAGAACACATGCTCCTAAAATCTAACCAATTTCTTTCCTGTAACCTGCTTACAATCAAAATGTCTGTTTTGTTTAGATATAGCAAACTGAATGATAAATTTGATGTATTTTGAGAAACAGTCTGACAGGCATTTTTGAGAAGAATGTTGCCTTCTCCTCTGAGGCAGGTAACAGTAACATGAATGACAATGTTTAGTGATCTTGGGTAAGAAAGATCTGCTCCCCGAGGTTTTCTTGAGAATCTAAACACAGTTAGTTAATTCAGCTGATGTTAACAGGTTTTGTCAGAATTTGGCATGGTAAAACAGTGTTGCTTAAACAGGCCTACTCCTGTAATAGTTATTCAGCTAAATTTGCTTTTCTCCCTTTGCTTGTTTCTGAGTTTTGAAACACACAGCAGACAGATGTGTGTGATGCAGAGCACTCTGACTTCTGACCTATTTGCTGGTGTGTTTCTGGGATGGATGGCAGGAGACTCTCTGGGTCAGCTGTTCAAAAAGCTGTTACACACAAAAGAAATGACAATCAGCAGAATAGGTGTTAATTTGGAAGTCAGATACAGACAAGGAAGGATATATTTTCCCAGACTTCAGCTTCTTAAATGGAGGGTATTCCCTTGAAGTTCTACAGAAAGACTTGAAATATGGAGTGCAACTGCTTGACATACTGAATTCCCTGCTTCCTCATTGATTTTCTAACACAACCTTAATGCTGTGTTAGCATCATTTCTCTGTTCATTCCATCTGCTCTGAGGTCTCCCCCGCTGTTTCCTAGGAGATATATTGCCATGATGCCTGCATCTGTAAGTCAGTGGCAGATATGGGGCAAGAGCCACGTGGTTAGAGGCAGCATTAGTATCACCTGAACATTTGCAGGTTTCTCAGGGGATCCCACCACCCACCGTCTCTCAAAACCTGAGGGAGCTCTAGTTTTGCAGTCAGCTACTTCAGAGTGCTATGGGAATGGGATGCTTGGCTTCTCAGCTTCTTTCCACTTCTACTTGTTTCTTTCAACCTAACACCTCTATTAAAAAAAAATGCTAAAAATGGGTTATTTTTGTCCAGTCAGTCTATTTAGTGAACATTCTAATCTTATTATCTACACATTTTTATGGAGCTTAGCCTGTTTACAGCGTCAGGCTACTAACAGTTTATGTTTTGGTGATCAGGACAGGCTTCTTTCATATCCTTTAAGATATGGTCTAAAAGATTAATTTCAAACTACAATGGTAGTTGTATTTTGCAATTAAACATGAATGACACAGAGTATCAGGGTTAGTAAATCTTGCATGAATATTTTCCCTGTTCTTTCCATAGTAGGCACACAGAAACCTGACTATAGCTAACGATATGCCCTGAGTCTTACAGCATTTTTAAAAATATGTCTTAAAAATATTTAAAGATATGACACTTTCTCACAAGTGAGTGACCCAAACATCAGCAATGAACTCTTAATTATAGCCAACATCAGATTATACAGAAAATAATTAACTTTTTCTTGTATGTATAAGGAATTCTATTGTTTATTTTGAATTGTATTTATCTTTGTTTACTTCACAGAAAAAACAGATATACATGATTTGTTTACATCAAAAGCAAATGTGTTTTTGTTTAAGCAGAAGTGTGAACAAACCAGGATATTTTCTGAATGTATACAAAAGGAAAGAGAATTTATGAAAAAAATCCACATAATATTAATCAATAACTTATGGAGGGTAGAGAATCTGTTCATTAAATGAGATCAGAAGCACAGTAAAACTTTATAGCTTAAATGTTTAAGGTCCACATATAGAAGAAATACAGCCATTTTTCTCGATGGCAAGAAGAACATTAGGAAACATAATATAGCAAGAGTTATGATACAGTGAAAGCTACAAATCACTGATAGATATTTCCTAAAAACACCTGCCAGTCTCTTCAAAGTAAATACTTTTACTTTAACTTTGAAGTAAGTGTAATCTATAAAGTAATGCTTTTGTAGACGTTAGGGACATCTCATAGGTTTTGTGAAATAACAGATATTTGAGCAATTAGGTTATAAATGAGAAGTTCTACCCTTCCTTAATTCAGGAGACTTAATTTCAGAGTTAAAACTAAATTCAGTTGTTAAAGTGTAGCAATTGCATATTGTTAAGTTTAAATATGATTATGTGACTAACATTTAATCGTGGAAAGAAGACAGAAAGAAATACTAAAGTAAATTGATATGCTTCTCATGAACAGTATAACACCAACTATATTTAAACAAGATACATAATTAATTTCATAATATTTTTGTAATTTCAGCCTTCAGTGACCTGTATTTCAAACAGGATCTAACAGAACAGAAATCTTTTACACAGTCTGAAACATTAAGAAAGCTTTGAATAAAGTTCTGTGTTTTCAAAGGAAACATAATGAAAAAAGTGGAACATTTCTCAGCTGTGTCCTTCAACAAAATGCACAACATGTTTTGCTAAGAAGGAACAAGGGGGAAAATCTTTTCTGTTGAAAAAAGGCTTTTTGCTATCCCAATCCAAACCTTACAAGAGAAACCCTACTCCCCCCTCCATGACTTCCCTCATGAACTACTCTAAAACAAGCTGAAATGATGCATGACCAAGACCTCTGTTCTACTGTTGGAATCCTCAGGTTATTTAAACTGGACAAAAAAAGTCACTTTTAAACAGGAAATATGAGAAATGGAAAATCTTTTGCAGTTTGAAAGAATATAAATTCCTTCTATATGTCCCCAGTAAATATTTTGTCCATTTGTGCCTATGGGAGATGACCTTTTTTACTGAAAAAACAGAACTTAGTTGAACCAAAGAGAATTGCAATTTTCAAATTTACTTGGCTTTCATTAAAAGAAGCTTTTGCAAAAACATCGATGATACACTCAGCTTTCAAAGAGCAGAGCTAAACCTAACATTCTAGAATATTTATGATTTTTTTAAAAAGAAAGAAAATAACAAAAATCCTGCACTTGTCACCAAGTACTAGACCAAGACACTCAGTACTTTTTTCTGTATCAAAGATGTCAACATATGTACTAATATGAGCCACAGAAATTTCTTGGAGTTTGAATAGCACTGAAGCTAATACAAGTAGTTGTGAAGTGTTTAATACATATAAAGGAAACCACAAACTGCAAACAAATCAACAATATGCTGTTTGCTATAAATACATCTTCAATATGCTTAATTTACATATTGTTCAACTTTAAACTGGAATTCAGCTTTGACGACACGAGGACCTACTCAAAAAGGGAATTTACACAAATAAAGAGCTACAGACAATTTAAATTCAGAGCAAAACTAAAGCATAGAAAAATGGGATATGCTTCAGCACTATGAATATTAACATCATCATGTGGATGTTAACTAGTTGTCCCAATAATATAAGAATAGTATAAACAGAAGAATGAGAATGGAACAAACAAAGCTGGCATATGATGTTTCTAGAACGTTCTCCAACACACTAAAATAAAAAAGGACATCTCATCTTCTTGCCATAAAATACTACTTCAGCCTTTATTCATCAAACAGTTTTTGCTGACTTGAATATTACATTGTCTTAAAATATTACATTGTCTGTAAAATATTCCCAAGATTTTTCCCAAAATTTTTAAACACTAAAACCTCATATGGTTTCACTTCTGGTAAATAACAAAATCTCAGAAACAACTATAAAATATTTTTAATCTTAAATCACAAGTCAGGACCTGATTTTCTTTCTAAAGTTTTTATTTACAGATTTAGTTTTCCAACTCAGCAAAGTGAAAACATAATTTTTCCTGCAGTTGCCAGTATTGCAATCTAGATGTATGGACTAAAAATCAAACACTGGCTTCTTGAGATCATATAGATCTTGAAAATAATTTAGAACTTGAATTCAAATACATCTGATGCCTACACACATCCCTACTCACAAACACAGTGAAGTCATACCCAGATAAGATTGGTTTTATTAGAATAAATTTTCACTAAACAGTGGTGTTAGCTGGCCGTTTTTGTTGCTGGTGCATTCACAGGCCAGCCTCTTGGAGCAACAATATATTCATTCAACAGTCCACATTGTGATAAAAATAGTTTTGGTTTGTAACAAGGGATGTCTTGCTTGATATAACAAATGTATTTTGTGTTTGAGCCATTAGAGGTGCTCCCTATCTGGAAGTTCCTGGTTGGTTGATGTAGCAAAAGCAAGATGTGGACTCAAAAAGAAGACAAGTATAGCAAGAAGTGTTATTTTACAGTAATTTTTCAGACCACATATTAAAAATATAAAATCTGTGAGGTGTTTTTTTCTGTCAATTTTTTCCTTTGATATCTGCATTTTTGGAACTGTTGGTCTCAGAAATATGTCAGTATAATATATCTCTATTTTGAGAAGCTCAGGAAGCAGAAGAGGGAGATCAAAGAGATTAAGTATAATGGAAAGATACTGGATTAACGGCACGTTTTAACCCAGAATTCCCTGAGTCAAGTACCAGAGAAAGGCTGCCAGGGTACTTAGGAAATGTGTTATCCAACACAGTTGTTCTGATGCCCTCAAACTCTGTTTCTACAGTGGCAATGTACACAGGAACTTGCAGATATTGAACCATATCTGTTTTTGAAATGTGTAATACAATAGTATATATGTCTACATATGTTAGTGCTGAAATTCTAGGGAGGATTAACATACTTTGGTACTCTGAAGTTGTCAGCACATTACTTTTATCCCTCTGAATAAAATCTGTGAGAGTTACATGGGTCACTGTATATGCTGAAAATGAGTATGCTTGGTTTGGATGTTTAACAAAGTACAGCTTATGTGACTTGCATTGAATTTACGAGAATTCTGGCAGCTAAACTGCTAAGCACTTATTTGAAAAGAAGTAATGATTAACTACAGGTGTGTTGTAGAAATATCAGTTCCTATAGCAGATGATGAACATTATTTTGTTCAATATTAGAAAAAACCAAGATAAGCACTGCATTAAGTAGTTTAAACTGGGAAAAAGAACTACTTTACAAGCACTGACTAACTCCAAAACTCCACAGCATTCTATCACTCTATCATTCTATTGTGCAGTTAACCAACTATACACTATTTTCTATTCCAAGCAATCCTGTAGTTATGGTTGATTTTAAGCAACCACTTATTGCTACTTGTGAAAGCTGCCTAGCATCACCAGGCACTGGATGATTCTTCAAAACACTGGCAAGCTTGCTGCTCTACAGGAGAGGCACAGATGACAGTGATGTTCAGAGAACAGATTATTAATAAATCAGCAATATATCACTAAGTAAAGTATGCAGGGTTATTACTTTCTCATAGCTACATCAGTCAAAGATCTAACAGTTCTATGGCTTGCTACGATGTCTGTTTCTGCACATTTTTCAGAATCCTACTCCAACTTCTAAGCGATTTCCACTTGCCTTTTGAGTACCAATGTGTTAATAAAAAGACAAAAACACTGTAGCACAATCCTATTACAATTATTATAATGAACCAGAATTTGTGCTTTTGATGTTGAGCCTTTGAACTTTTTTGCTTTGAAATTTAGTTATAAAACACAAGTCTACCACAGAGAACACAACTTATCTAGAGGGAACAATACCAAAAGGGATTTTTGGAAGGGAAAAATAGACTACACAAGACAGTAAATATTTTCCCTTGTCTTTATATTTCACCAAAACCACCAAGTCCTATGAGTACAGGACTAAATAGATGTAATTATTTTAAGCTAAAAAACAAATAAAACAATTATATTAATCTTTAAGAGAAAATTTAATACAATCCATCTCATACCTTGTTATGTGTCTGAGTTTGTCCAACCAGGATAAGGATATTTGATGAGATAATCGACAGGCAGAAATTGATTAGAATTATGGACCTCTCAGATCTGATGTACCTGTTCAAAAAATAAAAGAGAGGGTACAGATTTTCTAAAAGGAAAAGAACTAGTAAGTCACACAAAACTCTGATTTAGTTCATTTATCTTGTATTAAATATTGGAGATACTCTGAAAGAGAGGTGTTCTCTTTCATGTGTTCAGAAAGAGTATTAGAGAGCTATAAAAATACAAACATGAAAACTATGATATTTTGATAGATACTTCAAAATTTCCTCTTAGTATGATGTATTTTAAAGATATTCTACCAATGATTTTTTTTGAAAACCACTGACAAGACAGTTCTAACATCATACAGATGATAATAATGGGCTTATATGCATTCATGTCAGGGACTTCTTATGCTCTCTGCTTGTCCCTGGGAATATCCACAGCTGGTACCGACCACTCATAATTACTAACTTCAGCAAAAATATGGTGATTTACATAAACAGAAGATTTGATCCACGATGCATAAATAAGATGCAGATTGGTGGATGACACTATGGCAGTGAATTTTGAAACACGTTATTGGGATAACATTAATCTTGATGTTCCAATAGTGCTGCAATATCTTCATAAGACTGAATGCCAAAAAATATCAAAATGTGTATAGAAAGATTAAATTATAGCAGTGAACATCACAGTCAACCTTGCAAACTTAGCATATCAATTTTACAAATATGTTTAAGATGAAAAAGTCAAAATGTCTTATCACATATCTGCTTTCAAGATGCGAATGTTCTCATTTTTCTGTATACAGCCTTTTATATACTAAAGGACAGAAAGTGAATGGTTATGGTTACAAGTGAAGTACCTTTCTGACCTGATCTTTAGAGCTGTTAACAGTAAATGTTGGCTGCGAAAATAAATGAAAGTTAAGGGGGCTCAGTTCCTCTGAAAACCATGCCATATCTTTATATATTCTATGATATATACTATATGTTTCTCACTGGAATTCAGTTAATATTGTTGTTTCCTCCTGAGATGTACACCCATAGCTATCTCTGAAGAAGTAACAAAAAAGGCTGTTGAACTCATAAGAAATGCTGATCTTTTGACATGGAACTAATTATAGACAGTCCTTTTTGCTCTCATATCAAGAGATACAGTACTACATTTTTTTAGTTAGAAAACCCTAATACCACAATCCACATTCTTCCTTAAAATATAGCAACATTCTTAAAGCTAGTTCCATGTATTTGCAAACAAATACAAGAAGTCCAGTGCCTTTATTCACACAGAGAGTCCACTGCTACTTTCCAACTTGTTAACTATTGATTCACCTGGGCCAATTCCCAGTGCTGAGTGCCCATGGATTACAAAGGACCTCAGTGGTTGAGTAAATACAGTGCAACAAGAGCTCATAGAATTGACTTAAGCCACAGCACAGAACATTTTATCTCCATTTAGAAGTTCACAGAATCATAGAATCACATGAGTTAGAAGAGAACTTAAAATAATCTAGTTACAACCACCTGTCATGGGCAGGGACACATTTCACTGGAGCAGGTTGCTCAAGACCCCATTCAAACTGGCTTTGAACACTTCCAGGGATGGAGCATTCACAGCTTCTATGGACAATCTGCTTTAGTGCCTCACTACCTCCACAGTAAAGAATTTCTTCCTTATATCTAATTTAAATAATGGAGTAGACCAGTTCCACTGAGCATGGCAGTATTTCTATCCAAGTGCTAAATATATCAGGGAGTGCAAAAATAACACTATAATTCTTCAGATGAGAATTATATCCTGAAATACTCTCATTCTTAGTTTTGACAGACAAGAACTGATAATTTTATAGTCTTTTATCATAACTTACATAACTAGATATTCTTAATAATTATATATATTTCTAATCCTGAGTCTCTGTGGTACATAAGAGTGATAGAGAAATGGGTGTAAAATTATCAAGCTGCTTCTAAAAGCAAAATATTATTGGTTGATTTTATATTACTCTAGAATTTATTGTTTCATCCCCTTGTTGCTTATTACTTTCATAAGAACCTATTTTACTTTCGTTATTGAAAAAAGTTAAATGACAATCATGTTCACTTTTTAAAAATATTAATTACTTTGCATGACTTTTCATTTTACTTTTCTGTTTCTTCTGCACTAAGGCATTATGCTATTTCTCATTGCTTCCCACATTAATTTACTCCCTAAGTATTTATTGCACTTTTAAATCAATATAATATTTTAATATTGGAAACTCAGGATGGAAAGAAAATCTCTAACTGGAATGTGCCATCAAATATTTAAGATTATTTAAGTTTATGGTCTTTATTCAAACTTATAACTGATGTGAAGAAACTCAAAATCAGTTGACTGGACCTCCTTAAATGTGCCACTTTGATATTATTTTATATATAAGTTTGGTTTAAAAATGTTAATGGGAGAAAAGCAGCTAAAGGTATAGGCCAGAAGCCTCACATAAAATATATCATATATAAGAATCCTGGATTTAGCACTATGAATACCCCACCAAAAGAGCAATACCACTCCCACTGAGGTGGAGAAAGAGAAGAGTGCGCTATACCATCATCAGCAAGCCAAAACAGTAAAACTGATCAATCACATCAACAAATGCATCAAAGCATGCACTACATTTTCCTCTTTTTTTTTTTTTTCCCTCTCACTTTCCAAACAATAAATGTGGGCTCTAATGCTCTCTTTAGACTGCAATTCAAATAAATCTAACACAGTATATACATTTAACTTTCTCAACCTGTTACATACCTCCATAATGCTGCATAGACAACTGCTAGAGTGATCAAGGCCAAGCAGGAAAGACCACTGCCTACTATTAAGGTCACTGAGGGTGTACCAGATGATTCCATGATCTGTAAGTTACAACAGGCAACCATGAAGAAAGAACATCCTCCAGCAATTTAACCAACAAGTCAAATGAAAAAAAAACAAAAAGAGCAATATTATAAGCAGAGAAACTATCACAGATAGTTTCAGTAATATTAGTTATGAAGAATAAATCAACTTTATTCCAAAACTGATCCCTACATAACTATGAGATCTGCTTAATAGATTCCTCAGAAGCCTCTGAGCTTTAAAATGCCTTGTAATACCTGCATGATACTTTGAAAAATAAACTAGCAATACTACAGTGCAACAGGAAACTATGATGTTAGCACAAGTTTAAATGACTCTCCAGTTAACATCTATTAAAAGGTATACTTGTCTTCAGAAGTAGCAATATTTAGAATAGTGCATTAAACAAACAGCCTGGTTTCACTCTAATATAATGAAGACCACCCAGTAATTTCTCCCTTAATTTGATTCATGCTTGTTGCAGAATGACCAAACTTTCTGACTTTTAATAACTTTGACTTCAATCCACTATTCTCACATACTTAATTTCCTTGGGCCTATGACTGCCTAGAAGGAATGGCAGGATATCAATGACAACAGTATCATAAGCCTTCATAAAAAAAGATACAAATTCAGAATTATTTCATTTTTACTCTGTGTATTAATAGAAAATGAAAATAAATGAATGACCTTGAAAAAAAAACTAGCTTTCCGTGCTGTAAGGGAAACTATTATTCTCAGATATCAGATCAGCTTTTTTCCTCTGTATATATATGTGCTCATGTTCTGAAATAGACATGGGTTTTTCTAATAAATATAGAAAACATTTAGATCTAAAAGTTTTAAAGGATATCATGCCTGGCTTACCTAAATGGTTTTAAAGCTTGAGGGATGTATTGTAAATTACATTTATCAAGATATCTTTTGTCACCCAAATAGGATACAAGACAGATGTACTTTTAGGCCAGATCTTAGGCAGAAAGTAGCATTTTATTTCAACCACTTTTTTCCCAAAATGGATTTACTTTGCTATTAAAAAGAGTCTGTTAGTATGTTTCCAAAACCAGGAAAATGAAATAATGCTTTTGCAGGATAACATCACAAATATTTGCTTTTCAGCTATTTTTACATTCAATAATATTGGGAGTATCTGCTCATACACTTAATGTCTCCCCTTTCTCATGAAAACTTGATTATTTTCCTTACATCATATCAACAGACTACACAGAAAATCTGTGCTGAAAATGTCCAATGCAGATCTGCAATCTGTTTAACTACAGTATCTAGGGTTTTCCTACCAGGAGCAATAATAGAGACCTGTATGTTCCCTTAATCGTTCAATACAAAAGTTTTCAACACATTTGCACCACAATTACAAGGCTTTCTCTAAAAAAAAAAATGTTAGAGTTCGTGAGCACGCAAATTCCTCTAGGATTTAGTTGTATCACAGAATCTGGAATTCATTTATCTGACACACTGTAGACACCAGGAGACTTAAGATTTGATTACCTGCAATATTAAACAATTCCCCAATGCAACGCCTGCAATATACCTGAGACGAAAGCTGGACCAGCTCCCCCCTCCCCCCGCAGTCCCCCCCGCATTCCCTTTTGCATTAAAACTGGATTTTTCCCCCCCTCTTTGTTACTTACTATTTCTCTAGGTTGCTGAGCCAAAATGGCGAAGGTAGAGAGACGATCACATAAGCATTTCGTATGGGATGCATCGGTAAGCACAGTTTTACATCCCTGGGTGGACCAGGTTCCCAAAGAGTCGTTCCTGCAAAGGAGAGAGAGAGGAGGGGGTGGGGGAAACGGGGGTAATTACGCCTGACGGCCGGTTCCGTGAGCAGACAATGCAGCGGGACCGCGAGGAGCGCGCCGCGGAGTTCCGGACAGCGCCGGGGACTTGTTGTGGGGCAGGGCGGGCGCGGAGCTGTCCGGGCGGCGGTGCTGAGCGTCCGGGCGCTGCTGCGCCGAGCCCCGCCAGCCGCGGCAGCAGCCGCCCCCTGCGCTGCCAGCCACCTCCGAGCCTCACCAGAGCACTGCGAAAAACTCATCGGGGGAAGAGGGGGAGGCTTTGTTTCCCTCTCTCTCTCTTTTTTTTTTTTTTTTTTTTTTTTTTTTTTTTTTTTTTTTTTTTTTCCCTACCGGCTCTGTTTCTGGCCTTTTGTGTGAGAAATGTAATGTTCTGTAGTTGCGGTGTCTTTTTTGGTCCCTTTCTTTCTCCACTCCCCACCCCCCCTCTTTCGTGTGTGTGGCTAGGTTAAAAGCATGTGGTTCTCAAATGTCTGTCTGGGTTATGCTAGTTGGACCGGGAGATGCCGGATCTTCTGTTCTGACTGCTATTTTTGCTGAGGATCTAGGATTTTTTTGGTTGTTGTTTTTAGCTTGCAGCCTTAGAAATTTCACCCTGGAAACGGCAGCATCAGATGCCTCCAACTCTTGCCTTAGCTCCAGCAGAGGGGTGGATTTCAGTACAGCAGCACACATCACCAAAGAGACACACGAGTTCGCCCTCCAGACATCACTCAGTCAACTCGCCTTTCCCTAGCCCCCTCCCCCTTCTCGATTCTTTTTCTTGGGGTGGCAGCACCAAGCTAACCCCAAGCCAAAGCAATCGTTTGGTGGCACCTTTCACCAATCACCCCTAAACAAAACATGATGATTAACACAGCCCCCGAATTCAATTAGACATTCAATATGCTAATGCGAGGTCTGAAACCCACCCCAGCAGAACAATAAAAATGGTATCAACCCACGTTTTCTTTGTGCAAGCAAGGAGAAGGAGAGGGAGAGACAAAAAATCATCTCTCCTGTTTCCTGAACTGCAGTGGGGAGGGGCAAATATTTACAGGAAAACAAGGGGCTGGTTTGAACTATAGCAAACATATTATCTTTACATGTATTATATTTAGAGAACAACTGAGTTTCTTTCATCTTTTTCCCCCCTCTTTTCATGTCCAAGGAGCAACTGCAGTGACTCTGCTGCCAGCAGCAGCATGTGCGCTGTCAATTCCTGTCCATTTCACCTCAGGTCACTAAATGACTTAAAAAAAAAGAAAAATGAAGGTCCAAGAAACTAGGAAGGGGAATAAAAATTTCCAGTCGCTGTGACCACCCTTGTTTCACCTCTTCTGCCTTGACAACACACCTCTGTAAGTGATTCTATATGCCAGGGCCCTCATGCAAAGGCAATTTGTTATCCCAAGCCTGCTCTCAGACTGCAGTTCACCCCAGGCCACCTCAGCATTTTGTGCCACTAGTTTTTGAACACACCAGATGTAACCCTTACACTCTATTGTCTTCGAAACAAAATCCTGTAATAAACAAAACAAACAGCAACTGAGGGAAACAATTGAGAGAAAATCACCAATTCTACAAGCCAATAAAGCAGTTTATTAGCTTTCTCTTGCAAATTTTGTCTTTCAGAGAGTCACAGGCTAAATCAACATCCACTTTGAAAAATAGAGTTACATATTTTAAACTCAGAAGCATTATCTTCTGGATAACTTAAACGATTTATTTTATTAGCTTTCTTGCCTCTTATTGTGGCACACAGTTAAGGCCAAATGAAATGCATTTATCTTTGCTGATTAAATATTAAGGATTGATACCTTAAGAGAAATGGACATATTTAAAAACAAAAAGATGATATTATTCATCCTGAGAACAGGACTTAATAAATTGAATTCATCTTATGCTGAAAAGCATGGGATACCTCATACATCCAGTTCACACTAAATCCTTGCAGACAGCATCCAATGCACAAGAGTTAAACAAGTTCTAATTATAAAATCACAGACACCAATTCAGTTTAAAACTAAGCACCTGTTAAAATTATAATTATATTTAAAATACTATAAATCATGGGAAGGCCAGCAGGTTTACATTGACTCATTCAGTTCTTAAGTCACTTGCATAAATACAAATTTCCATTCATAGAGTCCCTGAGCCACAAATACAATACATATTTTGCAAAAATTTTTCAATACTACTGAAAATTTTGTAGAATTTGCAAAAGTAGGCTGAAATGAACAAAGCAGTCTAATTGGATTACAAAATAAGACATCATGGCAGGAGCAGAGTCAGTCTAATCTGGACACTTTTTACATTTTATTTTTCATTTTTTTCAGTGACACACTTCAATTTCTTGCTTAACAGAATTATGTTCTTATATGCTGCAGATCAAAATTCACTAAATAAGTTCCTTCTCTCTCTTCTAATCAGTGCAGTTAAAAAGAAAAAAAATCCTAATTATTAAATATATTTGTATTCTGTTGAAATTACGGCTAACAGAAGCTGCACAAAATGTTACACTAAATCCATGAAAGAGAATGGGCAGGACCAGAAGAAAAGTGTAACTGCAATTTGTTGCATAAAGCTAATGCCATCAGAAGAGCTAATGTATGATTACTAATTCCCTCAGAGATGCTGGTAATTCTGACTTGTTGACATAAAGTAACAATTTAGTTTCAGGTAAAAGTAAATAAAGAATGGAAATACAGAGTTAAAAAGGATATATTGCATTTAGTACATCTCAATGCAACAGTTTTATTAAGTACTCCATCTATGATCTGTCCCTCTTGAAATGCAACTCTCCTGGTCTAACCAGAATCTATCTCATACTTAGAAGCTTCATTCCTTTTTGGTGTGATTTTCTTTGACTATGTACCTAACATTTAGGGTTATCATATGAATATGCAAAAGGGCACCTATTATTCCTGTGAATCTTTCTTGTTATGCAGAAAGCTATAAAGAAGTGACAGGCACTATTAACAGATGTTCTATTTATATCAAGGGAAATGACTGAATTGAAAATATCTAGCAAATATAGCTGTAGGTTCATGCCCATTATTGGCAATTTTTGTACTCTTCTACTGAGTTACAGATGATTTAATCAACCTGGCAGAACTCCCATGATAGAAGCAAAGGAATTCCCAAGAAGCATAGAATCACCATTGCAGATCTTGTGTCATCCTGCAGTTGAGGTGGGGAAAAAAGCAGAGGAATCAGGAAAATAGGGGGGAAAAAATCTAAGTAGGATGTAATTTGGGTCTACAGATCTATGCCAATACATATAGCATATGTACCAAGAACACCCTTAGCTCCAACATCTATCTGTAAGTGTGCACTTCTCCAAGTAGTCTTGAAGCTAGTGGAATGTGGGAATGTCTTTTCAGTACCCTTTCAGAATTTGAGATAAACTTCCTAGATCTATTCAAAAAAACAATGGCCAAATTATATACACAAATTATTTTAATAGTGTATTAGACAGAAGGAAAAAACCCTGAGTTTTACTCACATAATGTATTATGCAATACAGCATAATTATGCTCACTACTAAAAAAAAAAAAAAGATTTTACTATCTCAGATATCAAAATGGAAATGCAGTTTATAAGTCAGGACCATCTTCATAAAACAAAAAATTCACTCACAAGACAACTACTTATCTGACAATGACAATCAGGCCACATTTTATATTTTAGACACTGTTTTCCTTATTTTGCTGTATTTGTCTTGGTCTCATGACATGGTTGACCACTTACTATTGTTTGGGGTTTTTTTAATAATTAATAATATACGCCTTTTACTAATTGCATTGATTTACTTTAACTCCGGACATATAAAAACCAGTTTTGTCTTTGTTATCAGACACACTCACTTAATAAAGGGCTTCACCTCATACACTGTCTACTTTATTAGTGTATTTTGAAGAAATATTTTTCAAATGGAAGAACTTAACTTTTTTTTAATAGAGATTCTGTGAGAAAAGGGAAGCTAACCACACCTAAGCAAACACTTTTTCTCAGACTAGCAACCAGTGGTACAAGCAGTTGCCTGATCATCAAAGGGTTAATATCTTGTTGTACATCTACGATGGTAGCCTGTTCTAGTAATTTCTTTGCTGATTGATAACTGGTTGAATTAGGATAAGAAAGCTTTTTGTTATATTATTTAAATAACAGCAAGAAGCTGTTATTTAAGTATTTAATCACAGCTTTGCAGAAAGCAAACTACACAGAATTTAAGAAATTATAATATTATTTCTGCTGAGATTATTTTAATTCTTCTTAATTCTTGTGTATGTACATTCCTAAAATTTTTTTTTCTGTCCAATTAGATGGTGTTTTCCTTTAGGGACATAGTTTGGTATTCCAGCTCCATTCTCAGTAAAGAATGACTTATAATGATAAGAAGCACATGGAAAATGCAACCATCAGAATTTTTTAGCTAGCAAAAGGCAAGGAAAAAGCTTGTGGCCCTTATGATTAGCAGGTTATAAATATCATTATGCTTGTTTAAATGTGCTAGCTGGCACATTCGTGAAGATAAAGTCTTTCCACACCTGCTTGCTTCTTTACACCTGGACCTAAAATCCCAGGGAAGTCATAGGGATGGCTCAGCTGCAGTAATCTCCTTTCAGTTATGTATGTTCATACGTCTGAGATATGACCAAAGTCTTAGCATGCACAATTTCTTCTGTGATCAGTCTAATTCCTATCACCAGTACATGCAACATCTGGTTTATTGCCACAGCCTCTCCTAAAGTAAAAAAAAAACAAAACAGTAATATAAAGGAAAAAGAGAAAAAAAATAGGACAAAGAAAATGTGAATATGAACACACTTTCCTTAATAATGTCACACATAAAATTGCAGTTTAAAAAGGTATTGTTTACCTTGAAATTGTTAATATGATTAACATAAGGTCATTACAACTTATGACCGTCTTTCCCCTTAGAGAATTTTTTTTAAAAATGCATGAAATTGTGGAAATGAAAAAAAAAAAATGAAATTGAAAAAACCAAACTGCCTTAACACTACCTGTCTAAAATGCTACAAATGTCCTAAAAAGGATGTCTGCATTTGTGTGGTTTTAAAAGAACGAGCTGGGTGATGAATATTTTGCAATTGGATTTTCAACCAGAATACTACAGGGAGTTCATTTTCCCAAAGACTAAGCCACTTTTCCAATTCAGACACTGAATTGTTTAATTATCCTCAAATACATACTTGTGAATATCTTTTTTGTCAAAGAAAACAGAAATCTTTGAAAATCTAATTTTCTCGCTGCTCTTTATATTAAAAGTAAATCCTATATAAATAATTGTTTTGTAAAACAAACGTGCATCAGGGCTGAAAACCAAGTTTTATTTTAATATGACTTAAACTAGATATATTAAACACTAAGAAGCAGGATTTTTAACTACAGAGCCACTGTACTTATAAGCATACATTGTTAGATTAACTTTCAAATAATGGAGAACTTAAAGAAAGTTCCATGGGAAGGATCAAAAATTGGCTTGGTTATCTGTTTGACTACTACAAATAAATTATTTATCAAAAGGACAGTTATGGAATTAAGTATTAATGCTTGTGGAAATATTTTATTACTTTCTCTATTTCCCAGTCCATACAGTTTCAGCCATGATCTAGCACACAGTATGTTTGAACTGTGCTGTAATCAATATTTGCCCTTCTAATAGCATATTGAAAGTTTACCAATGTGTAAAATTAAAAGAATCTCTAAATAAATTACATGAAAAAACAGGATGAAACAAATACTAGAAGTTTCTTGCCTCCTGCTGCATAGTTCTTGATTAGTGGTCCTCTGTACTACTTCAACTACACAGACTTATTTGAGGTATGAGATTCATTCCTGTTTTTGAACAACATTGGATAAACAACAATCCTTCACCTCTACTTCTGTGTCCTAACAAGCCTAATGTATTGCATTTGAACATGACCATTTTCCCTCCTTTCTCAAAATTATAGAGAAAATCTCCTAAGATGAGTATTGGTGCACCAAAAACTTGGAGGGAAACCAATCATTTTCTGTAGCTTTGTCTCTGACTCTCTCTGATGTCTCAGAGAGTACAGCTGAAGTACTGGGCATCCCCCTGTGCACAGACTGCCAAAGGATGTTGGTATCTATTTAGAATTTCTGAGAACTATGTCTTCTTTCCTCATGGACCTCCAGAATGAGTGGTGCAGACAAGAGGCTGTACTTCCAAGTTATCCTGCCTCTTCCTATCTTGTCTAGGAAATCCTGTCAAGTTCTTAGAAACTATGGGAAGCAGTTCTCAAACTCAACCAGACTTACTGTGTCAAATTGACAAAGCATACTATTTGTGAATCTGTGTTCATGAAAGCTCTTATTGACCTGTGTTGAACTGGTAAACCCCACAACTGATGAATCTGCAGTTGAGAATGATACCCATAGTACTGGTGCATCTGAGATCTCATTGAATGCAATCAGACTTACAGTGCTGAATTGGTTATTATCAGAAATTAAGCCTAGCTGCATCCAGCCCTTTTGATCTCTGAAGACTAGCTGGAAAGCAAAAGGGCTTATTTTCTGCCCAATATCTATACTCTTAATGCAACACACTCCTCACAAAAATCTTTCATGTCACTTTGTTTAGACTAAAAAAATGTATGTAGCTTTATGTTGAACTAAGAAAAAATTGTCATGTAATGCTTTCCAACTGATCAACCTATAAACTCCTAGCAAAAAGGAACCTTGTAAATTCTCTAAGGCCAGAGGCTGGGAACAGTAAGGGGCTCAGAAGTTTATCCTGGAAATTAAGAATGTCAAAGCCTGGTATCTATTTTTAATTTTTGCTCCAAAAGAGGAAAGCAATAAAGCACAATATGATTAGTTCAAGGCCAGCATGACTAGCAGGGAGAGAAACAGCTGTGAAACAGAATTGAGGGGAAGAGAAGAGACTGGGCTTCCATCAGTGTTACTGTTACAACATCCTATGATATCCTACATTATATGGACAGACAAAACTAAAATTATTACATGTCCAACCTTCTAAAAGCATGCTTTGGATTAAGCTCCAGAGATACTGACCATAAAAAAGTTAAGACACAGTATAAGAATGGCAGGAGCAAAAAGGTTAAGTGGTCAGACACTGAAATGATGCTCACTGCTGTGGTGGTGCATGTGAGAGCTGAACTCTCCTTTGGAGCTAGATACTTACACACTACCTTTCAAAATCTCGAGTTAGGTTCACCTCAGAGATGGACAGTGGAGACTCTCCCTTTTATTTTGCAGCTCAATGGTTCTGAGAAGATGTGAGTTCAATTTCATGCTGGTTTTGAGGGGTATTGAATAGATAAAGATTTGCAGCAGATGACCTAATCCCAAACTACAGCATATTCTGGAGTGAGAGTACCCTCACCCCTTCTTGTTGAAGTATGCATTGGGCCAGAAGGTAAAGCAAAGCGTGGACTCTATAGCCATAGAAGAAGGAGACGGTTTGGCATCTGCGATCCCATTTCTGCCCCATTCAATATTACTTACTCTGCAGATTGAACATTCTAACTTCAGTATTACATGTTCTCTGAAGATCCTCAGGTTTCATATTTGTTCCTTCATATCTTAGCTGTATGACTAAGAACCCTCATAGTTGTCAGCATCTCCTCCCCTGTATCTTGTGATACCACCTGCTGCTCTTACACAATCCTACTGTGTATCCTACAACTGTTACCCATGGGTTCTCTGAAGAACATGCTGTGGGCTATGGCAATTGGAGATAAATTATTGCCTTAGTGTACAGTTTTAAAGAAAGAAGTAAAGACCTTTTTCTGTCTCCTTACACTTCAAAAACAAACTTTACTCAAGCCAGATTGAGATAAAACAAACAACCAATCAAAAATAGGACACAGTTACAAATGTTTATAAGAAAAAAAAAGAAATAAAACTGACATTTGCTCTACTGACATGGAGATTATGTCTCCCCTTTTATCCAGCTGTGACTCTGTAAGATTTCTTAAGAATTCTGTTTACAAAGAGTTCTATTTTCTCTATATGTTAGGCCTCAGGTTATGTCCTTTTTCTTGTGTAAGACATTTGCTTTTTATAACCAATCCTTTTTTTTAAGTCCTTCCCAGAAGCCTAAACAGATCTTATCTGTTTTTCTTCAAATGCATTGATTTCTTTCTTATTTGGGAGATTATCTGACCACTCCTTTTAATTAAAATAAGTATTCTTTTTCTTCCTTAGAGATTTCTCCTTTTTTTTAGATCAGATGTTATCTTTTGTACCTGACTGGCCAATTAACAACTGCTTCAATAAGAGTAATCCTTATCTCCTTATTCTCTCTTTGGTGAGTCAGCATGCATCCTGACTGAATCTGCACCAACTCTTTTACTGGTTATCAGGCTGCACATTAAAAACACATTTGATACAAATACCTCAGTAGAAAAAAGGCATATAGCTTGCTGTTGGCTCTAGACTGAGATCAGATACACCAGTGTCCGATAAGCCAGTTTGAGGTGACAAGGGGTTCTAGGGACTGATGCTTTATATCTTCAGTTAGGTATTTCCTCTTCAGCAAAAACTTTAACTACAGAATATAAAACAGAGTAGTCTTTCCCTTTCAGATAATCAATAGTTATAATAGGAAATAATAGGATTACTGGCAAATAGAGGGAATTAGAGTAGCGTCCTTACGCCAAAGTGCCCTACAGCCTAAAGATTTCAGCATGGGGATTTCATTCCTACAGCACAGAGATTCATTCCTCTCAAAAACGTTCTGAATCTTGAAATTATGAGACACCCACCTTGGGTCTCTCCCATCTTGGGTGAACTTTCTAACTATTGAACTATCAGACAAAAAATATTACAGTATAGGACTTTATACATGTGCTGTCCATGTTTTATTCATCAGCCAATTCACTGTTAAGTAAAGGCCACAGTCAAGACTGACAGGGAGATTACCTGCTAAAGTACAATGATGAGAGTTGGTGCTAAGGTTCTTCTGAGCATGCTAGAAGAAAGACTTGATGGCCAAAACAGTTTAACACAAAACTCAAAAGAACCTCTGGATTCAAGGTTCTCCAGAGTTATACAATGGCTGGAGAGAAAGTTTGGCAAAGCCCATTAAGGACTGATCAGTGGGTATCTCCCTATCTCATATAATAACTGAAACTTAATTAAAATGGGGCAATGCAATAAATCTGAGCAAGCAGTTGAGATGCACTGACTTTGTACATGCCCAGCTATGAGCAAATGTAATGCAATACAGCTAAACACAAAGCTTTTTATGATTGGGTTAAAAGCCAAAATTAAACAATCGAGATGTTTCTAAGCTGGTAGTAAGATGTATACAGAAAACTCTATAATTCACAGGGCTAACTTCTATATCACTATAAAGTAATGCATCTTTTTTGTCTTAACGATTTCCACTTTTATTTTAAGATGTAGGAAAATCACTGTATTTAGAGTCAAAGTCAAGTACAGATTTAGGAAATGGAAGCTCTCTTGTTAAAATAAAAGGGGAACACAAGAAACACCTCCTTAGTGCATTTTTAGCCTCTTCTATGTTAGTCTTAGCACTGAGGTTCTTGTCTGTCAGTCAGGTTTATTACCTTGGGACTTACTAATGTGTCTGCTCAGCTTCCAAACTCCAAACGGCTTGAATGTAGCTTCTTTGGACTCCAGTCATGCAATGTACTGCTCATCTGAATCTTCCTGAGTGTTTGTATTTATCAACCAACTGCCCAGAAAGGTAAATTGCAGATAGCCATTTTGTTTTTAATACCTCTTCACACCTGTGTAATGGTAGTGCCACCTAAAAAAAAGCCAACTGATGATGATGATAATCTCTGGAGATAACACCTAAATTGTTTCACTGAGGTTTTAGCTAGGAGTGCATGGAAGAAGGATGCGTGCATTACACTACATGAAAGCAGACGCTGGGGAAAGAGTGATGGTCTGCACTGTGCCCCATCTGAACAGCAAACTTTATGTACTAGGGATTGTGGCCACTCAATAGTAAAAGTGCATGTGTTGCAGAGGAGGCCACTGCAGTCCTCAAGACCCACAAGGGGATTCTGTGGACATGCTTCAAATTTAATCTGCACATGTACAATATGTTTGATGCATTCACAATGCAACAGATAATTTGCATTTGTAGTAACAATGTATCTGGAAGTCTCAGAAAAATTTACTGCACTGAACAATACAGGATTTAAGTCCTCTTACTCCTCTGGTAAATCCATTTCAGCTAGTCACATGCTAGCTAGAATGTTTAGACAAATGTGACTGCTGGCATTAAAAACTGAATAAATTGTTTAAGAGATTGGACAAGTGCTTTTCTTTTCACAGTCTAAAAAAAGGGGATGGAGGAGGTGTTGGGGAGTATGTGCCTTAAGTAGGTGTCTTAAGTAGGTGCCAAAAAAGTGCCTGTCTGAGCAAATGAGTAAAGATTACTAGCCCATCCACTTTCATCTCCTCAGAAATTTTTTTGTTTGTGTGTCTTCCTGATCAGAAACAGCACCAATACTCTACAGGTACAAGAGTTGTAACAACAGGATTGTCTTCTGTCCACTGACAAGGTTGGCACAGTCTTCAGCCTTCAGATATGGTAGAAAAGGACTGGAAAAAGTGTCCTACAATAATCAATGTTAGTACACTAATGATTTATGTAGCTTTCATCTGAATGCCTTGAAACACAGACAGTGTCATACTGAATCTCAGCATAAGGCAGAGATCAGCCTAGGACTGAAGGCCAAAATAAAAATATGAAGGTAAATTACTTCTAGATTAAAAAAAAAAATACAGTGCTATACTCATTTCCTTTATTTCGTTCAAGCTCCACACAGAGGTGAGATGCTCACAGCACTTTTGATGTTTATAACACTGCATCACTTAGGATACTGAGAAGATATGTATCTAAAACATATACAGTAAAATTATTCAGTTAATGTTGCAGCTTTTTGCACTCTTTGGCATGAAAGGCATCGCTCATGATGTCTGTCTGTGGTGTGTCACATAGGTGTGGCATGCTTTAGCTAAAAACTCCAAATCAGAAATGCCTTTCCTTTCAGTCAGACCTAGTCAGAAAGAGAAGAGAAACTGCTACAGAGCCTTCTTAAATTTGAAGCAATTTACATTCTGTTATGTTCTCACGCTCTTGATGTTTTAAAAGTGCTATAAATAAAGAATGCAATATAAATAAAGAATCCAAATTAATTTGGATTACACTACTTGATCTGAATTACACACAGACTACATAGTACATGAAACTTATTAGCTAGAATATATCTCCTAGAAATTATGTACTGAGAGCAGTTGCAATTATTGTCTGTGCATGTATAGTATTGAGGGAATGTCATGAATCCACCTCATGTCAGTGCATGCTGTATATTGATTGGACCTGTCAGCTTCAATGGAATATCCTCAGTATAACTCACATCAGATCCTGGCACTGTATTTTCATCTCCCAGACAGCTAAATGATATCTAAAATTACGTATAAGCAAACATCTTTCTATTGACTGTGCACTGGAGAAAACTCATGCGTATATTTTAATTCAAGGATGCTGGAGCATGTCAAGTGCATGATGTGTTCTTCAGTTATATTAGTTTTAAGCAGGGGATTGGAAATAGCAAAACAAAAAATATGACTACGCCAATCTAAAAAAGTCTGCAGTATGCCCACATTTTGAATGCAGTGCACAGTTTTGATCTCTTCCTAACTGTAACAGGTCTAGGGGAACTAGAAGGATCTCTGGAGAACATGGGACAGCTTCTATAAGGTAAGTCCCTCCAGTCTGGGTAAGAGGTGGTTGAGGGAACTCTGATAATGTTTGTAAGAGTGCCATGATAAAAATGAACCAGAAATGATTGTTATTCCTTGTAATATATGAGGCATTACATGAAACTATTAGGTTGTATATTTAAAATAAATAATAGGAGGCACTTTTTTTTTTTCTGACAGGGCATAGATAAACGATGGAAAATGTCACCACAGGAGGTTATAAATGAGAGAAGATAATGCTAAGCAAAAGAGTGATTAGATAAACTCACAGAAAAAAAAATCTTTTAATGCTACAGCACGCTAAGATAAAAAAATCTTACTGTACATCGCAAACCTGTTGGAATTTAGGATGCATATCAGGGGAATAGCTGTTAAATAAGTACCTTGCTATTAAGTACTCTTCTAGGCATTTGTTAACAGCCTCTGTAGCAGGCAGGATGCCAGGGCTAGACTGATCTTTTGCCTGTTCAGTGCAGCTTATGCTTAAATTTTTATTCCTGGTTTAAAGGATTTGCTTTCAAATGAATTGCATTTCGGTTTGTGGCATGTTTCACATTGCATGCAAGTCGTTGAGGTGAGTATCTCCACTGCTGGCACAAATGGCAGTGGTGCTCTCTGGCGCACTGCACAATGGGGTTTCCTAAACCAAGGGGAGCTAAGAGAACAGCCAGGAGCCCACAGCTTGTGTGGCAGCGCTGACAAGACCTAGGCACGGCCAGAAGCAACAGTGACCAAGCCTCACCCTCCCTCCCCCCATAAAAGAATCCCTCAGGGAGCACTACCATTCAGGGCAGAGCATGGCAGTTGGTGCAGGCTATGCAGGAAGGGCACAGAAGCCCTGCAAGCTCAACCTGGAAGCAGTTGCATCCACCTGGCAGAAAGGTACAGCCTCTCAAGCTCTGCACACAGCATGACTCATGCAGCTGCCCACAGCTCCAGGGGGAACATGCTGACTCTTGGGAGTCAGCTGCAGGGTATGCTCTGCAGAAGGGAGGAGTGAGCACACCCCTTGGGAGGTGCATCCAGGTAGAGGAACTCCTTTGATTACAGACAGAGCATGAAAGAGACTGAGACGGCACTGGAATTTCACTCTACTTTCCCTGTGACAGGCCTGACAGGTAGACAGATTGCACAATACAGAGGATTCTCTGTCCACTTTCACCCTGGCTGAACACACTTGCTTAAGAGATAGGGAGCGACGGCAACAAGTTCCTGCCTAGAACAGCAGGCACATTTTCTCTGTGACTTTTCAGGTGCCCTGGCCTGCCACACTATTATAGTCTGAGGCTTTGCAAGTGGAACTGACCTGCAAGGACATGCTTGGAAGTGTCACCGAAGTCCTGAAGGGAAAAGGAGTCCAGAAGACCACACATTCCTCAAGAAGGAAATCTTAAAGATGCAGGAGCAGGCCATTACCATATGCCAAAAGACACTGGAGGAAGACTGGTCTGTTTGTACAGAGAGCTTTGGCTGGAAGTCAGGGTAAAAAAGGGAGTGTATCACCTTTGAAAGAAGGGACACAGGACCACGAGGATGCCATCAGGTTATATAAGGAGAAAATAATCTGGCTGCTGTTGTAAAAGACAACTAAAAAAACCAGCAGCAACAGACAGAATCCACTAAAGGGTGCTGAGGGAGCTAGTATAAGTGTTCACCTGTATACTTACAATTATTTACCAGCATTCCTGGCTAACCAGGGCGGTGTCAACTGACTGGAAGCTGGCAAATGTGACTTTCAGCTACAAGGTGGACCAGAAGGAAGGTACAGAGAACTACAGGCCTGTTCGCATGGCCTTGATGCTGGGGAAGGTCACCAAGCAGATCATGCTGAGGGCCATCACACAGCAGGTACAGGGAAACCAGGGGTTGAGGCCCAGCCAACATGGGTTTAGGAAAGTCAGTACCTGCCTAACCAACCTGATTGCAACCAGATGACCTGCCTGGTGGATAAGGGAAAAGGTACAGATATACTTTTACCAGACATTAAAAGCATTTTTAAAGCCTTTGACACTGTCTCCCACAGGACTGTCTTGAAGAAATTAACTACTTATGGCTTGGGTGGGTGGACTGTTCGCTACATATAAAACAGATGGCTGGGCCCAGAGAGTGGTGGTCAGTGGAGTCAAATCCTGCTTGCAGATGGTCACTGGTGTTTTCTCAGTTCTCAGTATTCGGGCTGGTCCTGTTTAAAATCTTCATTAATGTTCATGATGGGGAAATTGAACTTAATTAGTTTACAGATTACATTAATTTGGGTGGGCGTGTTGATCTGCTGGAGGGTGGGAAGGCTGTACAAAGAGATCCTGACACACTGAACCGATTGGCTGAGAATGACAGCATGAGGTTCAACAAGGCAAAGTTCCAAATCCTGCATTTCAGTTACAACAACCCCATGCAGCGATACAGGCTTGGGGTAGAGTGACTGGAAAGCTGCCAGCAGAAAGGGACCTGGGGCTCCTGCTTGACAGCAGCTGAACATGAACCAGCAGAGTGCCCAGGTGGCCAAGAAGGCCAGTGGCATCCTCGCCTGTGTCAGCAGCAGTGTGACCAGCAGGACCAGAGAAGTGATTGTCCCTCTGTACTTGGCACTGGTGAGGCCAGACCTCAAATACTGTATCCAATTCTGGGCCCCTCACTATTAGAAGAACATGGAGGTAAAGGAGTGAGTCCAGAGAAGGGCAATGGAGCTGGTGAAGGGTTTAGAACAAAAGTCCCGTGAGGAGTGGCTGAGGAAGTTGCAGTTGCTTAGCCTGGAAAAAGGAGCTGCTCTCTAAAACTCCCTGAAAGGAGGGTGCAATGAAGTGGGAGTCAGTTTCTTTTCCCAAGTAACAAGTGACAGGACAAGAGGAAGTTGCACCAGAGCAGGTTCAGATTTGGCATTAGGAAAGATTAGACTAGTCAAGCAATACAATAGGATGCCCAATGAAGTGATGGACTCACCCTTCCTGAAGTTATTTAAAAGATTTGTAGACGTGTCATTTAGGGACACAGTATAGCGGTGGACTTGGTGGTGATGGCTTGATAATTGAACTTGATGATTTTAGAGGTCTTTTTCAACCTTACTA
Organism: Anthoscopus minutus; assembly: GCA_013399455.1. NCBI lineage: Eukaryota > Metazoa > Chordata > Aves > Passeriformes > Paridae > Anthoscopus > Anthoscopus minutus. The sequence continues at coordinate 49,620 of VWYI01048850.1, read as the reverse complement.
ATACCATATACATATATTACAATTCTATACAACCTTACTATGATTCTATAGGCATATTAAACCCAAAACATAGTGCTGAGACAGCAGTATCTTAGCTGTGTCTCAATATAAAGTCAAAGTGCTATGACATCTTAAACTTAAAAATGTAATTTCTTGGCACCACATAAGTGGACATTGAACAGAATTTAATCTTTATTGATTTGAATTAATGTTTTACCTCATATGAGAGAGAATATCTAATGTCCTTAAATTTATAGTGTAGATTTGGGATTTTACAAGTACACTCACATCCTGAAATGTATTACAGTATTCTATCAAGATATGTATTTGTGTATATATATATATAAGAAATATGTGTATATATCTATATATATTTATATACAATAGATGCTGCAGTAGAGATATTTGTTATTGTATATCATCTGATTTCAATATACTTCATAAGATCTACTTTTAGAAGTATGCTATTGATGGCGTCACACTTTTTATTCTGTGCATGAGCTTAACTGTTAAGTACTTATGAAAATATTTGCTGCTTTTCTTCACAGCATTGCCTTTTTCTCTATAAAATTATACTTCCTGACCCTTAGAATGGTGAAGTTTTAATCCCAAGCCAATAACATCTACTCTGTATTTAAAAATGTCACTGCGTTTAAGTCCAATACCCACTAGTACCGCAGAGCTAGAGGCAATAACTTGTAAAGGAAAAGTCCTCAGCTTTTCAATTGGACTCACAGACCTTGCTTCTAACCCTGCAGGCCTGTCAGCTATCAAACTTTGAAGTCATGACATTTTAAAGAAAATGTAGAGGAGTTATTTTATAGGACCAGAAAATCATTTTTAACTTACCTCAGAAAATTTTTATTCCTCTTTCTTGCTCTATGCTTTTAATGAGTAAGATATGTAGTTTTACAGGTAGGTGCATATGAAAATAGCACTAGTAAATGCTTTAAAGAATAACTAGTTCTAAAGGTTATGTGATAAAAACTCATGCAAATATGTTAGCACTTTTGGAAAAAAGGAGGAATGAAAAACTCACTCAAGGTCAGAAATACAGAAACAATGACCTCAGGTGTAACTTTTCTTGTGTTTTAATGTCTAATATCTTTTTTTCTTTCAGGTCATCTAACATTAAAATTAATTAAAATGATTGCAACATCAGTTGAATTACACCATCCTTCATTTTCAATTATATCTTAATTAATACTACTATGTAGTACAATACAAACTGTAATTTCCTGCAGATTCCTGTAAAAGAATTATAAGATTACTAGTACTTCTTGATGAGAATTTTAAAAAATTCTGCGTTGGAAAAATATTAATTCAATCACTTTAAAATGTCAAATATTTGGCAGCTCCATTTTTCTATGTTTCACAAATTTCCAGATTTTAACTCAGTTGACTATTAAAAAAATTAAAATTAATAGATTTTAAACAGAATTAATTCCACTTCTACTGAACTAACTGTCTTCAAATTCCAGGCTGTTTTTCATTTTGTCAGTTTTAACTGTGGAATAACTTTCTGTGAGTAAAATTTAGTTTTTTAGTGTAAGAAATTGAATTCAAAAATGCCATAATCCATTGCTTTTCTGAGACCATGGATCAGCACAATATTTAAGTATGTCTATAACTTCATATACCACTGATTTTAGCAGATTTGATCATATAGTCAAAGGTATTAATATGCTCAAGTTTCATGTGAAATCACAGCTATTTCCATCTCAGACTCACAAAATATCAATGAATTAAAATTCAAAAGTAAGGACCACTTGTCACATATTCTAGATGGCAAAATAATACGTCGCTGAATGATAATCAGAGCAGATCATTCTGAAATTATAATCCTGATGACCATTAAAAATATAAGTTCAAATAAATTATCTTTATAGTATCACTATAATTTCTATTAATAATATAAATTATTATTCATGATTAAACCTAGAGTGCAGTAAATAATGTAAACAGATTTATGTTAATTTAATAACTTTTCGAAAGAATTTACAGAATTAGCAATCAAATCCAACTTGATTGCATATAATAGTGAAAATCACAGAAACATGCTTCTCTCTCTATCAAAACATATTTTAAAGGCCCGTCTGTACATTTAATGTAATTCATGTACCTTATCAGCCCCTCCTCTCCAGTTTCTGAAAGAAAAATGACTGATAATACATTCCAACCTTGTCATTTCCATGATCTAGAACTATTTGTCTTCATGTTTCTCAAATGTTTCAGTTCTAAGAGAAGTCATTTGAAGTTCAGAGTACCTATACAAGATTGTTAGTATGACTTGTGCTGAACACCCAGGAAAATACACCTCACCTTATTTATTTGTTGATAATATCAATAGGCGATTAAATATTTGTTAGTAGTTGCAAAAACTATTTGTTACGCAAAGTTCATGCTAACATTGTCCCACTTAATTATCAGTCATTACTGTTCAAAGTCATTGGGAAATACACATTTACTGGGAGAAATGCTGGTACAAGTCCTAGCAGAAGTCAGTAGATGGCAAGAGAGATCATGCTGCTCTACTTTCTACCTGGATACTGTAGTTCTTCCATGAGTGAAATCATGTGAAACTCATGTAAAATTTCACTGCTGACATGAAACATGACATGGTTTGAGCAGAGAAGAAATTAGAAAAATGAGCATTTACATCTGAAGAAAAAATATTACTGATGCAGTTGCCTTTGTGCTATTCATAGTGTTAAGTGAGAACTGTGGCATGAAAGAGAGGAGTTATTGATAAAGTATAGCTAGGAGTTATTGATAAAGTATAGCTAGGGATAAAAAGATGGCAATGCAGTTGAAAGAAAGACCATGGCCTGGAGCAGTTATGAAGAAAAGAAACGCTGCACAACTTGAGATGGTTGTCAGGAAGAAGCAAATCTTACTGCATAATGCCTCTGTGCATATTCTGTCCAAGAAATTCTTTTATGTCTGTACATAGCAGATGGCACTTTAATTAAAAGTTCTGTTAACTTTCCTAAAACATCTTTGTGATTTCTGTGTTCAGTATGTTTATGTACCTCCCCCAGCAAATTAACAGGTTTTCAAATATCTTATCCTCATTTAACAGTGATATATGTGAACTTCTGCTTCATGATGAAGGGCAAATCCAGCACTACCTGCATAATGCTAATAGTTTTGCTCAAGCCTGTAGTAAATGTGGTGTGTATGGCAAAAGTGAGGAATAGGATAAGAACGTGAGGAAAAATGGTCTTGGATACAAATAATAAATATTTAAGAGTTTTTGACAAATGAATACCAATTAATTATTGTTTAATACCAATTTATGTTTGTAATAGCATTAGAGGTTAATCAGAAAAATAGCAAAATTATTTGAATATTTTTCTCTAAAATCATGGAAAACAGATGTGTTTGTAAGTACAGTATTTTCCTCAAAGCACTTAATTTCTGATTTAAAAGTCAATTGATGTAGTCTTTTGATCAACTTTATAAAAATTACTTTAGAGATAAATATAAAGACTAAAAAACAAGCTGCAACATTAGATTTCATGAATGCTTCAAAAATAGTCTGCCATTAAATTTCATTATTCTCTTGAAATTAAATTGTTTACACAGTATACTTGTTACTTTGAATTGAGAAGGGAAACCTTGATATACAGAACAACTCCTTTCATATAATCTGAGTCTTCATACAGTTTATGCAATGTTATACATGTAGACAGTCCCATCTTTACATATTTAAGTCCATGAAGAATCTGGTTCTAATGCTACCATGTATACAATGAAACTGTGTTTTTGAAAGCTGAAATGCAAATGACAGCAGCAACCTGATTGTTTGCTAATTCTGTGGATCATTTCACAGAATTTATATAAGAATTTATCTGAGTATGTTCTAGTGTAGTCAGCACGCAGTCTGCTTCTTTATCTGTACTCATGTTTAGAGATTTCCTGTGAAATTGCTGCCAGAACGTGCAAAGGTCACACTAAGGTTTTGTGAAGATCTTTCTGGATATGTTGCTTCTGTGTCCTTGAGGCAACATATCAAACATAGCCATAAATACACGTACTGTAAGCACTGCTTTCTGTGACAAGTAAGTCATCATAATAATGAAGGGAACAGGCCTCCAGCTATTGTGAGACTCCTACATTTTTCATTTTACCAGTTTTAGGTCCTTTCACAAATGCACACCATGCATTATATACAGAGAACTAGAATAATTGTTTTAACTGTTCATTTTTTCTTTTGGGTAAATGAAAGGAGGTTGCTTCATAAAAGGAAAGAGAGTATATAAAAATAACAAAGGTTTATTTTGGAAAAGCAAATTCTTCACTAACTCCCAAGGGAATTGTGTGGAAAGCTCATGCACAGGCAAACAGAATGTGTATATATTTATGATTCTAGCTATGAAGTTACAGAAACATATGGTATTTCATTTTGTATTCACTATCAACCACAATTGCTTCTCTTTCTAGCTAATCTTTCATCTCTGCAGTTCCTCTTTGGAATCTCATTAGATTAATAGGTCACTAAAACATTGTTTGATCATATTTCTCAACCACTTTTCTTCAGCTTATGAGTCAACTCTGCAACATATGAAAGCCACATCATTTTTGCACTCATTTCCTCTAACATATTTTTAAAAATTTAGAGCTAAAAAAAGATCTATTTCTTCCCACCTTCTCTTCTATGTCACAAGGTAGTAGGTATTTTAATTCAAGACTAACATGAAAAATAGCAAATGATACATATTTCAAACTCATCTGACCAAAAGATGTGCAAAATCCAACATCCAGCAGATAGGACAGTTGGATGATATGCAGAAGAAATTAACTCTTGAAAGGCAAGCAGCACAAACTGGATTACTGGAATCTTATGATGCCCAAGTAGGCCTAGGTCAATACCTGGCATTTGGTTACATATTGTTGACCAACTTTGTGATCTAATGTTTGGAATTACTATCTTCTATTCTGCTTAGTGTCCCAAGAAATGTGAGACATGGAATATTCCCTTTCCTTTTCAAGTCAAATGAAAATAGAAACATGTATGTTCAGAGAATATTTTGATAGTTAAATCCTCTACTGAAACCACGCATCAGGGCAATGTCCAATTTAACACACAATGCTTGATGAAAAGGCAAAACAATTGGAGAGAGCATAGAAGAGAGCAACAAAAAAGATAAAAGATCCAGAAAACACAACCTATCAGAAAAACTGTAAAAACTGGCATAATCAATTGAGAAAAAAGAAAACCTGAGAGGAAACATGACAACAGTTTTATCATGTATAAGAGGTTGCCAGGAAGAGAAAACACTGTCCTGCTCTTTTCTGCTAGAGACTGCAAAAAAGTGCTTAGACTGAAGTAGGAGTTCCTAAGGAAAGCTTCCCAGCTGTAGACACAGTGAAGCCTTGATCATACTGCCTTGGGGAGCTATGGAATTGCCATCATCTCAAGTTCTTAAGCCTACAGAACAGTCTGCTGGGAATGGGTCAGAGGCCAAGGTAAGTGAGTCCTTGAGTAACCTCCAGTATGTACTACAAGCCAGTGACTTCTTCTAAAGGGAGCTGCACTCCTGAAAGTGCTGAAGTATCTTCCATTACCAATGACTTTAATAGGACTGCGCTGTAGCTGGTATATCTGAGCACAAACTTGGGAACTGGACAAGGTAAAACTGGGCCGTTTATCCTCATGGCTCAGAAAACTGTAGGACTTTATCTTTTTTAATTGTTGTATTCTTCTCTCAAGATTTGCACAGATGTGACCTATTAGTTTTCGGAACTGAGCAGGGCTGTTTTACAAATGCAAATATAAGATCCAAAACCAGCTGAAGTAAGCAGAAGAGTTTCAGCTGGCTTTGATGGCTTTGGAGCAGGTCTGCAGTGTGTGTGTTCAAGGTCATATACAGGTTTCTGTGCGTGTGTGTGCTGGGTAGAGGAGGAAGGAAACATTTGTACAGCCACTTACCCTGACTTTGAAGTGTTGGCTTTGTGTAATTTACTCAGGGGTGTATTTAAACTGCCTAATTTAGGAACTGAAATTACTGTGGCATTCTGACTCAGAACAGAAAAAGTGAAACAGCCTAATCTCTGGGGTGGACAGGCTCCCCATTTGCCAGTTAAGAGACTTTATGCTTATATGAAACACTTATTATAATCTAAAATACATACTTTACAATCAAATTGAACATGTTTTTAAGCATTTGGCTTAAGTATCTGAACAGTGCTTCAACAGGAATATAATATGGAACATAAACCAGAGTATCATGACTCACAAAAAAGGGAAGTAAAGATTAAACATTTAAAAGGTCATATTTCATTTTTAGATGATGCAGAAACTATTTTATATGTTCATAACAATCAATTGGAAACAGCTGAATTTTCTCAGTAATTTGTGTAGCTAATTAGTTGACACACTGAGAAATCTAAGCTACAAAGCATATAAAGCATACCATAGTCAAATCAATGATAATAAGAAATATTTTTCAGTGTTCAGTGTTTATTGTTCTATAAAGGAACACAATAATATTGCAGAAAACTGATTTTCTGTGGAAAAGTTCCCTTGTTAAGCATTATATCCATCATATTAAAAAACTATGAGATTTGTAAAAGGGACTAATCTCAAACAATATTAGCAAGGTTCTTTCTGCCACAGAGTTAGTCTGTGAAACTGAATCATGAAGTAGGTCAGTGATCAAATGTCTAATTTTCTTACACAATGACCTCCTGTGAGGTACAATGTTCTCTGTGAAGTTATTTAGAGTTGACAAAACATATCACCTCCAGCAAGGTAGATAAGGCTCTATATCGCACATTTTATAATACTGAAAAAAATATTCTTTTTCTTTTTATATCACTGACCTCTGCACTTTTATAAAAGTTGTATTTTCTTAACAAGTGTCAGAGCCCTAATTTTTCCAACAGGCTTTGATTATTCTGATGACTTTATAACTGCCTTTTTCTACAAACCTCCCCTGTTACCTCTTTCCCCCCCACTACTTCCCAGGTGCTTGGCTTCCGGTGCTCAAGTTCACTTCACTTCTGCCAGTCTGCATGTCTTTTTGACCACTGTGAAAATACCTATGCCATAAGACAAAAGGTGTGAAAAGCTGGAACCTCCAAGTACACATTTCACCAGTTGTCTCAGGGGTTGCGCTGAAGCCCAGGCCCCTGCCCTTGGTTCATGTGCTATGCTGTTATGCTGTGCTTGGCCTTGCACCATGCCAGTCCTGACCTCACCTTGCTGCCCTGACTTCCCAGCTTGACCTCAGGCCTGTCACATCACTGCATGCTGTCTGGTGATCAGTGGGCTATGGCTGAACCTGCTATTTCATGAGCGCTTTTGCTCTCAGCCCCACTTTCCTTGTGGACCTACCCTCTCCTGATGCTCTCTGAGATCAAGGTGTTGTACCATAATCCAAGCATCTGTAGACAAGGGACACATGTAAGAGTAAGGTTTTTTTCTCACTTTTTGTCTTAATCCATTGAAAGCAATAAAAAAGTTTCAGCATCTTTCTGAAGAGGCTGGGATCCTTATTAACCAGATTTAGGAAGAACTGAATTATCCAGTAAAATGAGCCAATGTTATGCAAATTAATACAATACATTGAAAAGGGAAGGACCTTGAGATGTCTTTTCCTATGGTACTGCAAGAATGGATTAAAAATGTCCATTAATTAATTATACTAATCACAGCCTTTTTTTTTTTCCTGTATCACAGGAAACATTGAAGTTTTGTTTGATTTCTTCATACTTTCTTTGAAATCTAGGCCAGGCAGCAAGATACGGCGCTGTCACTTAAGGCTGATAAAACATCCTCACAGATTTGCATAGTAACAACACATTGATAATTTCCCAATGCATCCTATTCTGTAAGCTGACCCTGGTATAACTGAAAAAGTTTTATTTGTACTAGTAAGATCTCTTTCTCTTCATCTAAGAAGAATTTTCTCTAGCACTAATATTTTACACATCTATCCTGAACTCTGGTTTAAGGCAGGTCCATAAACACAAGGCTCTGTCATGATCCTATATACAATGAATCCCACTGATCCAGCATCTTAGAAAAGAACTGCTTTCTTGATGGAGGTGAGATGAGCACCAGGAAATTTCTCTTTTCTCCCTTCTAAAACATGGTGAGATGCAGTGTAGATACTAGGGATCTCTGGCTTAGCCAGAGAATGATTGGAATGTTGAGAAATTGAAATGTTGAGAATGATTGGAAAATGCTTAGCATCCTCAGTTTGCTGTGGCAGATCTAAAGCTTTTTTGGTTGGAATGACCCCTAGATAATCCAGGACTACCGGGTAGGCACTGTGAATTTACGTTGTGCTGATTTCTTTAGCACTCAAAGAAAATCAGGCACAGAAAGTCATAGTTTTGATGTGTTGAGGGATGTGTCCCTTAATATTTGCACATTAGCACAGGAGGGAAAAAAAAGCTTTAAAACATCTATGTGTACTATGAAGGGGAGATAAATTTCTCAGATTTTTGCTCTGTGTATCTCACCTTCCAGCATGCTGTGCCTTGCAGCACCAGGCTGCAAGCAGAGCCCTAGGCACATTTCAGGCTGAAATGAACCACAGACGAAACACAAGAATTATGGAATCAGTAAGTAAAGTAGATTATGACTGTCTGTAGAAACACAGGTATGCCTCACTCTTGCAATATGAAACAGTCTTGTACTGTGGCCTGCTTTCAGGGCTATGTCAGAATAGCTGATGCAGAAGATACACAGAATTTGAACATGATGCAAATGTGCCTAGAATCCAGAATTCTCCCCTCATTCTGTTTTCTTGGAAACCAATTTGGCTACAGAAACAGATTTTATGTAATTTGATCCCTCTACCGCTATAAAAGCTATTTTTTTTTTCCAGAATGATTCAACTTCAACAACAGCAAAAGTGGTTGTGGTTGAAACTCTTCTCTGAGAAGGAAGCTCCAGGCATTCAAAAGGAAAATAAGGATAGACCTATAGCTTCAAAAGCAAATACTCTTGAAGGCCATCACAAAGTTCATCATAAAAAAGTCCATAGTAGAAATCCATAATATAATAGATGTGTGCCTCATTGATCCTCCTTAATGAAAGCAACAATTGTCCATAAACATGTAATGTCACCTACAACTGTAAAGTATTGAATTAAGCTTCATTGAGATGTCTGATTCTCCATGTCTATTTCTACTTAAGTACCCAACACTGAAAAGAAAAATATTCCAGGTACCCTTCTTCAGTATTTCATACTGTCTAATGTGGTCATCTCTCTGTCTATAGCATTGCCTATTACGGAATCACATTATGAGACGATAGTTTCCTCCCTTCTCTGTTGATTTGGGTTTGATCTTGGTTTTTTGTTTTGTTTTCTCCTGTACTTTTTGGTGTTGAGTTTTTATGGTTTTGATTTTGTTTCTGGTTTTTGTTTGTTTGTTTGTTTGGTTTTTTTGGTTTGTTTGGGGTTTTTTGTTTGAGAAATTAAATTTCTCTAACTTTTGCCAAAATTCTCATGTATGAGACACTTGTTTGGGTTTTGCTCAATTGGAACCACGCTGGTGAAGAAAATTTTAAGTCAGCCTTGAAGTTTCTCCTAGCAGATAAAGGATGGAAAATGGTCTGCTGACAAACTGTGGCGAGGCCTTTCCTTTCCTTTCCTTTCCTTTCCTTTCCTTTCCTTTCCTTTCCTTTCCTTTCCTTTCCTTTCCTTTCCTTTCCTTTCCTTTCCTTTCCTTTCCTTTCCGTCCCTGTCCCTGTCCCTGTAAGTTTACTGCAATATCTGGTATTACAAACCGTGAAATTTTGTTTTCTACTCCTGAAACATGTCTGGGAATTACTTGTATTAGACTTGAATGCTTCTAATAGATTTAACACCCTACAGACAACTTTTAATCATCCATGTGGAGTCAGACTTGAAGCATCCCCAGGGTTCAATAATCAGCCCTTTGTTATCTATTATAATGTGTAACCACTGGATATTTATCAGTCATTACACTAATTACAGCATGGGAAAATGCTTTCACTTTTGGGCATACACTTACATGGATTGATTGATTCCTCTGCTACTGTTGTGAAAACTTGAAGGTAACCTGGGAGTGCTTTCTAGCACCTGTGACAAATTGCTTTGATTTTCTCAGTAACAAAGTAACATGCTCTCACATGCTCCTATTTTTTTGGCTAGAATTTGGTACTTTCTCTTCAAAATAGCTGGTGATCATGTCCTCATTACTCTTTGTGTTTTTCCTGTATCTTGTACTCAAGCTGATGGTTAAACTAAACAGCATTTTAAACCCAAGGAAATATTCACTGTCAGGTTTTCTCAGAGAAACAGTTATCAATCTGACAGATGAGAAATCATGAGGCCAGTAGGACCTGTACTCGGCACTGGTGAGGTCAGACCTCGAGTCCTGCATCCAGTTGTGGGTCCCTCACTGCAAGAAGGACATTCCGGTGCTGGAGCAAGTTCAAAGAAGGGCAACAGAGCTGGGGAAGGAACTGGAGCCCAAGTCCAGACTGAGAGAGCTGGGGCTGTTTGTCTGCAGGAAAGGAGGCTCAGGGGGGACTCCTTATTGTTCTCTACAACTGCCTGTAAGGAGGATCGAATGTGATGAGAGCCCATCTCTTCCCCCAAGTAACAAGTGACAGGACAAGAGGAAATGGGCTCAAATTGCATTAGGAGAGGTTTATATTGGATATTAGGAAACATTTCTTCACAGCAAGGATTACCAGGCATTGGCATGGGCTGCCAAGGGAACTGGTTAAGTCAGTGTTCCTGAGGTATTTAAAAGATGTGTAGATGTGGCACTTAGGGACATGGTTTAGTGTTGAACTTGGCACTGTTATATTAATTATCAGACCCAATGATCTTAGAGGTCTTTGGCAATCTAAATGATTCTATGATTCTATGTGATCTGTTAATATCCTAACTTTGCTTCAGGAAAACTTATTCAAGCTCATGTTAGTCATTGTAAAAACTTGTATGGGATCCTGAAATTAATTTTAGCTTTTATTTCTCTTATAGTTAGAACATTTATTTGAGAATCTTGTTTTTTTTTTCTACTAAATCTCGTGAACTGATAGGTGTTCTGTTTGCCTTCTGATAGGCACTTGCTGCTTTAGGTTTAGTTTGGTTTCAGATCACAATACACTATCAGTCTTTCATCATTACAGTCACCAGCAGTTCCTTGAGAATCTAAGAATTTTTTCTAGTTAACCTCCAACCTGTAATTGCTTTCTTTCATGTAAGAAGATATTCAGTTCTTTGTAAGAGGTGCTTTGAAGCGTTATTTCTTAGTTCTACTTAATTCTATACAAAAGATGGTCATACCTCCTGTGGCTTGATCAGTTCCACAGAAATTTCTCTGCAGGTGTCACACAGGTTTCTCTTCTCAAGGCCCTGATACTTAATCTGTACCTGGTTCTCTTTAATAATCTGATCTGTCAATGTGGGCCTAAATTTAATTTGTATGCTGATGACAGACTGATTGATGTTATAAAATTAGCCCTTAATATTCCTTCTGTCACATCTGTGTTGCCTGCATGCCAAGCTGATGACAAGGTTTGGACATTCAGAAATTTTGTACAATTTAATGCCTCAATATGATGCCTAGGGGGAATAGACACCATTTAAAATCCTCATTCTTGTCTAAATCTGTCATTGTTGGCTCACTATAAAGAACTCTGCAATAGTAAGGATCGAGAATCCAAGTCTCATAGCACTAAAGTCATATGTGTCTTTTTATACATCACAAAGTGGTGGCAAGTGTGTAGAGCTAGAGTTCCAAACCAAAGTGGTACACACTCAAAAACAATTGTCAAAATAGGCACTGGCAATTTTGAACTGAAGAAACTGAAATTAAAGTCAAGTACTATTTCGGCATAATTTTCAGAGTATCTTTTAATTTTGTGTAATTATAGATAGAGACTGTTGGAGCATGCCTTTTAGAACTTATTTGGAGAGTTTTAGTGTTCTTAAAATTATTTTTACACAACAAACAGATTAATATTAGTAAATTGGCATCAAGCTCAGTTGAAATTCCAGTGGACATACAGTGAAGAGTGTCTCCAAAAGATAGTTTCTGGTAGAGCTCTTTGAAGAGGTTGCAGTAAAATCAGAAACCAGATTAATGTTTTCTGGTTTTGTGTTTTATCTGAATGTGAAACACAAGGCAGACTGTTGAGTTTGGCTTCCTCAACAAACAGTCACTTAGTTTTAACAAAAAGCAGAGCCTACTTTTTCAATTAATTCATAGTTAAACGAATCAAACTAGCCAAAATCTGAAGAATTTTAGTCTAAAAACTGAAAATCAATGTTTCTGTCTATAGGGTCTGGAATTCAAGGCAGACTGAAAATTTGCATAAAATTTACACAGTCTTCATTTCCAGCCTTCTATTTCTTTACATGTGAAATAAATTTCTAAAAATCCCCCAAACAAGTCCAAAAAAGTAATCTTTTATCTCTAGATGAAAGGAGGTCAGCTGATTATAGGTTCTCATCTCACACGTCAGAATAAGAACAGTATGTTCAGATGGTCTGCTACGAATAAATGCAATATGTATTTTTCATGTAACAAGTTTTTGTCATTCTCACATAAGGTTTACTGAATATATAAGGTTTCCCCTACAGATTTCTAGACAAGAAATTTTTAGGTATATTAAGTGATTTCCTCTTTGTCAGCATGACAGAGGAATTATTTTCCTTTCTTTTTCTGAAGCATGGGTATTTAAGACCTAAAATTGCTGAATATTAACCAAAATTGGCCCAAAATTCTTTAGTTTTGATATTATTGAAATCCCTTAAACTCTATAAATTTGTATACAAAAATGAATTTAACCAATATTCCAAAATGAAAACTTGTGTCAACATGTCTTAGGAGCAAATACTTTCATTGTTGAGTAGCTGTTTTTCCTGCTGCTCATCTGATCAATTTTATTCCTCTTAGCGTTTCTCTTTGTAACTGGAATAGGGAAAAATGGCTGGAAAACATAGGGAAAAAAATCCTAAAATAACTATACTGCTTGCACATAATTTCTCACATCCCATTGCCCACTGCATTGATTTTCTCTGCTAAAAGCAGGGTTTCCTGCTCATGGTGAGCAGGAGAGCTGATGGTGGCAGAGAGCCAACTTGCAGCTGGACTGGAGACTCCCACTGACAAGTTAGTGGAGTGGTAGAGTTTAAAACAATACACCACTGCACTGCCTTTCTTTTCCTGGTGATAAGAATGACAATGGGTTCAGAATCGCATAAGGAAGATTCTCTGGTCAAATCCACAGCTATAATGTGATCCTTATCTGTAAGACTTCAGGTTAAAACCAAAAGACAAAGTGAGTAATGTGGTTATTGACTGAATCTGGACTCCCCAGAAAAGAGGAGCTAAGAAAGTTGGAAGCTAATTAATTTTATCTGCTTACAGACATCATGCAAAAACAGAGCCCTCTCCAATTCCAGGATAAACTGTGAGGAGGTGCCTTTGTTATGAAGAAATGTCACTGGGCACTGAGTACATGCAAAAGTATTTATCCTATGTGTCAACCTAGATCATAAAATTTCCATGAAAACCGTAGAAACATTTGTATGCATGGATATACTTGGAATTTATTCATAACAGGAGCCTGAACCATCTTTGGCATTGCAACAAATGCCTTTACACCAATTTTTGTCATCCACAGTCTTAAGCTAGGCCCAGGCAGTTCAGAGCTGTGTGAAGTTTAGGTTTGAAAGGGAAGGCAGACAGCTGAGAAAGGGGATCTACCCTGTTGTTCTCTAAGATGAAAATATTTCACTACATTTGCATCACTTACTCAGATTAAAAGTCTGAACTTTTGGTGTTTATGTTAACATATTCTTTTAAAGGTAATGGAAATTATATATTGATATAAAAAAAGCTTTAACAGAAGAGTGAAGAATCACTCCTCCAACTACTTCTGGTTAAGAGAAGACATAGAAATCCATTTTTAGGCAGGGTCAAATAAAAGTCAGTACCAGGATACCTGCATATCTTCTCAATTTTGATTCTAGTTGCTTAGCTGTTAAACCTAATGCCTTTTTAATGTTATTCATAACATATTGAGCCAGTTTTACTGGTGTGCTTTGCTTTGCTTGTTTGTACCTCTTCAGTTATGCACAGCAGGCATCAACTGAGTTTATTTAGCTGATTAAGGGGATTGACATCAACGGAGCACGGTGAGACAGAATGTACCAGTAAGTGTGGCCCTTCTTCAGAAAAATCAATGTCAATAGTCTAGATCCCTTCTACCTCTTTAGCAGGCTAAGGAGGAACACATTGTTTTTTCTTTTAAATATAAACAAGATCACATACTTGTTTACATTTTTCTGTGACCGGTAATATGCTTGTAGTTGAATGAAATTTTGGGGCAATTTGACACATTTATGGGGAAAGTCATGTGTATATATGGCAAACTCAAACGCCAACATATCAATTCAACAAAGTGTGCATTCAGATTTCACTCTTGTGAAAATTTCTGAGCATTCAGATGGTTTTATATGGAACTATAGAAGTGCTATGCATAAATTTTTGTGTTTGCATGGGATGATGCTCCACGCTCTGCTTTGCAAATGTCCAGAAAATTCTGGGTCAATGGCTTTACACAAAAAATATGCATAATTGGGCTGAGTATTCAGCAGATTGTATCTGAATAATGGAGAAACAGTTTTCTCTGACTTAATATTTGTTTTATGCATAAACACTGGTACACTATGTATTAGTCCTTCATAATTCAGGTTAACTTGTGGATGGACAGCAAAAATCATACACATAATAAACCAAGCCTTGCATTGTAAAGCTTTGAAACATAAGCTTCATTATACATTCTTGCTGTTGTGCAAGATAAAAGGAAGAACTGGGAAAAGAGCTGGCTCACCAAATGCTGATCAGCTCCTGCCTTTCCAACCTACCACAGGATATCATCACATGGTTCTGTCAATGGTAACTACAGGCAAGTTGTTGTGGGCCATGTATAGAAAAACTTAATAACTAGCAAGTAATCTGAGATCTAGATATATATATGTTGTGTTGTAGAAAATGAAGAAAGGGTCCCTTTCAAAAAGATATCAAAAGATTCAGCTTCTCCCAAAAATGCTTTGACATTCATGATAATTAAACAGAAAGTTGTTAACATGACTGTGAAAAATTCAAGAGCATCAGAAACTGAACATATGATTTTTTATTTATGTAGTTGGTTCAGATCAGGATTTTTTAAATTAAGGATTTAAAATGAAGCTAAATTGAAATTCTAGTCATGTATCTGTAACTTAATTCAGAATTATTTCAGCAGTTTTATAAGGTCTTCACTTTGGAAAGTTTAGGGTTTGGATCTAGAGTACACAGCAATTTAAAGTTATTGGAGCACTTCACAAATTGGAATTCTAATTTGGAAGAATGAAGATCTCCTAAAAATATGAAGCACACCAATAATTTTAAATTATTTTCTCATTTGCAAGCCCAGAATCCCTACCATTTAAAAGAAAGACACGTATTACAAAAATTGAACTGCTGTAATAATTTCAAATCAGTGAGTATGGTGTAGAGCCATCCTGAGGCACTGATGTGCTCCACTTTTTTTTATGGAAGACTTTCAATCTTTTAAAAAAAGCAAGTCTTAAGAGTTTCTTTTTGGCAAAACCAAAGATACAGTGAAGCTGTTTGAGATAAGCAACATCTGTAATACAACGGAGCGAGTAAATGTCAGACAGACACAAAAACCACATGGGTCTTTGTGAATAAAGCTGATAGCTTAGTTTTCCTTATTTATAGATGTGTTCTTTTATTATCATTCGTATTATACATAAAATCAGTAGATCAGCCTACCTTTTTAACCTCCATTAGATCTTTTTCTCTCTGTTAAACTGTCACTATTTCCCTAGTTTTGGAAACCATGCATATTTGATCTCATAATCTCTACCCTCTAATGCAAACCAAATTATCATCCTCTGTGTTCCCTGACTAGCTTTTGCAATATAGATTCCTTGATGATTTTTAAACTTCAATTTCAGTACTCACTCTGTTTGGAACATTTCTTTTACAGGTTCTTTATGATCTATCATGTGATTCTGATTATAGCTTTCTGGCTTTCCTTCTAGTATGTGTGATCTCAATATCATTTATCCTTCTTGAGGATCTTGAAAAGAAGGTCAATATGTACAGCTTTTTCATCTCTTTTGAGCCCCAGCTAACTCTTCGTTAGGTAGTTTCTTTGGAGTTCTTGTTTCCTTTGCAACTCATCAATTACAAAAATTTTGAAAGCTCTCCTCTTTTCTGCCATATCTGCATATGAGCAGCTCTGAATATCCCACTCATTCAGGTCACACTGACTTTGCAACTTTTTCAACAAAGTTTATTTTCCATTTACTGATTGTGAGACAATTATTTGGAAAAAGGAACAGCTACAAAGCAGGTAAAGTAGGCCAGAGAACAAAATCGACCTGAAGAAACTGTTCACTGAGTGGAGATAGTTTGTAACTAATTAAATAAGTTTCTATTAAATTGAATAAACACATCACCTAAGTCACCAAAAATGAGGGAAAACTAGAGAGTTGTACAACTGTGTATCTGAAAATAATTTTGCAAGTGAGGTCAATATTATTTTTATGTCAGAGGTGATAAAGCTTTGGTACAGGAAAGAGAAGTCATTTTCCCAGCATCATTCAGTATTACTGGGAATCTAAAGTGTGTTCCCAGCCAACTGACCTCTTTGCTTGGCAACTCTGCTACCAATGCAATCTATCTATATCACCTGCAGAAGTACAGGCTTCAGAGGAAGCAGAGAAAGGAATAACACACCATGAACAAGTATTCACTGCATTCAACAGTGAATTCCTGAGATACTCAAGAATACGAAAGAGAAAGACCAGAACAGGAATGGTAATGCTGGCTTCAGTTTTCATGTTGTTGGAGAAAACAGATTCAGAAAAACACTGGAGTATATTAATGAAGAACCTGATAGGCACAATGAGCTATGAACTTTTCACTTTTGAAAAGCTATAGCTCACTAACGAAGTTATAAAAAAAAAATCATTAGATTTCCTTTATGTGTATGTTGTATTTTCAAAATGCAAAGGCTTAACATTAGGCCAAAGTTTATAACTGTATTTTTGTATTTCTTCTTTTTCCTAATTCCAGTTTCTAACTGAAATTTTCTAATTCCAGTTTCTGCCAACAATGGTTAGCTCTGAACTTGTTTTTCTCTCCCTTGGCCATTCATTTGATTAACACTTCTTTTCCACACCTGTCCTTTCTGCATATCTCTAAGTAGGTGCTGAAGTCTTCACTTTTACCCCACCAATCTGGAAATGTCTGTTCATTTACTCTGAGTGACTTTGAGTCACAAAGCTGTCTCCTGTCTATGACCCTTTGTACAACCTACATAAAGAACAAAAGTACATACTTGATCATCTCATGAATATATTACCAAAGAAACTCTTTATCCCTGAACAAGAAAAACAGTCCTGCTTCCAAAATCTTAAAGTATAAGGGAGGAAAAAAAAATACTATCACTGGTTCAATGTCTCAAAGCAATTCAATTGATACAGTTTTAACTTTGCTTACAACATGTTCATTTTGGTGGCTATCTAGCTAGCAGAGTCTGCTTTTCCACAGATATTCACACTTTGAATATTTTGTTATCCTGAATACTTAATTACAATGTAAGACACTTCTCCCACAGAGACAGGTTCTCAGTCTTGCCTCTAGCACACATTACGGTGTATCGTCAGCATTATGTTTGTTGCTTTCCACGCTGCGCCTGGAGTCAGTCCAGCCTATTGTCTTCCTCTGAGTCTGCTTTCAGCCTTTCTTTTGTCCTGTCTGCCACTGTGAGTTGTGCTTCTATTTCTACAGACCTAAATATTAATGACTCACCTTTTCCCTGAGTTTTTTCTCCTTAGCTCCTACACAAAAACATCCTTACTTTATTTTTAATGCATGTTATTACTGTGTGCTTAAGATGGTTAAGATCTTTCTAAGAAGCACACCATATATTAAAAATCCTGTACTAATAGAATAGAATAATAAAAATACAATCGTAGTCAAAAATGTAGGCACAGTTTTGTCAAAGTTACAGTATAATTTCAATTAATTACATTTGTATACCAGAATCAGATCTTCGACCACCAGCTTAGCCCTACAAGGAATTAGGTACTCAGACCTTCAAAAACTCCATTTCTGCTGGCTTTTGAGTGACCTGAAACTTGTACTTCACTGTGCTGGAGATGCTGATTACTACTTCTTTTGTGCTACTACCCATTTGTCTAGTATTTCCAGGTGACCTAAACACAATTCTGAAGGGATAAAGAAAATTAAATTTTCTTCATTTATAGTGCAGATATACAACATGGATTTTCAAGAATTCTTTTGACCTAAACTTCTGAAGTGCAAACATAAATTCTGCCTGTCTCAAAGTTGTTGTAAATTGAACTTACAAATGTATTGTAATATAGGGCAACTGAAGATCTGAACAAGATTCAACAGCAGTCAGCAGTAACTTTTCCATTTGTGTCTGTAAATACCCATTTACACATGCTGGTGTAATGAAAACTTTTTCATTACATTTTATTCTTTTGTTAACATATATAGATGAATAT
>VWYI01048850.1:1376-30995 GCA_013399455.1 Anthoscopus minutus | reverse complement strand
TATATATTCTTTTTTTTCATTACGACTCCAGTTAGCTTTTGTTTAAAGATGACTCAATTTCATTTTAAGTATCCAAGTTAGCTAGAGAAGTACACAGGAGATCCTGTTAAGCCATGGCCTAATCAAGGAGAATTTTATTTACATAAGTCATTTTTGTATATATTTTGCCACCACTTTGCTATTTACGTGAATAATTTTCTTATAATTAAAGAAAAATAATAAAAAAAAACTCCAAGAATTTCTTGCTGACTGAGAAAAAGTGTTATTCTTCTAGTCATTTTGTGTCAGAGAAGTAGGTGATGACTCTCCTTGATCTATCTTTGGAGCACTCTAGATAGCTGCAAGCAGGTCAAATCAGATGTCAGACAGATCAATAGCTTAGATGTGATGGAGTCATTGGACAATCTCAGCACTAGCAGAAGGAAAAAAATGGTCACAGGAAATGTTTATGGGAAAATAGAAGTGATTTCAAAGTAACATAATAAAGGAAAATTAAAACTGCTGTTAAGGCTAGATTCTGTAGAACTACTATGTACAACCTCTCTCCAATGTAAACTAGGTTCCCATTAAAGATGCACATGATTTATATAGACAGTGTTGTAAGTGAGGAACAGAAAGAGGTGATCAGAATAAAAATACAGTAAACTGAGAGTGTTTGGAAAAAAATGAAAAGTTCACATACTGTTCACCTTTTTAGAATTAGTCCTTACATCTTTCCATGAACTGTATTGAAGCTTCCCGGATCATCTCCAGCTAATCATTAATCACAACTTATACTTTACTAATAGTTAGCTGACCAAAATTATACCTAATAAAGTAAAAGTCTTAGAATACCAATGCTATTCAAACACTCAATTAACTTGTAGCAGACTTTTCTCATGTGGCCACTATTGTATTATCTGCACAGTTTTGTGAAACAATCAGAGAGATAAGTTGTGATTAATGATGCTTGGAGATACGAACTTAGATTAATATGAACTTTTTTTTCTTTCTTTTTATGTTGTAGTGCCTGTGAAAATATCCTGAAACTATTTGCAAATGCAGGTTGAATTTGCTGGATAGATGTGTCTGGAAGAAGTATTGCAGAGAAAATTCACAAAAATTGTAGTCGAAGAGATGTAGTTCTCTTTTTTCCTATTCCCTGAGTTAAAGCACTGCCATAGGATACAGAAGGCCTTGGGTCCCATTCCTCTGTATTTCTGGAGGAATCTGAATGTCCTAATTCTCAACAGAGTGTCTTACTCTTCTGAAAGAATTTTGGAGGAAAACCACTTCGTGCCTCAGTCTGAAGCAAAAGACATCAGCAGTCAACGAAACAGAACAAGCATATTTCACCAGCACTTTTACCTAGAAGTTAGGAGGTAGGTAATTTCCTATGTCAAAGGAGGGAGGTTTACCATCTACCCTCCTGTGAATCTCTAATTATAGGTATGAAACAGAGCTGTACCAATACTTATACTGAGATCATCTTCTCACTTGCATTAATTCAGTTCAGTAAGAGTTTTTTATAATTTCAAACACATCTTTTTGCCCCTTCCATTTACATAACTATCTCTCTTCCCTTTCTCCATCCTCAAGATATATTCCCGATTCAATTCACCATTATGTATTTGCTTTTGGGAAGCAAATTGCTGGGTTAGATCACCCACAAAGTGTGGTTATCTTAAATCCAAAGGTGCTTGTTACCTCCCAGCTGCACGCTTTCCTTGATGGCATTCCAATTGCAGACTGGCTTTTTTTTGTTGTTTTAAACCATGGTGAGACTTAGGAGCCTTGTTCCTCCACTAGAAAGACAGTATGAAACAGAGTGAAACCATGCAACTAAATAAGCATGGCCTGATACCTTGACATTGCAGTTCAACACTTCCAAGTAGAATAGCACTGATACATAATAATTTTGTGATACATCTATGGAACATTAAGATACATTTATCACTAAGTTGTAATTGGGAATCATTTCACCATGACTGTCTGCAATTTCATCCACTGAAAAAGCAGCTCTTTCAGCTCTGTGAATCTTCAGAATTCAGACTCAGTGCAGCACAATCCAACTTTCTAACAATGATGCACTCTCTACAGAGGACACAAAGGGTTCCTTGATATAAAAGCAAAAACAGCAAGCTATTGCACTTTTCGTCAACAAGAAATAGCACTGTTTAAAGATATCCATATCTAAAGATGCATACAAGCTGTATTTTGGCCTTCTGTGATCTGTTGTTTTGTAACAGGAAGAAAGCTTTTTATGAGCATAACTCATCTTTAATTATAGACACTGCTACTGCACTTTTTCTTATATTCAGATTTTTCTTCTGTGCTCAGAATATGTTTACTGTAGCTTTCTTACCTTTGAGACCACACAATTTACTAGTTATAACCACACTGTGACCTAAATAAAACATTTGATCTCCCTGACATCCCTGTGCAGGGCCACATAAGAATCAGTTAACAGAAACCATGAGTCTGAAACAATTTTTCTGCTGCTATGCAGCTGGAAGATCTTTGCCATCTGCTTCGACAGGAGCTCCTGATTACTAACTTAGTTAGAAACCTACATAAGGTTTGAGGGAGAATACAACAATGCAAGTGTTGTAAGCAGCATTTTGCCTGCTCCTTGTACTTTGAACACCAAGGAAATGCCTTTTGCTGAAATACACACTAAACAGTTGTGCAGCAACAAATAGTTATATTTGTTAATTCCTCGTTTTTTGCAATAATCTAGTTATCAAAAAAGATTTACATAAATGTTCTATCCATTTCTAAACTGATACTCTGACAAATTTTTACCAGGAGATGTATTTTTAAGATTGACAGAATTCAGTATGAGTTGTCTTGATTTTAGGTTAGCCTTCAATAACTTTGGGAAAATTTAAACCAGCACCAGCCAAGTTTAACATGATTTCATGGGAAATCACCATATTCTCTGGCAAAAAACTATTTACTGTCGAGGAAACTCCAGTGATGTGTGTGTTTAGTGTAACTGTGCTGGAAAATTTGACAGCAAAATATTTTACTTGCCCATATCATTATGCCTGAGAGTTACTTGCCCCCTGTAATAATCACACCCATAAGCACAGGAGCTAGTTAGGCATTTCTTAGGCTACTTCATAGCATGCTGTCCATTATGGAGACAACCCCAAGGTGTTTCACTTCCTGAAATGCTTAGGACTGGATAGCAGGAGTCCAGTCACTGTTTTGAAGAGATAAACAATTTTGAATGGATAAAATTTAGAGTGATCTCTTCTCGAGGTAATTTGATGCTTTTAAAAAACAGAGTGGTTTCCATGCATCCCTGAGCATAAGACAAATATTTGTCTGGATCTGACATGTGGAAATAAGTGTACTTCAGTACTGCAGTGGTCTGGAGCCAAACACAGTATCTACACTCAAAATGCTGAAGTTGCTCTTCAGCATTTTAAAAATGTAAATGATTGCTACTCAGGGTAAACCACATGAGATTCACTCCACCTGCTTTGCACAGATCTGACTGTACCACACAGCTGGGCTTACAGATGTTCTCCACTGCTGAGACAATGCAGCATAGCCAGAGCATACCAGTGAAGTGAACTCTGAAGCTACAGTTAGGATAAATAGCTCATTTGGATTAAGAAAGTATATTCTGTGCTTGATAGTTATCCTCTTGTTGGAAGAATGGACAATAATGGGACACAATCCTTGCCTCATTCATCTTTTCATGTCTGGAAAACTATGAAGGACCCTAACAACAAAGCCTGCTTCACTATCACCGAGAATCTAACAGGCATTTGCTACATTGGTTGTACTGAGGGCTAAGGGGTTAAAATATTGCAGACTAGCTTCCCTCCCTCAAAATTAAAACTACCACTGCTCTCAACAATTAAGTAATCAAAGAATCAGGTTCTTAAAAATGCTCTCATGCCACCAGGATCAAGTAAGATTCAGTATTACCATAGTGGGAACCCCCCACTAGAGTCTGTTTATTTATTTGTTATTAAGACAAAGTAATTTTGCAGTGAAAGAAGAAAAGATAAAATAGTGTAGACAGGAATCACTCTGAAATTAATCTTTTACAACACTTGTAAGAACATGACTCTATACAGTAGAGTAGAAAAAGGTCTAACTTAGCTCAGCATCCTTTCTGATGTAGAAGACAGCATAGAAACAAGGCAAGCCTATGGTAATATATCTCTGGATGTCCTTTGAGGTGTCAGGAACTTCCTGACCTGGAGGTTCCTTCTGAATCCACTGCACTTAATAGCACTTATGGACCTAACATCACTGAACACGCCTCGGAGGTTTTGGAATTAATTTCGATTTTTGGCTTCTAGAACATAGAGCACATTCAGCTCCACAATTTAATTGCACACTAAGTGAAAAAGTGCTTTGTTTATTTTAAACCTCTTACCTGATAATTTCATTAAGTGCCTACTCATCTTCCATTATTATGTTTTCTGCATTTGCAGTATTTCTAGTTATTCACAGTGCTCCAGAGGCACTGCCACCATCTCATTTGGTTAATAGACAACATAACCTTAATGTCACATTCTTTCTAGTCAGGCATTAAAGTTCATTTCACAGACACCTTATGCTACATTTTGACACAAACTTAACCCACCCTATGTTATACTTTAAGGTAATAATGAACCCTACTATTACATTACCATTATCATTCACTCATAACATTTCTTACATAATTTATTTAAAGAAAGTTGCGATTCAATTATTTCATCTTACTGCTTAGGCTCTCAACATATAAAAAGAATTACTGATACTACTGGTGTTTTGCTATCTTTTTAATTTAATATTTTTCAATGGATTTTTTTTCTGAGTAGTTCTTCTGCTATTCTTTTTTTCCTAGGACAGCTTTACCTTCACTTTTCAGATATATATCTTTCTTAAATATATCTAACAAATTTTTATATATTTGAAACTTCCCTATAATGTTCAAATATGCAGTGCAAGTACCCTAACCTATTCAGAATTAGAGGAAAAGTCCATATCTTTCAGTTGGTTTTAGTCTAAATGTCTTGCCAGTTTCAGGATCTTCATACAGCAAATGTGGACGATTCTCTACATGTGATATGATTTCATACGTCTTGTAAAGGAAACTGGGAACATTTCAAGTCTTTCTTATGGAGGAAACCTCAACTTTTAACATTTGGGCAATATTTTACTTTGGGTCTTATATTTTACTCTTTTTTATTTCCAACATCCTGCACATCACAGTCACTACAGTGAAGATGATGTCGAAATGCTTTGAATGCTCCAGTATATTTTGATTTAGTACAGAAGTCAGTCATCAGCAAAAACTCAAACCTGTCTGTGCGTTATACCAACTGCTATTTACCTAAAAAATGTTCCACTCTCCTTATCAGTGAAAGCAACAAATCCATTCTCAAGGTGTTTGTGTGCTCTCCATTTCTTTCAAAATATTTTCAGAACATTGGTCAAAAGCTAACAGGACATAAAAATGTCTTCAAACAGTTTTGCAAGAAAGGCATTACATTTATGTCCAGCAGCATCAAAAATGCTTTATGACAAAATATTTTTATTTTAAGACTATCTCTTGAAACAGAAGACAAATGATTCTATGATTTTCTTACATGGGTATGGATTTAAAATAAGTTAATTGCTATTTTTTCCTCTCTGTATGTAAGATTTTCCATTTTCATGATCAATAACTCTACTTCTTTTAATCATATTGAGATGCTCAACAAGTCCAGTGCTCTGTTTGGAGGTTTCATTATTAGACTCCATTATTTGACAGCTGGAAGCATTAAGCATGTAGAAGAAGCAAGAAAAGTAATTTTCCAAATTTTTAAAACATCCTCCTAAGAGAAAACTCCTAAGAATGTTGTAAGGAATAGGCAATATGCATTCAATTTATGCTGAGTTTATTAATAAAAGGACTGATTCAGATCCAATGGATTCTGATAGAGTATGACCACAAAGGCACTGAATAAACTGCAGTGATGACTTCCCATGCAAGTCTCCCACTTATAGCCAGAAAGAGGGCTGCTAGACACAGTGTGACTGACTTTGAGGAAGAAAGTATATGTTAGAAAGAAATTAATATTCTTAGGGTTCCTTCACTACAAGGAGATATGCAGATATGTGGCTTCTTTTCTCCTTGTATTGTTGGTTAAAATTTCTCAATTTAAATAATTTTCACGAAAGAGCTTCCTTTAATCATATAAATGTTTGAAGGAAAATGTTTACTTTTGAAAAGATCATTGGGCTTTTTTAGCTGAAAATTAAAACCAGAGTATTATTCTTTATTTAAAATTTCCATGGAACCGTCTGTTTCTTATCCTAAAGCCACATTATCTCTTGAAAAGTTGGCAATAATCTCTTGCACTCATACATTAAATGATACCTAGCTATTGCTACTTGCAACTATACTGCAATAATTGCAAAAGTAACAAGAAAGATTAATATGAACTCTAATATTAAATAAAAAACCCACAGAAATGATATATGTTCTTGAATTCTCCTTTTACCCAGTGTGTATCCAGTAATTAAAAGAAGGCTAATATAATCAAATTTCAGAGATGTAAGATGGACAAGAATGAGATAGTATATGTATGTGGCCATTTGGCTTCCTCTCTCATTTTTGCAATTTGAAATCTGTATTTTAAGAATCCAAATATCCACTAGATAGTGACTGTGATTCAAAAAAAGCAGTGAAGAGTCAAGTCCTGTGAAGCACCAGATCATAAATGATACTTAGGAGTGTCAGATGAGAAAACATGGTTGTTTTCAGAGTTCATGAAAGTTGTTTTCCTTTTAGATAGTACCATTAAACTGACTGAATAAGATGGATAGAAACATTTCTACACTCACAGGCCAGTAATGTCTCCATTTTTCTTTTGCCTTTAGTGTTTTTTCCTTAATAAAGTGACAGCTTACTGTTATGATGTGGATTTTATAAAGCAATTTTATAAAGCATCCAATTTTTTATATATATGAAGTAGATACATTTATGGAACTTAGTAACAGCATAATATCAGTTACCACATCTTATGCAAAGTTAAGAAAGCTCTCCAAGAATTGCTGTCATTTAGTGTATCAGGCAAAGCAAACAAGCAGGATCTACCTGGTGACCCTGTTAGGATGAAGTATGAAAGGCCAAGTGTTGTGGTGATGGTATTTTTCAGTAAATATGCCATTATTATTGAAGGCCACAATGTCTGTCTTAACGATGTCTGACAGTGTGAGGACTCAGGACAGATCTCCTTAAACTGACTTTCAGTTGTGAAAGCAGTTTTATAGCACCCTAGATGTGCCTTCGTTTAGTTTACAGAAAATGCAAGTAGACTGAACTTTCTGATTGCAGAATAAAATGCTTTATGGGAGAGTGGAGACAAAAGATAATACCAGAGTTTGCAAGAAACACAAACTGTAGTTAATACAGCCACAAAACACAATAACAAATCACAGCCAATTAGTCGTCAGTTCATGCTTGTGGCTTTGTAATCAAGTAAAACCATCAGTGGAGGTAACAGAAGACTGACTGGGAACCAAAGAAAAGAAAGGGCATGTGAGCAGACTGTGTTAAAACACATACAAAAATAAAACCAAGCATACCCAACACCAAGGAAGCAGCAGCTTCCACCCTGAACATTGCACTTTTCCCACTGATGCCCTAGAATGCTGATATCTCACTGCAACCCTTCCCCCTATTCTGCTTGAGGAATATAGATAGCATCAGCTTAGGACACAGGAATATCATACAGGGAGTCCAACACCGCAGAAAAGGTGTAGTTAGTACACCTTTGTATACCAATACATTCTTTGTATACCAATCTTATCTGTATCACTAATGAAGTTTTTCTGCATTGATTTGGTTTGTGATTGTTGATACCATTGCAGCTGAACTAATTTCAATTGGATTAACCCCTTAGCTTTACATACGTTTTTTTCCCTTTTGCCCGCAACAAGATTTTGAATGTAACAATAGGTACCAAAGTGGGAGTGGAAGAAATTTCAAATGTTTCTCCTGGTATTATCCACAGAATAAATTTCAGATTATTAGTAGTACTTGCAGGGACAATTCTAAGTAGGTGGCTGAAGATACTGCATACTTCTGAGTCAGTCACACAGTATAATTCTGTAGAAAATGCAGATGAGAGTAGGCTCATCATATGGATGGATCTTGATTAATTTTTCTTTTTTGCAGCTATGCTGTATTTCTTTCTGAGAATGGGGCAGAACAGCTGGCAGAAATGTAACTGCTTGCTTTGTCTTAGCCATCAAAGTGGCAAGAGAATCTCTGAAGAGAAGGAGGATCACTTATTGTCCAGCAGCATTTGGGCATACACAGCTCTGTCTTCTAAAGGTGAGATAGGAAGTGTGAAAACCTAGACAACAGGCTGCCTGGAACAAGATTTAAGGAATCTTGAAAAGAAGAGTAGACACACAGACTCTGAGGTGACATTTTAGAAAGAACTTTTCTAGGGATCCAGCAGGATCTACATTTTGCCGTAATGGAACATTTGCCTTTTTAAAAATGTATTTATTTTTTATTTCTTGCATTACTTAATATCACACATTTTATTTCTCTTTTACTCCACTCCCTTGCTGATGGGGAATAAAATTCATAAAATTTATTTACAAACAATATTCGTACTTGATTCATAGCTGCATCTGCCATTTTGAGATCCCATATTTTCTAAGAACAACAAAACAGTCCCTACAATAATAAAAAGTCCCAGGCAATATTCATTCAAGGGATGCTTTAATCACTAGAAAATGCACAGAATAAGGTAAGTTTGTCCTAAGTATGTTGTATCATCTTTTAGTTTGAAGACTCATCAGTGAACCAGCTGAACTCTGACCTGGTTTAGTCACTGCTTGCACATTATTTGTCTTAGCTTCCTTATTTACCCTTTCCTGTGTATGCATCTCACTTAACATTATTTCTTCCAGCTTAGACACACAGAAATGTGTTTTCATGCACATTTGGAGAAACTATTGTTTCTATCCTGTAAAATCACTGCTATGGGTGCCAATGGTAACACATCACAGAATTTTCTGAATTTATTTTTTTTATAAATACCAATATCTTCCAATATATTGGCAAATCAGAATCTTACCTCAAGGGGAATAGGCTTTCCTATTTCTAAGATGAATAGCATTTTTCAGTTTTACCTCATCTGTAATTTCTCAAGTTCCTCTTAATCTTTTTTCTTTAATTATCTACACACTCCTTCAAATTTAATATCATCCTCAGATTTTATTAGTGTGCTCTTTTCTTTTTCCTTCAGACTACTAATGTAGACATTAAGCAAATATAGATCTTGCCAACTCTTGATAACAAATTCCAACTTTAAGATTCCTTTTTCTATTATGCTGCTGTTTAATATTTCTGGTTTATGCACTCATTTGTGCAGTTTACAGCCTGCATGGTTATGATCTTACTGAAGGCAGTACTGAATCAAATTTTAAAACTGAAAATTCTGAAGATGTCATATCAAATGCCTCACTAGAATTCAAATGTATATGATCTACTTCATTACCATTGGCCATTAATTTTGTAATTGCATCAAAATAAGAAATTATGTTTGACTGATGAATTCTAATTCCTCACTGCCTACTGTTCATGGCTCTCTTGTCCCAGCTATTAATGACGGAATATTTATTTCATTGCTTTACAAGGCACTCAGATAATATTGATGGCATCATACTAGTCAGTATCAATCTTTTCAGAAAATATGTACATCTATTTCGTACATTTTCCTTCATCTCTAAGTTTTTAGAAATGAACATTTGTAGGCTTACTGAAGTCAGTAATTATTTTAGTCTGAAAGAAAGCATGTCCTTGCTTGTGTTTGGAGTATATCATCAACATGTTCATGAACAGAGCTTTTAGAAGGCCCTCTTTTACAGATATGTGGGATGCAAGGTCAGCTGTTAAATACTGAACATCAATCCACGGATACTGGGTCTTATTTACATATATATCAACACTCTCTTGAGAATAAATATGCCAATTTTCACCCTCAATTGCCACATAATCTCTAAGATTTGATGGCTCTTTTGGAACATGAGGTTAACCAAGCATTGGACCAGGTTGCTGAGAAAGGCCATGGAGTTTAGAGCCTTGCGGCTATTCAGAACTTGACTTAACCTGAGTAATCTGCTTCAAGTAGACCCATTTGAGCAGGAACTGAACCAGATGATCTACTGAGGTCTCTGTCAACTGACATGATTTTGTGATTTTATGAATTTAATTTCTTAAAGGCTTAATTTTCAGTCTCAAATGTTAATGAACTTCCTGTAGTCATTTGTTCTCATGCCACTGTTACTTGTGCATGCAATGCTATTTCCCCATTATAAATAAAAATATTATATATATATTTCAACATTAGCATAATTATTAGCATAATAAATAACAGCATATATTTTCTGTGATAACAGGTTTTTAATAATATGATTGTTTTAAGGTATTAATAATTCTATCTTTTTTCTAAAGCCTTTTTCCCCTCAATAGTTTTTGCTTTTAAAAACACTGCTAATCACTTTCAGTCACTGATATTTGACTCACTATCTAGGCAAAAAAGAAGACAATATAAATTTAAGTATACATCATTCAAATATAAATTGAAACTTGATATTTTATATTTCCATCTAATTTTGTGCATCATTATCCACTTAGACATCTAGCATGTGCATAAGTAAGATCTGAATATATCTATTGTTTCTAAAACATGTATTTAACTACACTACACATTTTAGGAGCATGACTTAGCTGGCTCAGATATGTTTTTAGGGTACGAGAACACCCACATTTGTGGCACATTGCATCAGTTTTTAAATGAGTATCTACCTAATGATTAGGTATGATTTGATCCACAAATCAAAATGACGAGGTAGAAGAAAATTCTTTCAATACTGAACCTTGCCCTGCCAAAGTGAAAGGCAGCTGGTCTTGTTTCCCAAGCTGACTGTAACTGTAGATGTGTAAGGCAACCAAACTCTCTTATTCAACAGAAACAAAGTAAGATTTCCTTACACTGAAGCTTTTGTAATTAAATTTCATAATCTTAATGAGTTCTACTGTCTTATGCTGTAGCTACTAGCTAGATTGTACCACCAGACAGTGCAAAATTGTTCCTAATCTTTTCACTAGAACTGACATTGAACCAGCTTTCTACTTAATATCTTGACCTCTTCCTTAATAACAATTATTTCTGCCCATTAACGCAAAATCTAGACTACAATGTAATTAGAAAACTTCTCAAATGGAAGAAATTGGTTATCTCTGCTCTTTTTAATTGGTAATCAGCTAATATATGTATGCTATGTTGTCAACCCAGTCCTCTCACAGCTGATTCACTATAATCTGCAGACTGGTATCTCCTTAAGCTTTTCTTAACTGAAAACATATTGTGTAAAGATATCTCTCCATTCTTTTCCTTCTTTGTGGAAGAATAGAACTAAATGGCAGAAAACAGTGGGGCTTGAGATTTGTGTACTGCAAGCATGTGCAGTTGATTTGAGACACTTCCAGAAATTTAAACCAGAGAAGAATGTAACACTATTAGCTCCATACCATGTACTCTGAAAGGATGTCAGGCTTGCTGAAGCATATATCAATTTATCTTTGAAGTTTGATACCCTATTTCTCATTCCAGCAAAAGCTACTTCCATATTTTTATAATTACCACATTTCCAAATTATGTCTCCCATTGTTTCTTTCATTTTATAACACTAACATTAATGTTAATTAATTAACACTAACATCAACATTAATGAGATGGTCAAAGTTCGAAAGTAACTTTGCAATGTGTGTTAGAAAATATTTATTGCTAATCCTTTACTACTGACTTCTAATTTGTGCCTGAAAACATTTTGTGACATGATTTTGTACAACTCATAAGCACAAATCATTGAATTTAGATATAAAATTGCTCAAAATACTTTTCTAGCCAGCCAGGTAGTTATATGGCTCAGGAAAAGATTTGCAGACTGTTAAAAACTCAGCTATGTAACTATGGATAAAAGAATATTTTAAAACATCCCCAACTTTACTTCTGACTGTCTTTGTTTAACATTCAGACATGCACCTGCTATCAAACCTGTTTTGATTGGATACACAAATTAAAAGCTAATCCTAAGAGCTGCTGAAAATATTCACTAGAATACTTAAAGAATAAAATGTGCTTTGGTTACATTCATTAATGGCCAAATATTATTTGAAATAAAATTACATGTCCATTATACTTACGTTGGGATTCACTTGATTCATGAGAATATCACTGGAATTACAGTGAAGCAGGATTATGTCCAAAGATGGAGCAGGGTATTTATTTAAAAACAAATCCAATTTTTTTCCAGGCATTCTTTTATTACTCAACAATTCCCCTTCCTAATTTACAATTAAACATAATTTCATTAAGTCTGGGCAAAAGTACCAGTGCTAAGAGTTTTGTTTGGCTTCTATGGTGAAAATTTCTGAAAAATATATATTGCAAGGTACACTTCAAAGGCAATATTTCATAATGAAGTGTAATACTTCAAAGAAATTTATGCATGTAAGGACAAAATAAATTAGGAAAGCAAATCACTAAATGAATATGCAATTAATAAAGTTCAGGTTAAAAGCAGTTGATCTTTTTAAATGAGACAAAAACTGAGTTCAGAACTATGAACAGACATTGTAGTATGTAACAAAAAATGTTCACAACAGTTAATCTCTGCTCTGCAGCTTTCAAAATACTTGGTATTCAAGATGTGCATTCTTACAATGACTTAAGCTACATTTAATACATTTAGTACACTTAGTACATTTAGTACTTTAGGCCCCAGAAGTTAAAAAAGAAGTTTTGAGACAGATTCTGAACATCAAATTTCTGAGAAAAAGCCAGGTTGAAACTCGGTGACAAAGGCTGCAATATACAAAACTGCCACACCTCACCTGGCTAAAGTACACGGGTTCTTGAATAAGCACCTGTGCTTGGTTGTGGAGGTGTCTCTGCATAACGTGGTGCTTGGGCACCTTGGTGATCCAGACTGGGTATCTGCTGCTTGTACCACAGATCATTTCTGGGATTCATGTGGTTTTCACAGTGAGGAGCAGAGTTAGCCAGTGTACAAATTCTGTGTGCATGGCCATATCTGGCCTTGGGTATGGGACACAGGCTGCAAACATGCTTGAGAAACACTCCTGGAAACAGCTGGGAACTTAGAAGGGGTACTTAAAGAAGGGATGCTTAAATATACTATGCATCAAAAATGGTTTAGTAAATCCTGAGCAGAAGTCTGCTAAAATAAGCCTTACTACTTGGCAGTTTCCTTGGCTACAGAACAAAAACTAAGCAGGGCAGTACCACTGGAATAGCCTGTGATCCTCAGAACCTTTAGCTTTGAGGTTGTGCTATTAAAACAACTTGTAAATAGAAGCCTGCTCCCTGCCTCTCGCACTGATATCTTTCTGAGAACTGTGAATTTGAACTTGAATTTGAATTTTAGCTGAAAATAACTGCAGTATATTTGAAAGGTATAACATCCCTGGTATATGCCTCTACTAGGAAATCAAGCCCAATTAGATGGCTTGACAACAAAGAAATAAACAGGTTATTTAAAATGTATGCATGTTGATTACTAGGACTGCAATTGTTTTGTATTCTTTATTTAAAGGTTATCGCAATTTCTCTTAAAGATGTACATTAATATTAAGAAGTGATTAAACACAGAATGAGTTCAAAAGAGATCTTAATTTGGCACATAGTTACACATAATAAAAATTTGTGTAAGCAACTGAAGGGGAATTCAGAAATAAGTCCAGAAGAATGGTGAGGGACAGGGAGGGAAGGGGATCAGGGATAGCACAGGGCAGAGGCAAAAACCTTAGGCTTTGACATTGTCAGGTAAGATCACAACATTTTCAGTTTAAGTGATAGGGTGGTGTGGAAACAAAAAAGCACTGATTTTACTCAGGCAAAACTCATTCAAATTAATAAACCGGAGGTTTGAAAAAGAAGAATTTCGTTTCTTCTACCACCTTCTTCCTGCAAGGCTCCCAATCCCCATTTCTGATTTCTGAAGTAATAGTCCTCTTAGCCTTCATAACCTGTTGAATAATTTCGTAAATATTTTGGGAAGAAAAACATTTCCCCCTCCCTCCCCCTTCTATTTACTCTTGTTCAACAGTCTGTCTTCTCTTTTCTATTCTCAATTCCTCCTTCTCGCCTCCCTTTTGATATCCCTTTTCCTCTTTTCTCCTTTTACTGGATTGCACTAAGCATATAATCTTTCAGTGTTTGCTAGTGTATTTAGTGATTCATCTGTTCCTTGTTTGTTGTAATCTGCTTCACTTATGCCAGTGAACACAGTAGAAAACCACACCTCTTGGAAGGTAATATTTACCCAAATGCTTCAGGAAGGGGGAATGTCTGAGTACTTGCAACAGAAGATGTGTAAAAGAGAAGGGGAGTGGAAAAAGAGGAAAGAAACCTGCACAGAGTTGCAATTACTGGAAGTCTTTCTACTGATGTTGTTGATGATAAATGTCTGAATCAGAGAGCTTTCACAGTAACAGGTGTGTAAAGCCACCTACGCCAAGTAACTCAGATTTTTTATGTCCTTCACAAATGCTGTCAAGCTGCACTGTGGTTTGAACAACACTTACATTTACCTTTTGAAAAATGGTGTGAAGAAGAAGTATTGCCGCCACATTTACATTTTTATAGTATGGCTTGCTCTGAAACTGTTAGAGGAGATTGCCTGGCTTAAAGCCTGGCTCAGTGATTCCTGGAGGATATTTTTTTCTGCAGTATCCAACTACCATATGGAGTGCCAAGAAGCATAAAAGAGATTTCAGAAGCAATTCCATGATTACAGTTACTATACATTAAAGGCACAGAAGAACTGTTGTAAATTATCTATATGGTTCTTGCATAATAAATTACTTTACTCACATCACAGGTGACAGGCTTCCATTACAGATAATTTTGTTTAAATGCATGGCAATCTTCTTAAACAAATGACTTCTAGCTTCAGAACTCCTGTGATTCTGACAGTATCTCATTCCAGACCTGCCCTTAAATGTATTCTGAGTGACCTTGAGCAAATTACTCTTCACCTCACTGTCCTGGCTGTCTCACCTCCTGTGGTCTGCTTGTCTTAGGTATTCAGACATTGACAATCTCTAGAGTAGCAAGATAATTTTATCACTTTTATAATTGTTAACGCAACAGAGCCAATACTAGTCTGTAGGAACTCCTTTAATAAATACTTAATAATGATAATTAATCATACTAATAGGATGTGGCATGAATGACAAGAAAGAGTAAGAGTCAATTATTTCAAAGATTTGGACCAGAGGATGAGTTGCAATGAGCAATGCTTGAAGACCATACAAACAGGACCACTTATGAAAGCTTTGATTGAAATGACTCAGCACAGGGAAGACAGAAGGGGGATAAGAATCCAGTTTTCCATAGAAACCTTCAACTCTCTTAGATATGAAGCTATTCTTTTCTCTGCTGAAATTGTGTGATATTGTCTAAGATCACTTCTTTGTTCATTGAAAGTATTTCTGGTCACAGCCAGCTCCTGGGTAGCACTTACTGCTCGTCTTGGCAATTGGCAAACTATGTTCTATATCCTACTTAGAGCCTCTTGGGTTTCTTTGTTTTCATTTATAGTTTTTAGAGCCCTTTCATTAACCGGACTTCTAGCTCTGTAAGTTCATGAAGACTATAAGGATTTAGTATTTTTTTCTAGGATATCCCCGGAAAAAATGGACTCTCCAGTACCTGTAAGAAGTGAAATGATGTTCTAAACTTCTTGATTAATTTCCAGAAGATATGTATGTACTGAAAGAAGCATGTGTCTTACAGCAAACAAGAAGTGCAAGATTATATAATTTAAAATTGCACCAAAGCACTAAATGACTGAATTAAGATTACACAGCTTCAATACTGTCATTTTCCATCTGTCTAGAACTAAAGTGGTCACATGAATATTAGTTCTTTTAGCCTTCGATTTTTTGGTTTTATGGAGGTTCTTAGGTTTAAAAGATAAAAGCGAAAGACTTCTCAACCTCTCAGTTTGAAATCTCCTTACATTTTACTGACAATCCTCTGAAGTTTAGGAATTTTGGGGTTTTTTTTCTCCTCAAGTTCTGAGCGGAATGCATACCAGTAGTCAGAGCCTTTTCACTTTACAATGTATTTTCAGTGCATTTGTTTTTCATTACTCCTCCCCATTTCTGTTGCAGTCCCCCTTCCTTAAACACCTTTTAATCTCTCCCCCTCTACTGTTTCAAATCTGCCCACTTGTTTTCTCTTGCCAGCATCTCTCTCTCTCCTACTCATCATGCCAATATTCCTTCTTTACACACCCCCAAGTCTTCCTCTTCACTCTCAGGCATTGAAACTGGGCTGTTTTTTCCCCAGTGCATCAAGACACAAGAGTTTTCCTCTGTTCATTTTCTATAGCCAAGTTTCACATCAACATTTTGGTGCTTCCAGAAATAATTTTAAGAACATCTGTAATGCTTAGGACAGAATTATCTTCAATACATTGAGCAATAACCACTAATATGCCTTGCATAACATATTCTGTCATTTTTCCCGAATGTATATTTTGGCTCATACAGTATAATGTTTTCACTGAGGTGTCTACATGATTGTGTTTGATACTGCATATCCTATGCCATAGCATGTGAGACCTAAATCTTTGCAATGAGCTAAGTTTAGATACTATGGAGAAAAAAACCACAAACAACCCTGTAAATTCTACACAAAGAAATGATTTCTAATTTAACCTAAATTTTACCCCTTTTACATTTTAGGCAGAGAACAATAACTGACATATATATAATAACCAGCCCAGTTATACTTAGATAAAGTTGTAAACAAAAGAAAACTTGGTATTATATAAAAAACTAGAAGATAATTTTAAAATCAATCTATCAGTTTTAAAATTATGGGGCTATCTGTGCCCCAGAATGCTTAGACTTACAGATGAACTCTCATCTCTGAAGGACTGGCTTCTCTCCTTGCTGGAAAGAAACCATATCTAAGGAAAAGATGTAGTAAGAACTAGGGCCCCAAGGGCACTGCCAGGACATCACGTCCCTGCCCTGCTACAGTCCTTGGGTTCCCTACACCTGCCCACATCATTTCCCCTGGACCATCAGCCCCTGCTGCAGTGACACCACAGCAGGGCTGGTGACCAGCCCCTACCAGCCCTTCCCTGCCTGGCCTAGGGCCATGATGACCTGGGCTCTCCCATGGCCTCCCATCCTGGCCTAGTCTCAGCCCATCCTTGTCCCCATGAAGGTACTGATGTCCATGGCTGGGGCTGCCCCAGTGCACCCTGGCCATCCTGCTCCTGCTTTGGGCAGTGGGATAGGTCCTGGCTGCCAGACCCTGCCCTTTGGGGACCTTTTGCTGCTCCTGGACCAGAGCCCCAGGGAGCTGCTGGCTCCTGCTGTACCCTGATACCACGAGCAAAAGCCCTGCCTGTACCTTTCAGTTTGCTGATGAAAGTCTGAAACATTAGGGAGCAGCAAGGCCAAACTTTAATGCTGTTGGAAACAAATCAGTTTCTCAGAAAGGTAAGCAAAGCAAAAGAAAAAGACAAAGTCTGCCTTGTGCATTTCATATGCTGAGGAATGGTTTAGGTGATGCAGAAATAATGAGTTTACTAGGCTTCAGTGATGAAAGGGAAATATTAGAAGCTCATAAGTGCAAGAAGTCATTGGAAAGTTTCTTACAGAAAATTATAATGATGTCCTTGGACACGATGCTTATTTTCCTGTTCCTGACATAAACAGAACATAATAAAAAATAAGGATAAGGTCAATGTAATACATCATTTATGTTGGTTTTAATATCTGGATTCAAGAAAAAAAACCCAGAAAGTTTAAAGCAGCCTGAATATATGTGCATTTTATGGATCTTAGTCCAAAGGGTAAAATACACCCACATGTTCACACATAACACAAACATACTTTTTTTCTAATTCCAGACTGACTTTTAAAGTACTTTCATTTTAATGGATGTAAATAGTTTGGGTATTTTTTGTGATTTCTCTGGTATTCTAAATTATAATCTCTATAATCCTAAATTATTTTAACTGGTTTTCCTTCTAGATACATCACAGCATCTTCTTAATTGTAACACAGAGCATTTATTGCTTTCTGGACAGGGAGGTAGGTCCTAGGTACCCATAGGAGGGAAGCTGGCAGTCATACTGTCATATAGTGATGAATACACTGTGAATTTTTTCCTGAAAAGTCATGAGAACTGAAAAAGATGTTCGTTTCCAAGACCTCATGCTTAATATAAGAAACACAAATAATCTAAGATGACTCTTGTCTGAATCACTGCAAAGAGTATGTGTCTATTTCTTGTGGTGAGGAAGGTATATTTTGTATTTTTCTCTCTACAGAACATTAGAGTTATTGTGGCAGAGAGAGAGAAATAGAAACTGAGAGAAAAGAATAGCTATTTTTTTCATCTTTCTGGTTCTGTTGTTTTAGTGCTAAGTGGTGTAAGTAACTGGGATGAAGGTGTGAATTGCATTTATAGACATAGAGGGAGGATCTGAAATCTATAGTAAGCATTTATCAGAGAAGAACAACCAAATTAGAATCGCAGTTTGAAATATAATTTCCAGACAAGATTACAATTGCAGTCTTCAACATCCCCGTGAGAGGAAGAGGCAGTACTGATCTTGTTACTCTTGCAACCAGTGATAGGACTTGAGGAAATGGAATGAAGCTGAGTCAGGGGAGGTTTAGGTTGGATATCAGAAGAGGTTCTCTGCCCAAAGTGTGGTTGGGCACTGGAAGAGGCTCCACAGGAGAGTGGTCACAGCAGCAAGCTGGACAGAGTTAATTAAGTATTTGGACAATGCTGTCAGGCACATGGTGTGATTCTTCATGTGTCCTGTGCAGGGCCAGGGCCAGGGGTTGGACTTGGCGATTCTTGTGGGTCCTTTCAAACTTGGCATGTGATACGGTTCCATTCTATGATTCAGTGAGGATTATCAGAATATGTCTGCCTTGTAACCACGAAATAGCAGTCCATGCCAGTCAATATCTTATCTTAACTTATGAATATAACATGATTGCCAGTATGGTACAGCTCCTTAAGTTAATGTGCCTCAAACTGCTACCTGCCATCACAGCCAGGTTATTGCTCATTTACCCAGGGCCACAGACAAATGAGATATTTGCTCCTGTCTCTCATTGCAGGCTGTTTTTGCTATGAGTGGCCAATGTCACACTTTCAAGCTCCTGACTGCAGTGGAAAGATGCCCATAATAAAGTAACAGTGACGAGCAATATAAATGCCACTTTCCCTTTGGAGAAATTCGGAGTGGAGAGTTTTAAACCTCACCAGGATTGATCATTACTGACTTTTCTGAGCTAATGAATAAGGAGAAAGAATTGAATCTACTGTAACACAGATAGTTTTCACCTGACAACTGAGAATCTCTAGGACATGTAGACAAACAGGCCAGATATCTGTGAACTGAAGCAGTATACTGTAAGGGCCTCATCTCAGCACACTGTAGTTAATATCACTCCTTCTGGTTTCAGAAAAAAAAACCAACAACTTAGGGACTTTTTCCTTCTACTCCCACTCCTATTCTCCACCTCCCACTCCTGACATATTATAAAAAAAATCTCAGACACATGATGGAACAGTAGATTTTTTTTCTATGACCCACTCAATCAGAAATAAAAGAAGTGCCACTGGTAAAGCATCACAGTGTATAAGCAACAGAATAAGCCTGAATGCCTTTACCACAGTTGAGGCAGACACTATAAATGAGCCTGTATAATTCTTCTTGTCATATTGTAGATGCTACACAAAATTCTGCACCAAGAATTTGCTTTCTTGGTTTTTTGTGGGAAGTGGATAATAAAATAGGATAGAAAAAGTGTCCAGGAAGTGAATT
Source organism: Anthoscopus minutus (assembly GCA_013399455.1). Taxonomy (NCBI): domain Eukaryota; kingdom Metazoa; phylum Chordata; class Aves; order Passeriformes; family Paridae; genus Anthoscopus; species Anthoscopus minutus. The sequence goes on along the minus strand of VWYI01048850.1, from coordinate 11,096 downwards.
TCACTTCTAAGAAAAATGCAGTATACAAATGTATCCTATCTCATAGACAAATTTAAGCCATCTTTCTGTCACTTTCTCACAACAAATTATGCAAAAGAAAAAGAATATAAAAATCTCTCTTGTAGACAACTATGCAGAAATATTAAATAACTCACTAGATTCCTCCAGAAGACCAGCAGATGATGGAAAAAGAGCAATACCTTTGCCTTTTCTCAGTGTGACTAGAAAGAAAAATATAATAAACTAAATCTGGATATAGCAGTGTTTATTTTTAAACAGGAAATGAGGAACAATAATAAGAATTGCTTTAGTAGCTCTCAAAAATTTTGAGTATAGTTTATTACGCTGCATATGTTAAAAGGTACCTATACCACTAGTTTTTCTCTAAATTAAATATAAATCCTCACTGAACATGAAAAAAATTGAGAAAGATAAAATATCTTGGTCAATCTCAGTCCACATACTTTAGAATTAATTGCCATTCTCCTGCAGTTTATTTAACAGTGTAGCTCTAAATCATGGAAATTACATAGGAAAAAAAAACACATCTAGTTAATTTAATTAAAAAAAAATGCATGCATGCTGAGGATTTAATACGACTTCAGTTCAAGAGAAATAAGTTCTAGGAAGTGATACAAAACTGCCATAATTTTCAGGAGCAGTTGCCACTGATGACTACTGAAAAAATGAGTCAATGATTGCTTAATGAATTCCTGCTTTTCTACTCAGGCCAAGCTGTTTGATTTACTGGTTTGTTTCTCTTCTAGCAAAACAACTTTTCTGTATAGGCAGAAACTCTTCAAGGCAGAGACCATCACACTTGTGAAATACTGGATGTGTGTTTGTACAGGTCCTACAACAAATCTCAATCCCTTCAGTTCCACCTAGAGGCCTGAGTGCACAACAGCAGGGGGAATCATCCAGCACGGATGGACAGACTCTTGCAGGGGCCGGGAAAAAATGAAACAAGTAAATCACAAAAATACTATTTTTATGGATTTGTGTCTTCTTGTCTCATTCTCAAACCCAGATGAAGTTTTCCCGTGTTAAAAACATTTATATATCTGTTTCCGGGTAGATCCTCTTGTAGTGGAAGCATCAGAGCTGACCTGCAGGTGCTCCACTCTCATTACCCGGTCACTCAGTCATGTGCAGTCTGTTTAAGTGGCCCAACTAGCTCGGGATGGGACACATCCAAGGTACATACTGGAGCAGAGAGGAAATCAGTATAATTACGAATCCCATTTCCTGAGGTCAATTGGGTCAATCTGAAAGGCACATTTGTCATAGGAAGCAAAGACGAGCATATTAAAAGGTCTGCTAAAATACACTTTCAGGTTGATTAGGCTGAGGGTGTCTTCTATATCTACAGAGAACTACAGATCTCTTGATAAAACTACTGGAAAGGAAAACGTAAAAATGATAAAGCATTTCTGAGACTTCTGTGTCTGGGAAAAACACTAATTTCATTTTATGACTCCTGGTTTTCCTGTATTAATATCCAGACATACCATGACCACTGTAATACTCTTTGGAATGTTGTCTTAATGATATAAAATTAAGTTATGAGCTGCCAAATGTACTTGGGAATAAATACTCAAACCACACAATGCTGAAGTTTACACATATTTGATTAAACTTCAGACATAACTCAGCACAGAGTTTACAGGTCACATTCCCATCCGATCTGGGCTGGTGTTACTTGGCAGATTCCAAGTTACACTTTATTATAACAGATGAGAATGCTTCTCCATATCTGTTAAACTTATTAAGCCAAGCATTATTACTAGTCAACAAATACAAAAAAGAGTGGTTTCTGCATAAACCCATGTTGCTTATATTTGTAGTATTTCCTATATCTTTTATTATATATTATTCTTCTGTAGAGTTACTTCCTATGAAAAGCAGACGGACAAGATGTATTTCAATACTTTTAATACTTGACTCTTTGCATTTCAGCATTTGTACCCTTAGCAGAAGTAAAACAGCCGTTCCAGAATCTTCTCATGCAAGGTTTCTCCCAGAGAAAATTTTTCACGTAAATCTGCTCAGGTGAATAATCTTTTTGATCAGGTAAAATTTTTCCAAATCTTCAGTTTCAACTAAAGAAACTTCAAGAATTAACTAGTGTCTCTATTTACTTCTCTTTTTTTAAGCCAGTTTATGATCACTAAATCAAATATTTCATGTAGGTAGCTGCTTTGCAATCAGTGTGTTTACTGCTTGCCAGAATCAACTTTTGAAATAGCATTTAGTTCATCATTATAAAACTTTCTATCAGCTCTGAAGTGTTGAAATAATGAGGTCCCACCGTTTGTGCAGTACGGTTCTAAGCATATTTACCTCCCTAGTAACTTTTAAATAGCCTCTTCGAAGGTCAAATCTGACATTTGTATTTAAGAAGCATTTCTAATTCTATTTCATTAGAAGATGCTTTACCAGCTTTTTCCAAATCAATTTTGAATCAAATAGATTGCCACTTAATTCTTTGTCCTCCTCCACATTATTAAGGTGCAATATTGAATTCATGTGCCCTACTTTTGTCACTCATGTTCAAGAACATGAATTCGGATTGAAAGTCCTGTTTTCCTCTACCCTGACTATCTAATCTGAAAGAGAAGTTTAAATAACGCTAATTTGTTAAACCTTGGAAAAGAAAGACTGAGATATTTTAGAACAGCATGTATATTCATCAGAAAAATAATGATGGAAAAGAGGGGTTTAACCTGGATTAACACTGGCACATGGACAAGTCACAGTCTAACAGGTTTTTGTGATAGAGCTTTTATAACCAAATCTTATGATGTGATTGCCTGCCGAAGCTGGTTGCAGTGATCCAGGAGGCCCTCTCTGATCCTGCTAGATGCAGAGTGAGAAAACACCATGATAGTTTTGCAATTAGACTCTCAGTGGTACTTTGAAGTTCCACTCTCTTTTGCATGGTCTTCTAAAAACCATTGTAGTACAATGTTAATTCTTTTCTGGGTTTAATTTCTTCAAATATGAAAAAATATTAAATAATGAACCATGTACAAAGGAAACTTGTTAGCAGCTTACTGCAGTAAAATAAATGTTACATGATTCAAAGATATATCTGTATTTCTAAAGAACAGGTAACTGCAAGTAAACTGGATTATGCTCTTGCATATGACCTTAAAATCCAAATGAGTCTTTCCTGAAGTTTCACTTTAATGTGGGTGAGGTGAAAAGTTGTTATATCCGCTGGAAATGTTAATGTAATAAATAAAGTTTTAAGTGTGGTGAAATTTCTTATATTTTGAATTAAATCTTGGAAGAAATAGTATAAAATTCAAAAATAATTTATCATAGGGAAAGTCCACTATTAAGGAGACTCAGAAGATCTGGATTCAAAATTATTCAAAATTTGTTTCACTGGTACCCTTGAAACAGAAATATATATGGTAAAATGTAATGTTAGGACTGTTCTGTGTGGCATATACATTAGAATAGAAGTGTATGAAGAAAATAAAAAGTGAAATCTGAGTATTTGTCCAAATGAAAAAATATCTTTGGCTTAAGTTTGGAATAGTTATATATTTAACTACAAGATATTGCATGTACTTACAAAGTTCAAAGGGTGAGTGAAAAGAAAGTTGTACATGGAAGCATAACACTGCCTGAGCAATTCTGTAGCAGACAGTGCCAGAGGCAGTACTGAAAGTACCAGCACATCCAGCAGAGGAGATACCCACAATACTGAATGTTTTCACAAGAGCTAAAAGAGACAAATTTTGAATTATTGCCTTTGGGTCAAGAATTTTCGGTCATGTACTGCATGTGAATTTGTACGCATGGAGTGGTTTTGGAGGAAGGAGGCAGTACAAAGGTCTGGTGCTCAATTCAAAGTGTTACAGCAGATGATACAAGCAGACAAATCTTGATTCTGCCTTTACTTGACTGCTAAGTATAGAAAAAATGCCTATGTGTTTGGAAATTGGTTTATATGCACTTAGTAATGAGTAATGGAGAAGGGATGGTCTGCATGAAGATATTATTTAACCTTCCAGGCATGCACATGTAATGCACAGGTTTTCTAGAAAGTAGATGAAAATCACCTAAGTCAAGTATTCTTGTTAAGTACTCAAGTTTTTAGTACTCTTGTAAACAGAATTAAAATTAATAATAATTTAAAAAATGAAGATAAGAAATCTTCAGGGTAATTAACTTCTAATGGTCTATCAAGCACAGAGAGATTTATAAATGGCAAATACTCCTTGACTGAAAAAAATGTACTGCATACCTTAGATATTCTATCATTTATAGAAATAGTTATATTTATTTATCTCTACCCTTGTGAGTTGGGAATTTTGTACTTTCTGCCTTTATGTTACAGGTCTACTCAAGATCTTGTAAGTTACAGTGACTTTTCTGCAGCTGGTTCTCTTCCTGCAACGCTCTCCCTCAACAACAAACTCCAAGCCCACCAGCAGGTTGAAGTATTTTGCCTGGTCATATTCAATTTCTATACTAAGTTTCCATATGGCAGAATAATAGGAAAAGACATTCCAATATGGTTGACAACCCCAAAAAGTCCTAGTTAGGAGAATATATTTAGATATTGAAATCACTCATAGCTATAAGAAACCTTTAGCTAAATATTTTTATTGTGGTGTCTTTTACCCACCATAACAAAAAGACATAATGTAGCCTTGCAAACGGATGTATTTTTTGGTATTTATGATATTCTGATTAAATATATTGTTCATCAGCATGAAAACCTGATAGATAAATAATATAATTTTCTCAGATAATAAATGAAGAGAGTGTACTGTAGGTTCAGGAATATTTAAGAATTCAAGTAACTCTTTAAGCCCTTTTTATAACAGGAAGCAGAGAGTATTTTTTTCTGAACATCAGGGCACTGATGTTTAGCACTGTCTGGTTGATATTAACATATGCTTAAACTAGATCAGAAATATAGTTCAACTATTTGAATTCTCACAGCATTACATAACAAAGAATAAAAGGCAAAGAATAAAAACAAGCATCCATACTCTGTGAGTGAATATAAAAAATGTAAGCTTAGAAATTGCTAAGGAAAAGTTAAGAAGACGAGAAAAACAAACTTTCCACATAAAAAGAAAATTACATGTAGCTACTTGAATTACAGTCTTTGCTTGGATTTTTCTGATCCTTCCTTGAATGTACAAGCAAAGAGATAAGGATAAAATAGAAAATATGGTGGCACAACCACTGTATACTTCTGATGAATGAACCAGATTTAGTCTATTTATATACAATATAGAGGAAAGAAGTGGCCTATGGCAATGCTCATTATATATATGTCTAGCTATATTTTTTTATAGGTTATGAATTTCAGTCAAACTGAAATTCAGTTATAAAAATTGCTGGAGTATTGCAGGCTAAAATATATTTCTGGAGAAATGAGCAGATATGGGTGTATTTTATAGTGGAGAGATAACATAATTTTCTTGAAATTATATGGGAAGATTTAAGAAATGCAATATGAATTGAAATATCAGGAAAAAATATTGCTTACAAGAACTTTTGCTGATCAGAAGAAGCAAAAGTCTATTTAGTACTAGCAATGGACTTTAACAGATTACTTCTTACAGAACTGCTGACTCAAGAAGTTTTCTGTGTTTTCCTCCCTAAAAGTCCCTCTCTATAAAACCTCATCTGTCCAATTCCACCTAAGGGTTACTTTAGAGATTTTTTTGAATGTCCACAGTATGAACATACAAATAAACTGCAATATTACAGTAACTTCTTTTTAACCTCCAATTTTCTCTCTGAAGTCACTGTTGATACTCTGGAAAATATTTGCTCAACATTTCCACCGATTTTACATGGAAGACAAAGAAAAATCTTATAGTATAATAAATTTCTAACTTTTGGATCCTAACTCATATCAACTTTCTGTAAACTTCTTCCATTTCTGCTGCTCTGGGTCAAATACTAAAGGAAGGCAGCCAATTGCATTGTCTACATGCAGCATCTGCAGTCAGATTCTTCCTTTGGAGAGTCTCACTCCTGCATTTAAACACTGACAAGGACCGATGACTTTCTGCCTGGGAGAGCTTGCTCCACAACAAATCAAAAACCCAACTGGACACATACCAAACGTCCAATGCAAGTGCGAAGTGTGTGCACATATAAACACATATAGTAAGTCATCCAACTTATCAATGCAAAAGTTGCTATTCTTTAAGTGTTAAATATTGTTCTTGAAATGCATACCTAATATTAATCACATATCATAGCCTTAATCTTATGTCATAAGCATGCATCGTTAAGAAATTACTATGGCCCCAAAAAGTGTATTTATTTTTATTTTAGTCTAAGAAAGAGTATTCCTTTGCCGTGATATATCAGTGATTTTTCTCAGAAAAGAATGGCTTCTGAAATAGCTTTAGTTTACAGAATCAGAGAAAACTATCCTGCCTGTGCTGAGATGTTTCCATCACAACTAGGCAGCTACCAGTATCCAAACCAGTGGCTGAAGGTAGTGTATATTGACTCCACACTGCAGTACACTGCAGTGACTTGGTGTAGAAAAAGTTTATAATTATTTTTCCCTTTGCATCTAGATGTCTTTGGAGATAGCTGGCATCTGTAGCGACACTTGAAATATTGTGATCAATATTACAGATCACTGGATGGGAAAATCAAGGAAACCAGAAATAGTAAAATGTGGGATGCTTCTTGGTAAGTGTTATTTTGCAGTTCATCACAAGTCCAACACTGAAATGTTGCTATTAGTCACATATACTTGTTGCTGTTTTTACACACACAAGTAAGGCTAAAACTGAAAAAAAAATCTTCCAAACTAAACAACACTATAATCATCTTGGTTTTAGTAATTTCCCTTCTGAAAGAGAGGGTTTTCCTCCTTACTTTAAAAACCACACAGAATAGGAAAACAACACAATATATAAACCAAAAAATTTCCTCTGTAAGTTTGCATCTCTCTGTATGGGAGGATCTGGAAGGTTTGAGGATATATGATGGAAGACTTAAAACTCTTTTTTTTAAAAATTAGTTCTAGTTTAATTTGTAATAAAGCATATCAAAATTTCTAATCACATGTTGAATTGTGCAAGCTTAGAGATGACCTTGAACACTGGCCCCTGTAGACTTCAGATAACGATATGTGTTCTATCAGTCTTAATCTAATACTTCATTGAGATGTGGATCTCAAGACAAACTGTGAAATAGGAAAGCCACATATGAGAATTATTAGGGCCCTAAACCATCAGAATGTCTTTGAGTTTCATCTGATTTTTAGAAGGCACCAAATGACTAGCAGAAAAATGCCTGATTTGTATGAGATTTGGACTGATTCTAGCCCAGGGAAACTGTTGCTGTGGAGTAGGTGCTGAAGAACCATGTGTTTAAATAACATGATAATCATGGCATTGAAAGTAAAATCTAAAAATCTGAGAGTTAGGTGTTTAAGTTTCTTTTAATAGTGAACAGGGAGAGTTAGGTGCTTGAGGACAGTATTTGCAGCAGCTTTGAATAAAACGCAACTAAATGAATCAATAGAAAACTGCTAAGTGAAATGTTAAGAATTCCACTTAGCTAATGTCTACAAGGAGCAACACCTGAAACCACTTTTCTTTCACAGATAATAGTGTCATAGAGACAACTGGCTGATTCCCTTTTAAATAAAGCTGCCAGAAAGATAGAAGCAGTGCTGCCCCAAACATCTTTTACCTTAAAGAGGGGACACCTGGATATTAGGTCCTCATTCGACAGGAGTTCACAAACATCTCTGGGTCTGGAAATTCTAGAATGAAGGTCACTCTTTTTAGAACCTGTTGCACCGTGCTACAGTCTGCATATATATAAAACATAAATATATAATTCATAGGGCCAGAAAATGACAAGTAGGCAGACTATACTAACTAAGACTATAACTAACTATAATAAATGATGATGTCACTTCTCTTGAAAGTTTGGGAATCCTGCTTCAGAAAACTGCTTCAGGGACTTATGTATTTGAAACTACAGAACCTCTGAGACAATACATGGACTCAGAAGTTGTGGGTTCAATGCCTACCTCTGAATTCTTACTGTTTCACCACTGTTGAAGTTAAACAAGCACATGTGGGCTTCAGATTTCTCCTTTTTAAAGTGGCAATTATTTTCCTTTTCAAAATGGCACTGACAAGGGCTAGCATACCAGTATGATCTTAGCAACAGCAGTATTTCTTTTACCAATAGAGACCTCTTACAGCTGATGAGAGTGAATTGAAGAAAATGTGCAGCTTCAGTACATGAGGAAGCATCCTATGGTGTGCAGCTTTGGTTCATCTTTACCAATTCTGGCTATTTACTCCAGTGGGAAGAATTATTGATTGGCAGAATGGACACAACTGGAACTGGAACTCTGAGCTCTTTGAGGTTGTACAGTGAGAACTGGCTATTTGTTATTTGGTTTTAATCATAAACCCATCAAAGTTAAATGAAAATCACTGAGAGAAAATATGCTACTCCATAATGCCATTCTGATGCAGACTCTTCTCAGAAAAGTGCTGTATTTCTTTTGCCCTTACTTGGACAAAGCGTTTCAATGTATTAAGTTCTCTCCTGTATGTATTGATGAATTTAAGTTCTGTTCAATGGCATCTAGATGTCTCACCTGGAGTTTTATTGAGGAAGTATACAGTTAAAACAGAAAATGAAGACTTCAAGGGTCAGATGGCCAGTATGACTACTACAAATATTTTTTTCCTGTAAAAGTATATCTTAGTTATAATAAAATCCAAAATGAATCTATCTCTTTATAACCTGGGTCTAAACTACCAAATTTTTGGGTGCCATCATTGTTCTCTGTTCTTACCTCAGAAATGCTTTTTAGGAGAGGGGAACACTTGGTATTAAATGTATCTACTTTCTTTTAAAATTTAGCTACAGTTGTACTGTGACCTTTAACAACTTACTTGAAATAATTTTTCTTTCAGCAGGTAAATGATAAAGGAACTTTCAGTTCAACAAAGCAGGAGATTAAATTTAGGTAGACAATCAGTGCCAATAATTTGACAGACAAGCTCATTTAATGCGCAGATATCAAACTAGACTCACATAGATTGAAGATAATGAACCTACTTATATAACCAATTGGAATGAGTGCTATATAGCATTTTCCTATACTGTGGTTTTGGTTTACATTTTTTAAATAAAAATTAGTTATAGAGGCTAATCTGCTCTTCTAAGAGCTGATGGAAAAAACCTGTGTCATCAACATAGTATTTTTTTTAAATTCTAACATTTTTACCCAGTTGGAGAGCAAGTTGAAAACACAAGAAACATTATCTGCTGGATTAGAAAATGACTTTATATGTCACTATCCCAAAAGATTTAGGAAAAAAACACATAAGTTAAAATAAAAGTAACTTTAGATAGACATTTGTAAGTTACCTGTTTGTATGCACAAGTAAATATTGAATTACTTGTTAACAATAACTTTTTTTCCTCTGGAAAGAAATATGATCCTTGTGTTATTCATTGCCCTTTTACCACTCAAGCAACTACTTGGGAGTTTCCACACGTTTCACTGATTACATTATTGTAAAGGGCAAAATATCCCTCAGACTAAAATTTCATTATTTTTACACATCCTTCTGGAAAGAATGCATAAAATGTAATAAAAATGTGATTTAATGATGATCAGAATGTATGTTCTGTATAGCATACTGAAGAAGAGACTAAAATATGAGGACTAAGTGAGAA
>VWYI01048843.1:39846-114972 GCA_013399455.1 Anthoscopus minutus | reverse complement strand
GGAAGGAAGGAAGGAAGGAAGGTTAGTTTGAGACAATCTTGACATTAATGAGGCTGCTATCCTCATTCTCTTTGTATCCTTAAATGTTGCTGCTTGGGAAGGAAAAAAGAGAAAATAAATGCAGGGTGTTGATCTGTTCGGCTTAGTTAGCCACTCCACCTTGTGAAACAGCACAGAAACACAGGATCTAACCAGATCATATTTACATACATATTAATAAAGCTCCCGAGGTGGCAGTTCAGCCTTCACATACAGAGCAAGGATCTCTGCGAGTTCTCATTTTAGACCCATAAAAACAGATAAAAAGAGGTCTTTTGGGCTTCCCTGAATATTTTTCTGCAGTGGTTTTATATCATTTCTGAAAATTACATAGTTAAGTGGCATCAAATTTCTGGGTGATATAATAACTCAAAATGTGTAATTTTTTTGTATCAAATCACTTTGCAGCCATAAACAGAGCTTCAGAACCTCAATTAGAGGAATGATTTGGTGGGGTTTTCATTTATGGCAAACAGTAAAATTGTTCTTGTTATCTATTCAAATATATATAAATTGCAACTTTTATTCACTTGATTTTCTTTTCCATGACACTAGTGTATTTGAGAGTGCGGTGAGATGAAGGCTTAAAAGGATAATGTATTATCCCCTGCCCCATTCCCAAGACTTTTTGGAGTGAGGCAAAAGCAATGCTCTGTTTTCAAGACAATTGGTGTCCCCTTATTTTTGGTGGCTGTAACTTGCTGATGTCTCTAGGAGAGAATTTAGAAAATGAGATTTTTATCAGCATTTACATTCTAAACCTTCCTTGGAGTCTCTTCCCCAGTCAATGGTCTGTGAGTTCCTTTGCTAGGGTTTTTTTGGTGGTTTTTTTTTTTTCAATTCACAGAGAATCCCTCGTTTTCCCAAATCTTTCCAAGTGTCAAATATTCTAGATAACAGTCCAGATTCTGGAGCTGAGCTTTACCCCACACCTATTTGCAATAAAAACAAACAAAACCAAACCCATATCATTTCTCAAAACAAACAAACAAGCAAACAAAAAAAACTCCTTATGAAACCAGAAAGTCAGAACAGAAGAAAAATATTGTTTTAATTTTAAGGCTTTTTAAAAATCACATAAAATGCAAGATCAGTCCATGTTTTCCTTCTTTCAAGCTTCAGATTTTCTGACAGGACCTCGGGGACTGCAAGGAGAGCCAAACCTGCCCCTACATTTATAACTTGAGGGTCTTTCTAAAAGATGATTCTGTCCAGCACCTTCTCTCATTCTGCAAAGGAGTCCCTTCACCTATTTGTCAGGGTGACAGGCAAAGAACATGCTTTACAAGCATCCAACACAAAAAGGAGTCAAGCATTCCATCTGCTATAAGTACTCCATCCCACTATGAATGCCATTTGTGCATCCACACAGCACTTGCTTTAGGACAAAAAAAAATTGAAAGAAGATGGGCAAAACCCGCTGTTGCTGGGGAGGCTTTTTTTAAAAAAAAACTGGCACATCTTTCCTAATGACTTCAATCCAAGGATTGTTTGTGCCTTTGGAAAACAAATGCCATCATTGCTTGGTGCAGTAAGCTAAGTTTTGTCAACCAGCACTAAATTCATCCAAAAAAAAAGTCCCTGAAAACCCCCTGAAAACAATAGAACTTGAGGCCTATTTATGTTTGAAGAAGTGTATTAAAACTTTGTCCATTATGGAAATGCATAACATAATCTTGCATGAGAGATTCATGTACAAGTTGTGTGTCATATGGTGGGGACAAAGAACCCCTCTTCCTTCCACAGGTATTCCTCAGAACTTACACAAGCTGAAATTTAGCACAGCTCTCCTCTGTTTTCAAGTGCAAGTTTCAACCAATGTCTTCTCTTTCACTTCTCAGATGATTTTAAGAGGATTTGAAATCTTTAGATTGTTTAAAATAACAAAGGCCTCTAAGCTCTGAATGTTGCAATGAAATCTCCAGCTTGAACTAATGACAGAAGCATTCCAGCCTGTCTCTAATGAATCATAAAAATCTGAATCTGAACATCAGAAGAGAGTGGAAACTCATTCATTCTTGTTCTTTTTCCCTTTACCTTCATCCTACCTTATTTTATTTAAATAGGGTATATCCATAGTAACAAATTAGCATCGTTGTTATTATTTTTACTAGTTTAACTTGTGCAACGGAACTCAAACAGGGAAATTCATCAGTTTCTAGGTGCAGTATCAGCCTCTGCAGTTTCATTATTCCTGTTGACAATTGCAGACCACAGAAATGTGGATGCCTGGCCGGGGAGTGCTTGTATATTGCACCCAAATTACACATTCCTGTTCATAAAAAGTGGAGCAAAGTATGAATGTTAGCGTCATTGCTTGTGTCTCAGGCAACTACTCACATCTTAATTGAAAATGATCAAATAACAGTATTCCCTTTGACAAACAAATGACACTGTCTTGCCACACTTGCTGAGAACAGTTGAGCAGGAAAGCCAGGGGCAACAACCAGAGTTGGCCATAACACACTGAGAACACACACATGTGCACACACATGCACCCTCCAGCCCTGGATTGTGTTCCTTTCCAGCTCGGTTTCTTCAAGGATGCTGCTGCTGACTCCAGAATCATGCTTCCCACTCTCTCACTTGTGATTTCACCTTCTCCTTGTGCACCTCACTTCTGGCCTGTGAGCTGCAGCTCAGTGCCACAGGGACAGATCAGTTCTTTCCCTCACCTCCACTGCTGCTTTGAAAGGTAATTTAGGATGATCAGGCCACCTCAGGGCTGGGTGGACCAGAGGTTGGATAGCACCCTAGTCAAAGGCCACCATGTACAGAGCAGCAAATGAAGTCTCTGAGCCAACTGTTCCACCTGGACCCCACTACAAATTATTGTTTTCAATTACCACCTGTGTACTCCTTCCCATGCAACTTATTGATGTAAAATTACAACAACACTGGTATAAATAAGTTATGCTGTGGTTGTAAAATGGAAGAAATTTTGTTGTAGCAATTATGTTCAGCAAGATGACAAAATAAATTTCCAGTGCTGTGCTTGCAGTAACCTGGGGAATTTAAACCTCATAATTTCCATTCATTTCAGATAATTTGGAGTAATTTCTATATGTAATAACTTTGTAATGAAAAACACAGCGGTACTGAAGTGATTTCAACTATTTTTTTTTCCTATGGTATACATGGCACAAAATAAATAATAAAAATAATATTCCCTTTTTGTATGTGTTCAGTAATTCTTTCAGCAAAATCATAAACTAATACCAGGACTAAATCTCTGTCCATGAAATGAAAAATAAATTGAGTTAAAGAAAGTGAAAAAGTATGAAAGGCCTTGGATGTTTTATTGTGACTTTATTAAATTGTATCATCTCTATGCTCTATGGTATCCCCAGGGGTTGCTGTTCTGGGGAAGGGCAGAGAGCTAGATAGATACATGTCCCTAGATCAAAAGCAGAGATGGTTGGAGAAAATTCATTTAAAAGTGCTTAATTCAACCTCTTAATTTTTAAAATGGAAACTAGAAGTAATAATAAAATAAAATTTTAAAAAGTAAGAAAGGTGTGGTATGGTACAGGACAAAAGGCACAAGTTGCTTTGGGGCACTGATTTTCATTAGTGTATTTGATGGTACACTACTTAGAAACTGTAAACATGTGTAATCACAGAATGTGTTCCAATACAAGGGAATAGCATTTAATTAAAGATAAGAAAGAGTACTGTACATCACTGAAAAGCTGTATCTGTGTCCTACTTACCATCACAACACAGGGCTATTATTACACAATAAACAAGAAATCATGTGCTCTGACTTGTAGAAAACAGTGAATTGTTTGGGGAAAATAGTAATACAATACCAATAACATTACTTTTGCATTTATGTCTCCCATGCATCTCCAGGTAGTTTACAAAGGTGTGTAACAATTGAAATGCTTGTCCTAATAATAAGAAAAAGGAGGCATAAAAGGTGTTCCTGTAACCTTGAGAGGTCACTCAGCCAAGCTGCTGGACTGAAGCAAAAATGCAAGATTACCAGGCTGAAAAATTGTTCTCTTAACTGCTAAAACCCACCTCCCAACAGCACCTCTACCTCTCTTGTTAAATGACAGCAATATGAAAATGTCAGGTGATTACTCTTGAGCTGTACAAGACAAGGGTCAGCTTGAATAAATCCCCCAATGTCATACAGAGATTGTAGTCAAGTTTTGCACCTGCACACCCTTGAATTTGCTGGGTGAGTGCTCTTTACCCATGGCCTGTGCTGTAACCCTGCCCAAAGACTGCCTGAAGATAACATGGAATGCAAGAGGACTGAAGGTTTATGACAGCCCTCTGGAAATGTTGTCTGGAGATCTTACAACAGTAGTGCTGGGTAACCAAAGCTACTGTCTGTTCAGAGGGGAGGAAGGAAAAAGGCCAGAAAAGTCTATAAAATACTTTGATTTTGAAGGGACATATCAAGCCACATAAAAACAATGCAAAAATTTTCAATTTGGGGCTTGCCTGATACTGAAACCAGAGGTCATTAGGTACCTAAATAATTCTTGAAACTCTATTGCCAATTTGACAAAGTCAGGATTTGTCATACAAACACTTTTTGTTCCAGGTCACCAGGAGATGTTGGTCCAGAGGCCACACTCCAGCAGATACTTTGGACAACTTAGATCTAGAAACTCTAGAGGAAATGTAAGGGAAGCAAAAGTCAGCCACAGTACAACAGCACACAGCAGTTGGCACCAAGGTTTTAAAAATACAGATCCCATCCCCAACCTTCACACTAAAGAAATTGAAATGGAAACAAAGTTCTAAAAGCTACAAGCAGGTAGAGGTCAACAGCAACATGTAGTGGCAGGGAGCTAAAAAACTCTGATCCCTTCATCAAAAGCAGCCTCAAAAGCAAGGACCAAAATAGAAGCCACTTGTGGTCACAAAGTTGAGGGGCTGCATTAGAATAGTGGCTCCCATGCCTCTGTATCTTTGTGTAATGATGCTGCAGCTACTGAGAAGAGGGAGCTCTGCTACTGCTAGGAGCCTCCACACCAAAGCCCAGGAATGTTTTTTGAAATCTATTTTTTAAATATATATACGTATATATATATACACACATACATATGCTCATTCTATCTTTTGTGAATTTTCTGATCCCCCTTCGAATTACAGACAACTGCACTGCCTTCCACTAAATTTCTCAAGAATTCAATACTTTCCCAATAAATATTCCTGTAAGAGAACATGTCAATGCCTATAAGCAAAGCAAAAAATCACCCACTGAAGTACATATCTATATTGTTCTGCACCAAGTTATGACATACTTTTTCAAATAGCAATGCCCTTGCATATCAACTGCCATTTGAAGCATGGCCCCTCCTGAGCCCTTCCTGAAAGAGAAGATATCATATACTGAATCTTAGCTGGGACAAGGCACAAGTGGATTTTATTTATTTTATTGAATATATATAGATGAGGTCAGCCTCTAAACTGAGATTATGTAAAAAAAAAATCGCTCCTTTTTCTGTATTAAAATTTTAGTTGACTCGCTGAGCTCAAACTAGCTGTCCAGAAAGAGACGTATACTGATAGGGGAAAGAGAAGAGATGAAGATAAAAGCAGGTGTCATTTTAAGCATATTAGTAAGTCCTCCTGCTTTTCAGATTATTCATGTGTTTGCAGAACCAGGGCCTTAGACTAAAGTACACCCAAGGCCATGTTTGCCTGTATGCACAGCAATGAGCACAGTTTACCAGCGTTTGCCATGCAAAGGAGCACATCGAATAAGAATAAAACTATGCCAACAAAATCCCCCTCACCCCATGCGCAAATTAAATTCATGATGAGCAGGCCTGAGGGAGGGAAGCAGCAGTGGAGGCCTGGCATGCCATGTTAAACTGAATCTCCCTTCTGCCTACTCCTCCACCTCTTTCTTTTCCTCCTCCTCGCCATGTGGCATCCTACTCTCCTGCTGCTTGCCGGCTACGCCTCTGCATCCCCTCCATGAAGCACCGCACGGTAGCAGTAGCAGCAGCAGGAGCACGCTGCCAGTCCCTGCCTGATCATCCCCCACTGTGCCCTCCAGGAAGATCTGCTCACTCCCTCAGCCTCCTGCCCCACCCAACATCACTCAACTGCTTGGGGGGAGTCAGGCACTGCCACCCAGCCAGGACACTCGGGCACCTTCTGCACCACTGCACTTGAGGACACAAGTGTAGGCAGCTGACAGATGTTCTGTCCATCAAAGCCCCCACCAAGGTGGCTGTTGATGGCACATCTGCAATACTTCAGGCAATCCAGAATCCCAAAACAACCCCCTTGGGGCACTCGGACCAACTATCCCCTGTCCTTTGCAGTAGCTCACTGAGATATTGAACTGTTCTGTGTCTTTTTTAGGATGAAAGCTCACAGACTGATTTTTCAGGGTTGGTTTCATTGTGGTTAACACTGTGCTGGTCATTTGTGGCCATGGGTGTTGTTTTATCATTCTCTATCAGAGCCAAATAGCTCAGACAGCTCCTAATGGTGATGAGTGTCACTGAACTTTTCCACACTTCCCTTTGACTACAGGGGAAGTTAGAGGAGGAGCCACGGGGCTGGCAGGAGGGGAGATGGGGTGCTCTGGACCATGGGTACAGGTCAGCAGCACCTGTGACAATACTTTCACCATGACAAACCAAGCCTTATCTCTGAACCAAAGTACAACATACCTGCTGCTTCAGGCTGGAGATTTTTCTGAGGTGACCAACCCATGCAAATCAATTTACAGTTTCAGCATAGTATATTCTGATGAAATTATAAGGATATGAAATATGAACACAGCAAAACTATTGGACCTAAGGGCCTCTGTGTACATCAGCTTTCTACAGACAAAACCTGCAGATACTGTCATGCCTGTATGTATACACAGCCTTCTGGTGTTTGAAGAAGGGCTTTCAAGGCCACCCAGGAGGGCTGGGCATGTCTGTGGGCCCTGCATAGGCAGCTTCTGCCTGTTGGCAGCCATGGTAGGCAAGCACTGTTCTTCCCATCTAGAGGCTGGACAGTCCTGCCAGAGATGCAGGGTTTGCCAGCTCAGCCACACAGCCTTCCTGACCCAAACTGCTGAGATGAGAGACCTCACAAATTCAGCATAGCAGTGGGTTGGGTTCACTGTGTGATGCAAACTTGCCCTAGAAGTTGTAGTTACAGCCTTGCTACTGCTTCATTGCTGCCACCTTCAGATTTTATTAAGATTTGGAATTTTTTTGTAAAAAAGTTCACAATAAAAAAAAAAAAAAGAGCTTTTCTTAAGTGCAATGGGGAAAAGAAAAAGAAAGAAAATTTAAGTGTGCCAAAACTCCAAACTGCCAACCAAGAGGCATTCCAGAGGAAAAAAGAAGGACACTTTGCTAAGCACAATAAAAGGACTAAACCAGCAAATGATTCTTCAGTCACATGCAGAGCACTCAGTCTTACATAATGAAATCAGAGTGCCTGTGGTCTTGCTCTTCTCTACCAGCTGGGGCTTCATCTGCTTTCAAGAGCATGAACCCTGAAATCACTCCTAGCTGGCCAGCACCCACCCAAGCATAAATCTGCAGAGTTGGGGATCTCTGGCTGACCAAATACTCATCATCTGGGGCACAGCAATTCCAAGCACAGCAAAAGCCTTATGGGTTGTGTGAGAAGTAAAGTTTCAGCTGTACTTCTCTCACCTTTGAAAGGGCAGTGGGTGAGGTGCAGTGCAGGAAAGCAGGTGGGAGGCCCAAGGCTGGCCTGGCCCTGCCTGGCACTGACCTTGCTTTGGCTTCCCTGGACACTTTCACTGCCTGGTGCAAAATGTCTGCTGCTCCCTGATACAGAGTACTTGTGCTTGTGTGCTGCTGACTACTTCTTGGATGTAACCACACATCACCACAGGCATACACATCCTGTGTGCTTGAGGTCTTAATTTTTATGATGAATATGTTGAAATGTTTGGATTCCCTGAGAGACTCATTTTGTGGCCATTTGGGACATTTAGTATTCAAATTGCATGTCCCTGGGACATGTGCAATTCAAACCTTTCAACTCTGCCCATTGCTCTTCAGAGCTTGGATTAGTTGGTTTAAAGGCTAGAGGCCACTTGCATAATGCACCAGAACCTCACCCAGGCTTTCCAGAAACCAAACCTACAGCTCCCATTTGAAATGTAGAAAGCCTCCCCATCTTGGCTTAAGGACAGGTCCAAAACAATCCTAAATGAATTGTTTCAATGAGGTATTGCTTCCCTTACTAAAAAACAGCGCACCTTATTGCTAACCTGAATTTGTCCACTTTCGTCTTCCAAACCACTGATCTGTGCTAGGACAGAGAACTGAATCCTTTTCCCAGTACTGGTCATTCCCAATTTCTGGTCACGAAATTCCTGAACTTTGCCATCGACAAAGTTGATGTATATCAGCTTTGCTTACAAATAAGTTGTGGTGCATCAATAAAAGGTGCAGAATTCAGAATCCAAATCACCTCCTTACCTCTTTTCTAATCCTTTCCCAGCTCTCACAAAATTACACAAAGACTTCCTTTACAGTGCTAAAAAGAAACAAAGCTGGTGTTCTCACCTCACTTGCAGAGCCAAAGAAATCAGTCATCAGGAACCAAAATAGATTTATTGTGCATAAGAAACCTAGAGAGCTTGTTGTATTTATTTAGATGGACCAGTGAAGGAAAGGCATTCAAAATCCATTGCAGAACCAGAGTTGTGCTATAACCAGTCTGCATCAAAGGCAGGTTTACTGAGGAGGATAAAAAGGCTCAACCTCGTCCTCCCTAATTAGCTCTAATCAGTGAGAGATATTCCTGCCACAGGCTAAAGGAATTGCCACATCTCTGCAGAGCCCTCACATCCCTAGCACTATTGTCTCCCATCCTGTTGGTTTCACTGTATTTACCCTTGTCCTCCCTCTCCTTTGGTTATCATCTCCACTGTTTCAAACCAGAGATACCCAGTATTTTTCTGGTTTTATCAAAACAGATATCAATCAGGAACTTGTGTGCTTTGAAGACTCCTCTGAGGTATTCATTACATTTTTAAGAGACACATATACCTTTCAAAATCCTGCTGGCCAGAGCATGAGGCTGGTACTCATGAGAGGCAGATGCACTCCGTAACAATCACTATCAATGTCAGTATTCATTTTAAAAAACTTATCTTTTTTTCCCCCATTAGATTCTAGCTTAAATATTACTTAGAACAGAATGCAGTAATGTCCCTAGTACACAAGGAAATTATTTGTGGTAAGAGCTTTCTGTACAGGATTGTCTTCTTGGATCTTGCTCGTACCTCACCAGCACAAAAAATCTGCAGTTCCCCATTGCACAATATTGTGAAGCATAACTTTTCAAAGAAAATTAAGGCAACTGTATTTTTATCTACAGTTATTGCACAGATGTCTTATCTCAAGTTGTACTTCAAACATTATATTTACAAAAGAAATACATGTTTAAATATATGTTTTATGTTTTACCTACTATGTATTAGAATAAAAATGCAGATGTTCAATGAGACCGTATTTTAAAGCTAGGTCATTGCTACTGTCTTATATCTACTGGATACAATATCTAGCTTAAAATCTCTGCCTGTTCCTCTCTTGTTATTCCCCAAAAATTCTCACACAGTCTTTAACACAGGTCAGCTGAGTTATTTTGATAGTGAGAGACAAGCTTCACATAGGTAAGGTTTTGTTACTCATTTTCATTAAAAGAAGGGCACAGGTGATTCCTCTGAAACTTCGGCTGTCAGCAAGTGATGATTATTGTGTAAGTTATCTTTCTTTTATTGATAATTCTAGCATGTCAGTTACTTTGAAATATATAGATACCTACATAGGAAGTGTTGGATATTTATATATCCTGATGCCAAACAAAGAGGCAGTCGGTCCCACTGTGATTGCACTTGATTTCTTGTGGATGGAAGTACTTCAGCTGTAGGATGGCACCAGTGGTTTTAGATTTCAAGCCCATAGTCTGCAAGGAGATGTGTGAAAGCATGTGGCCACATGCCAGATTCTTGGCACAGTAGGCAAACCACAAATTTAGCTAGCTCTTAAAAATACAGGCTGAAGAAATAATTTTTGATGATTATATAAATTAGCAGTATAAGATCTATTGTAAAGTATATAATGCACTTTCTGAAACAGGAACTTAGAAGCCTTGGACCTGATCCATGTCTGTCTGGTACCTTGGGTAGGCATTCAGGCATGTCCAAAAATTAGTGCCCAATTTTACCCAGATCTACTAGATCAGGGTAAAATATTTTATCCACCCTTTACCCTTTACACACAATGTGCAGGAGCATGCAGTCAGGAGGTCTCTGATCACAGCGCAGACTGTGTCTGGGCCAGATTTTCTAGGCAATGTTATCTTTTCTGACATGGCACAGGCAACAGAGCTATGCCCTTTAGTCCTGTTTGAGTCCTGGATGTGGTCCACAGAGACTGTCTGTCTCCTTGAACAAGCAGAGGGTACGGAGGGCTTGTACTGTGACCGGAGGAAAGTTGTGCACTGCCCCGTGCTCTGCCCTGGGTGGTGATTTTGAATGTCAACTGTTATAAACTCTGAGCAATAACATCTCTTGTTTCACAGATTTATTACCAACAGCCTGTGTTGCCCATTGACCTCAAGGTGGTTTTATTGTGCAGCACCATGCTGTGGTCACATATCTCCAGGTTACAATGAATTGCTGCTTATCACCTCTTCCAACGACATCACAGCATCATGACACAGCTGTCTCTGGCCTGCCTGGTGATGGAAGGATGAATGTGAGGCCTGAAGTCTTGTGGCCATGCTCTGTCAGGTGTGTGGAGCCCCAAAGTGCCTCCTGCTGCTGAAGCCACGCTGTGGGTATGTAAAAGGCATTCTGCTTTTTAATTCCTTAGGGAGCTGCAGGATTGAAGCAAATGTTCTGTTGTTTTACCTCTCTTGCATCTTTGCCCATGGCAGGCATTTTCCTTCCAGCCTCTCTTGTTGTTTCACTGCAGAGCTCCCACACTGGCCCCCGCTGTCTGTGTTATTGGTAGACTGTTCCCTCCTGCTTTCTGCCTTCCTCTGCTGTATTGGTTTGACCTTTCCCTGGGATAGCTTGCTGTTCCCTTGATATCTGGAGGTGTTTCTCTAGGGCTAGATCTCCTCTTTTTATACTTTTCTATAAGAGGAACTCATGTCCTACAGATGATCTTGGTTCCATTTAGGGAGTGTTTAACATCTCCAGAGTTATAGATTTTGCAGCTCTGTAAGGTAGGTGTCTATCTCAGCTCCTGCTTCTTTAGGTGGGGTAAAAGATACAGTATTTCTCCAGAGTCTCATTCTGTCTGCAGGGTCATGATTCTAATCAAACACCTTTATCAGCTATTCCAGTGTTTCAGGCATTGTTCCTGGCAACAGCATCTCACTTGCTTCTTGTTCTTTAATTCCCAGTGAGACAGTAAAAATCTTTACCTTCATTTTCTCATCTTTATCTTTCATGGTCAGCTCTGCATACAGACTTGGTTCTGGCTTCCCTGCTACCATACAGGGTTGGGATATTTTGTCTGCTTTCACATCACTTATTTGCTTTCTTTCTGTCTGTGCTCTATAAACCTGCTTTTCCTTGCTTGCTCTGGGTCGACTGCCTGGGTTCATGTGCCACCTGCCGTGTGATCCCATGAGAAGACTGTAGTACTTCTAGGTGTGGCTCTTTATTAGGACAATTTCTTTATTTATGCAGATATGCCACTGACACTGGCTTCCTGGTGCTGATAAATGCTTCTGTCCTGCAATTCTTGTCTGCCTGTCCTGTTCCAAGTGCCAGAATTGTCCAACCATCATCCATCACAGTACCCTGAGCTGCTGCCAGGTGGGACAGGACATGCAATAACAGCAACCCATTTGCTCTTTTGCTCTTTTCCTGGGCACAGTAAGGTGTCCAGACCTTTAGCAGACACAGTGGGACTGTCTATGTGCAATGGGCAGGACTTGTGCAGTCCCAGACACGTATGCAGGCCTTGAGCTCTACCACGCTTGGAACAAAACAGACATGGCACAATTCAGCCTAGCCTAAAATGCATGCAAAGAATTACTCACAAAAAACAAAACAAAAAAAGAGGCTTAAAAGACTTGTTTCCCTTCTTTTTTTCTTCAAAAGAGCAGGCAGACTATCTCCAAAATGGAGAAAACATCAGATGAGTGTGTTTAAGAAAGCAGGAAGCTCAGAGAAATGACCCAGGGAAGAATATTGATTTTGATTTGTTTTGCTGGGAGAAGGATAATAACTCCTCGTTCTTTTGTACTTAGAAAAGGAGAAAACTTAGGTGTTAGCAGCAAATGTTCAGGAACCAAATCTTCTCTACTTTGATGTTGTTGCTGCTTTCCTTTACTCAGTGCAGCTATCCCAGTACAAGACCAGCAACAGAACAGAGTACCAGAACATGCATTTTTTAAAAAATTGGTGAAAAAAATTGATGAATGAAAAGCCCTGCTCTCCTGGTGTTAATGGAAGGCTTCTTTGTATTTAGTACTATGGAGAAAATTTGTCCAAGAGCAATTCAACCAAATGTAAATATTGCCCCCTACTAGTACTGCCAAGATCAATAAGGAGCTGGATTATCTGCCTCATAAGTGCCATCATTTATGTTAGATCAATGCTGGGGCTGGTTACATATATACATCTGATGTTCCAGTACCATTTTTTTTTTTTTTTTTTATTTTTCAATTCAGTGAATGCAATGCCAATGAAAGCTATCAGATTGAAGTCTCTGGAAACTGAAGTCATCTGGTTATCAGAAGAGCACACTCTGGTGTGGCATCATCCATTTCCTGAGGTGTTTTGAAGAGACATCCCCAGGTAGCACCAGTCTGCTGCCCTCTGGTCAGCTGATGAGTCTGACAAAGATACTTACATGAGGACAAACTGCAGGACATGTCTGTACCCCTAGGTTTTCCCACTCAGCTCAATAGGCTGCAGAGCTCATTCTTCACTGTTCATGTATGCTTAGATCATCATTGCTGCGTTGGGTTTCTCTATAAAGAAGTGGGAATTCATTTTTATTGCATACTCACACATTTTTATTCATTTTCCACAAATATTTATAGAGGAAACGTTTTTGTTTCTTCCTTCCAAGAGTGTTCTCAGAAAGTCTTGCAGTATCTACCAAGAAAGTTGGACCCTGATCCAGCAGAACAATTAAGCATGTGCTTAAAAATTCCAAACTATCCCTGTGACTGAAGCAGTCTGTCAGAACCAGGATATCTTTCTCCCATCCTGACTTTTAATTTTGTGATTATAAACTATCAAAATGAATGAAAGCAAGGCAGTTGCACATGTTAGACTGCAACAAAAGTGCACAAGCACCATCCCACACAACCAGCCCCAGAGACAGGTAGCTGGGGCCTGGAAAGCACAATTGTGCTTTATGTTACTTGCAGATTCATCCTTTTGTGTCCACTTAGGATTGTCCCCCTTGGCCTCCAGTTGGACCCAGTCAGCTTTGCCCAAGCACCCCTGGATGGCACAGCTCCTATGCACATGTTCATAAGCTCCCTGAAACCCCAGAACTTTCCTTGACGTGTTTCCTACACTTAGACCAGGGGGAGATCAGCACCTATTCTTTGGGGAAATTCCTGTGGGATGGAACTCCTGCAGCTTCAACATGGCCACAGCAACACTCTTGAGCAGCTCAGGATGGAGGTGTGGTGCCAAAGCTTTTACAGGAAATCTGCTACGTGGAGCAAAACTGTTTCAGGACACCCTGAGGAGCCTCAAAGCAATATGACATTTTGTCAGATTTAATCCAATTCCACATATTTTGCCAGAGCTTTCCAAACTTCGTTGTCCTACGAATCTGGCAACTTTTCCTTGTCTGCCCTTACAAAACAGGATCAGCTTTCAAAGAGAAATGTGCCCAAGCAAAATCTGCATCTTTCTTGCCAGCAATTACAGGAACATTTTCCATCTCCTTTGCCTTTCTTTAAGAACCTTCTCCCTCCCATTCAAAATTCACTTTATAGGACTTTTAGTCCTTCATCCTGATCTCCTCCAGGCAGACTTACCAGCTAAGGAATTTCCGAAGCTTTCTCTTTGGGAAGCTGAATCTCCTTCTAGAAAATGAATATGTTATGTAAAATGAGTTTTTATTTATTGCTGAGAAAAAAATATCCATCTTCTGTGATATGGATGAAGAGGTGGTTGCTCTGATTAGGGTAAAAGAAACCAAATAACCCTCATCCAGTCCAATAATAACTGAAAGAGAAGTGGGCTATATACGTACACTCTTACCAATGCATTCATATCTTGCCATCTGCTGAACAGAACCTGAACTGGCAAGCCATCTTGACTAAAAGTGCTAAAAATTAAAGAAATTTTTCCTTTGGCTCATTTTGTCCAGCTACTGGTCCTGAGAATCTCAGAACTAGGACCACTGTTCTTACAGTACAGCAGTAACTCTGATGATTCAATGAGCCAATACTTGTAATAGTTCATATTTATGGTGTCTTTACTTGAAGAGGATTTTTTCTTTCTAACCCAATTGGTGAAGGGATTAGGTGGGGTGAGGGGAAAGATAAGTATCCAAGAAAATAAGAATATACATCTGTGAGTCATCACTTATCTTAACAGACCAGTCCTGAGAGCAAAGAGTGCTATGGAAATATCTATTTTAGTCCAATTAAAAAAAAAAAAAAAAAAAAAAAAAGAAGTTTGCAGAAGTGAACATTTCTGCACAGATTGTCACTACTTTGTGAATACTCACTGAAAAAGCCATGAATCTGGTACAGCTCTTCTGCAGACAACTTTGGAGGAAAGCTTATTCTCCGGCCGTGAATTATGCACAGATAATTATACTGTTCTTTTTTGGCAGCCCACTCTGTGGTTCCCATCTTGGCACATCATCTCCTGTTCCAAGTCGCACACCCATTAGCTCAAGCCTGAGAGCCCTTCCCCGGGTCACACGCACAACACCCTCTGAAGGAGTGGAACCATGATGACAATTTGTCAGATATGATAACTAACAAATTAGTGCCTCGCATCGCCGTCAACGTTTGGGGTTTCTGATACAGTGCATGTGGAGCTATTCATTAGGCGTGTTTGACAGAGGGTGGGAGGGGAGAGGTTGTTTTGTCTTCCTTCACTTTTAATTCTGACAATTGCAAATACGCTGCAGGCTTCTCAGCTCATACACTCAGTGCACTATCCTGGCTAAATCCTACTGAGGAGAAGAAATGAGCTCTCTTGGGTGACCACTCCGCTGTGTAGGAGTGAAGCATCCTTTTCATATTCTGTCAGCGCTAGAGCAAAAGCAAAAATCTTTCAAAACATCCTTCATGTATATATTCAGATTCCTCATACTTTTGTTCCACTTTAGGAACATAAGATCATTGGAGACGTCCTAGTTCTAACAAGTATTGTTGAAATACATTGTCAGAGCCTTTTAAAATGTTCCCTTAGATACCTCATCTTAAGAGGCAGCCCAGCAGCTGTGAGATACTGTAGTCAGCTACAACTGCTACAATTTGTTGCAGCTCAGCCTCCTGGAATAATTCCTGTCAATGAATCATTATGGATTAGGCCATACTTAAAAGGTTAATTTATATACAACTGCTGGAGCTTGTATTGACCCTTCTTACACTGGTCTAAGGCGCTGAATGTTTTATTACCTCTCTGTATAAACAAAAGTTCCAGATAACTGCATATCCTTGACAATGTTCTTAACTCTTTCAGCAATGGACAGCCTCTGAGAGAAAGCTCTGTTCACAAGGACACCAGAGTGGTGTGTTTGGGGAGATACCAACACCTCCTGCTTGGGGTTACTGGTGTGTTTGCAAGGCAGTCCCATTATGGCACCGCCAGACTGGATTTTGTAGTTTTGTGTCCCTGATAAATATATAAGAAGGGAAAGTTGTACAGGGAGAGCTAAAATCTTTCATTAGAGGACATGTTTATTGTTTGTTGCTCTCATTTCAGCCTGGAGGAAGGAGTTTTGTGCCGGGGATGTTGTCCATTTCTACACAAGTCTATCATGTTTCTAGTGAAAACATGATTCCTCCTTACAAACCTCATGTCACCTGATGCATACTTAGCCACCACACAGATAGGTGTTAGAGCCTTGAGTGTTATTTGTGAATAACATTAACCATATGTCCTGGACATTTCTCCACCCTACACAAGACAGCCCACAAGACAGTGGATACTGTTCAAGTACCCAAGGTATCTTTTAATTCCCAAACATACCTGGTGCTAGCATGGCTCAGGAAAACAGTAAAAACACACTGCCATAAAAGCTCAGCAGTGGCATAAATGCCTCCAGTTGCTCTGTGCATAGAGATGGTGTTTGCAATCCGTCATGGCCCAGCCATATGTTATGGGAGCACAGGCTGACCTCAACCATCTTCTGTGTGTGTCAGCTGCTGCGGTGCTGCAGCCTGATCCTCCCCACAGAAATGCCTGCCAATACTTCAGCCAGGACCTCCACCATCCTGAAACCCTCACAGCAGAAAAATCAGGTGACAGACTCCCTGGGCTGCATTCACCATGGGTGTTTTGGGTTTCCAGATACTACTGGAACCTGCAACCCCATCCCAGCTGCAGTACCTTTCGTTGTAGTGACTGAACCACGGTGTGCTACACAGACTGGGACTCCTCAGCACACCTTATGTGCCTCTTACATCTGATTTCATTGTGTTATAGCACCCATCCACCCTGTGTGCTCTCAGCTATCCCTTATTCAGGCATCTGCTCCCTGCACATGACAGCATCCTCTCTGTCAGCGCTCTTAGGAGGCAAAGACACGGGATGCATGTCTTTGCCAAGGTTTTCCTAGATGGAGAGACCTAGCCCTTCTGAAGCCATTTCAGTCCATGTTTGCCAGAGACGTTTCTATCAACACTTCCTTCTGATATACGCCAGGATTAAAACCATGATCTACATTTTTTTCACAGCTTAGAGTTTTTTTGGCAGGAAAAGGCCACCACCTTCTCTTCCCAAAGCAATCCCAGCAATCCCAGTGTGAATACTGTTGCTGTCATGGGTTGTGTGACTACAGTTCGGTGCTGAGGTCCTCAAACTCCTGTACAACAGATGATTCAGGGATAGTCCAAGGACTTTGCAAACCAGTCTATCCATCTCTGCATATCTGGGCAGTGCTGCCACAGTGAGCCTGATATCCTGATGTGCCAGGAAATGTTCATGGCCATCTGCAGATATACAGCTTAGACCTAAAATTGGAAGAGTTAATATAAAACACTTTGGGCTACTTAGGTTAAATTAGGCTACTTTATCAGTACTCATAAACCCTACCCTCACAGGTTTAACAGTAGTCCTCTCTCATGCCAAGACAGTAGATCATTGTTCTCCTGGTATGAAGGACAGAAGCAAAACCTCTTTCTCCCCTTCCCACGTACCCAGAAAAGAACAAACACACAGAGGCCTGGTGTAAAATACAAAACCATCCCTCATACAGAGCTTATTTTCTTCTCCTCAAAAACATCCTGAAGATATAGAAAAATATTTTTATTTCTCTAAAAGAAACATTTTTTTCAAAGTCCCATGCTAAGAACTCTCCCTGCTTCATCTTTGATATTATCAGAGGGCTAAGGGCCCTTCCCTGTCAATGTCATGTGTCAGTGTCATGCAGTGGAGGCCCCAGTACCAAACATCCCTGGGCAGATTGTTAGTACCTATTTGCTGCTGTTTGTCCCTGTATTTCTCCCTTACTCAGGGATCCTGTGTCTCCCCCAGGCTCAAGGGAAGATGCAGCCTAGTGCTGTCCCTCCTGGGGGTACCCACCCATGCAAACAGAGAAATTAGGAAACCTAAGGAACCTTCCTAGGTCTTCAGATGTAAGGAGGCGGCACACACTTTTTATATGAAATGTACATTTAGTATCAGCTGTTCACTTAGATCAGATTAAACCTGCCAGCTCTACTTAGACATAAATTTAATACCCATCTGGACAACAAGAAAAACAACTCAGTGTGCCCAGGGTGTCCTGTTGTGGTACCTTGCTGTTGTTAGATCCCTAGCTGGATCTAACTGCTAGATGGATGGGCTGATGGCTGGGACAAGCAAGCCTTGAGATGTTTTGTCATGGGAGTGTGACTGAGCAAGCACAGAAGTACCTCTTGATGCTGCTCCTATTTCTGCATCTCCCTCTCTGGGCAGTGGGGACACAAGCTGACTATTTGGGTCAGTTTTGCTGCAGGAGGGTTCTCCCATTGTTTGTTGCCACATCCACACCAAGCTCTTGGTTACCAGAAGTGATTTATGATGTGGTGAGTTATTTTTGCTGAAATCAGAGGTACTTCTGCTAGGAAGATAAAATAGATCTAAGTCCTGCCTCACAAAAACAGATAAGGATCTATCTCCGTTTGAAATTAGGGGCTGCTTTAGAAGCCTAAAGCAGGTCATCATTCTCTCATAAAAACTATGTGGTAAGAAGAAAAAGTCTCCTCCCATATCCCCTGGATAGAGATGCAACACAGAAGGGGAGGTTTGCTTTCCTCTTTACCATCTTGCCTGAGCTCAAGGCCAGGTTCCCCTGAGAAGAGGCACAATCCACTGTACTCAGTTTCCACCAGCACGACTTCTCTTGCAGAAACCCTTCCACTTGTTGTAGATTATAAAATATTTATTTGCCCAGAGATTTGGACCTCTCTTCCTTATTTCACATTAGTGTGCTAATCGCTGGCAGCAGAATAAGTCTCTCTCCCCTTCATCAAGCGCTGGTGCTCTCCTCCTTCACTTCAATGGATATTTATTTTTCATCTAAAGTAGACTAACTGGAAAACCAGAGTATCTGATTACCTGGGGGCAGCACACTGTGCTGAAATGACGTGCAGCAAGCAGGCAAAGAGTTTGAAGGGTGGTCTCTGCTTTCCATTTTAAATGGTGTGGTTGCCATGGGGTAAAACAAGATACCACTATGTCTCAGCAGCCTTCTTAACCCAAATACAGTGGGCATCTAATTGTTTAAAATGTAACTCTGAAAGGACTTCCTTTAATGTAAAGTTTACTGCCTTGGTGGAACTAAAGTCACAGTGTCTAATATAATTTTTTTCCATAAAAATGGCATGGAGCTTAAGGATGATGAAACCCCAAATCCAAAACCACCTCCTTATCTCTCTTAGATGATGCCTCTTTTCTGACACAAACTTCTTTGTGGGGAATTAAAGGGTTTTATTTGAGAATTTCTCTGACTGAATTATTGAGTGAAAGACTGAAAAATAAATAATTAAAAAGTACTCAAAGTTCATTCTGAAAATGCTTGGCATTTGTGATTCTGAAAATAAACAGAAAATTCACTGAATTCAATTATCTCCTTCCTATCTAATAATCTTTGAAATTCTCATATGACTACTTACATGACTGGACAATTACAAATTTAGGCAAGATCAGAGTCTGACTCCTAAAAATTCTCTCAAATTTTGACAGAGGGAAAGTCCCTTAACACCCTTCCCCAAAGAAATCAGCCTTTGTAACTACTTTGAAAGTTGGCTGTACCTATAATGTTATTGAGAGTATTTTTCCAACATTGCAAGAAAAATTGTCATGACAACATATTATTAATAACTAAACCTGCTGCTGTTCTTCCTCTGTGGCACCAAAATGCTAAAAACTACTTAAAGCAGGAAAGATAATAATCTATTTAATAAGCATGTTTGATTGTGTAAGACAGAACTTCTAGACCTTTCCTAGTCAAAGAATCACCTGATTTGTATTAATTTAAAAAAAGGGAAAGAAGAACTTTCAAAAATAAGTTCATTTATTTTGGTCCAGTTTTATTTGTTTCAATATTTGTGAGTGGGAGCAGCATACATAGAAGTATTTATGTTTATTTTTGCAATGTGCTTCTGACCAGGACCAGAGTGGTGGTTCCTGGGCTAGATAGTGAAGATTGTTTGTGTGACAGGATGTTTTGGTGATGAGAATTTCTGATGTTTTTTGCATCAGTGCCTGGTTCTATCATAGCCCTGGTTTGTAACCACCCACCTGTGGCAGCTGCTCTCCATAAACCAGTTTCTACCTCAGACATGACCAACACTCGGATTGGCTTAGCTAAAGCTTCCCAAACTGGAATGGCTGTAAGGTGATTCTTTTCAGAGCAGACCATCAAAGCCACAACTGCTAATGACTGACCACCTATGCAAATCTCACCTAACCTTGGTCTCTGCACCTGGAAATGTGCTGGTGGCCACCTGCAGCTCCAGCCTTTACCCTACACAGGGCATGAGGGCATTGCCTCCTGTGTAAGCTGCCCCTGCTGCTGGTAGCTGCAGCAGTCATGTGGGGCTTACACAGGGCTTCTCCCCATACCACACACCCTTTCAGAGTAGGACTGAAGCAGGCTGGCAGGGTGTGAGACAGCAGTTTGTACAGATATCATTCAACCTGCACCTAGGTTGTGACTGAATATATGCCCTCAGGTCTACAGAGAGCAATATACAGCCTTTCTTTTAAAAAATATGTTCTATTGGAAAGCGTTTAGTGTAGTACAAAGCCAGTAACTGGGTGTGTCTGTTGAAACTCTGAGTCATTTCTCAAGTCCACTCCAAAGCCAGTTTGTGTCCTAACGGGCAAAGGAGCAGTTAAGCAATTACTGCACACTGCAGTCCACACTGCTGATAAAAGACAAGGGCTCAGGTTGTCACAGCTCAGAGAAATGTCCATCCCCGTTTTCGTGTTAATCATCAGGGCTAAGGTTTTAATTCATACCCTTGTCAATTTTGTTGCAATAGGATGTAAAATAAAATTTGACACAGATTTATTTTACTCAATCCAAGTTATAATTATTGGTCAAAAGTCACAACGCCAGACACATTTATTGTCAGTTATCTCAGTAATCTTTAACCTTCCATGGCAAAAGATCGCCAAAGAGAAACAGAAAACAAACAAAGGTTGGGCATTAAAACATAATGACTCAACTGAACCTGCACTAGCCTAAGACTCTATTTTCTCATCTTTTGTTTTAAATGTCCTTCCAAGATGATAAAGCCAGCTTGACATCTGTGTCAGGACACAAGAGTTCTTAATTTCATAGTGATCTTGTCCATGGAGTATCTGTGGAAATGTGAGGCTTTCTGAAATTCATGGGTTTTGGCCAATCAAAACCCAGATCATCCCGTACCACTGTGTGATAACTTCACACATTGCTTAAAAGTCTGTGTTGAATTGAAGATGTTCATTAAGTCTGTGCATAAATCCGGCCTGTTTGTTAGGTACTGAAAGGGTAGATACTTCAGATATTGTGCAAAAAAGCTCTGAAAAAGTGCATATCACTGTACTGAATTCATATGCCACTTGATATTATGTGCACCAGAGCACATAAGGTATGTCCAGAGAGAGATCACTCACCTATTCTTTAAATATGCAAGCAGAATCAGGAAATGTCATTGGCACAAACTGAATTAGACAGCACTCTGCCAGCAAGCTTGAGTTTAAGACTCTAAGGAGACCTGGGTTCAAACCTCAGCAATGACTTTCTGTTTGACCACACGTCAATTAATTGCTCAGATAATCTTTGTAAAGTGATGTAAGACCTTTGAGTGAGGGATCATGCGAGAGCCAGGTGATACACACTTTCATTAATCTCTGGTGTGTCTAAACACAATACTGAAAAAAAAGAGCTGTGTGAAAACATGATTTCACAAAGATTCATTTCAGTTTGGTCTGCAAAGGAATTACACAACCATGTTTTGGCTTGGCTTTTGGGGTTCAAAAAAATCCAGTGCTGGCCCTAAAACTGGCAGTCAGTAGGATTACTGAGACACTTCCAAAGATGTTCAAACTCTTTGATGAACCAAGTCTGTGGCTCACAAATTTGCAGGAAGCAAGAGAATGTGTGTTGGCTGATGGGATTTTTTTTGTTGTTGTTATTGTTTGGTTGTTTTGGGGACTTTTGGGGTTTGGTTTTTTTTTTTTCTCTTTTTTTGGGAGGAGGGGATGTTTTTTGGTTTGCGTTGTCAGGATTTGGGTTTTTTCTTGGAAAGAATTGTCTACTTTCAACTGGTTTTAAATTGACACCATGAGAGAGTATTTTTGGCAGGTTTTTAGTCCAAAACTGTGAGTCCTCCTAGCTCCTGAACAGTGTGGAAATAGTTTTAGAAATTCAGGCAGATTAGAGAGAGAAAGAGAGAAAGGAGTGCACAAGGGAAAGAAAGAGAAATTTCTCAAAGGACTAGCAAATCTCAGCAACCTTTTGACAAACGTGGTCTGAGTTCCAAGCTTGCAATGAAACCTGAAGCCAGGCAAGTTTCTTGTGATTTGGGGCTCTGCTATGAACATTTTGCACAGCTCTAGCTAAAAGGATCTGTCCTGCTGTGCTGCACTCTGTGCCCTGTGTGCAGTGCATTTGTCACTGTGCAGAACAGAGGAGGGGAGTACGGATCAAAGGCATCAGAGAAAGATGGGCTCAGCAGCATTCAAGGATCAAGGTACCCCTTAAAGTTTTTTCTGATTTTCTATTTGTTGTTAAATATTTTTATTTGGGGGCATATGAGGGGGGAGATGCAGAGAGAACTCTGCAGCCCTCTAGTTCTGTGTGCTACTGATCATTTCTGCATGTAGCACACTGAGCCTTGTCAATTAATGCCTTAGCACCCACATAGAAATACATTTGAGATCTACATATACAGAAAATCAATCTTATTCCTTTCCAGAAACCCTTGCCTGCTGGAGCAGACAGGCTCTAGAAGCCCTCTTCTAAAACAGTGTTTGTGATGCTGCAAAGGAAGGATTTGGATTAATTTCTGTTGCCCTGCTTATGTGCAGAGATCTTCAGGCAATCAGAAACATCACCTGCAAATCTTCTTGACAGTACAATTTTGCCTGTAGCTATGAGGTTCAATCATACACAACACGTCTTCCTTCTAGTCTCACTGCTCTTAGAACAGTGGCGGGCACATTTTCTGTTTGCATGAAGCCTAATACGTAGACTCAGCATTTGGCATTGTTTGTTAGTCTATCATTACCTTTGTTCATACTGACATCAAAAGCTTCCTTCACGTGTGTGTCTGGGAGCTCAGTGAAGCCTCTCAATCAATCAATCAAACAACCAGGCAATCAATCAACGTACAACCATCTGAAGCTAAACACAACAAGAGAGCATGTCAGGCAGATACCTGGCTTCTAATTAGGTCTAGGTGTTATTCTAATTTCTCTGACTTGTTCTGTACTTCATAGGACCTGGGGATGTATTTTGTCATTAACATGTCAATAAAGCAATACAAATGAGGCTGGAGGGAAATATCAGCTCCCTGCACCACAGTGTCAGTCCTGGTCTCTGATGCATTCTTTTGCTGGGGGGCAGGAGGGGGAAATGCACTTTCAGACGTAGTTGATCAAAGAAATATCATATACAATGGATTTTCTTTTCTTCACTCCAGAGGCTGGGTGGCCCATTGCGATTGATTGAATTTTATGAATTAAGTGAATAAGTGAACACACAATGACAAGGAGGTTGTGCTACAAAAGCTAGGATGCCAGATTCAGCATCCCTTAAGCCAATGCCATTTGGGAATAATCCCACTGACAGCGATGGAGTTACACTAGATTTCTTCCGAGGCAGCTTCGATCTGGACTGCCTTGTTTTTTGATTGCTGTAATTTAGTTTAATTATTTATGCTAACCCTTTGTGCCATACTTTAAATGTGCTATGATATATTTTCTCAAGGTAGAGAAAATTTAGTAATATAGGTCATTACTGCAACATTAACGCTATTAAATCTTTGGAGAGAAGAGATCCCACTGCTGGCAGTGTGAAAATGATGAGGTACGTAGATTAGCACAGAGTGAGATAAAAACATTCAGCTGTAAAAGCAGGGGAAAAACAACAATTCCTCTTCACATCTCAGGTTATTTGGAAATAGCAAAATCATCCTATTTCTATTTTCTGTAGTATAATTTTTGCAAAATACAACAAAAACAAATAAGGAAGAAAATTTAGGGATCCTGGAAATATATGCCTGGAATTAAGAGTATCCATCTAACAACTCTATCACAACAATGTACTTTCCTTCACCTTTTTACATTTCTCCACTGCACTCATGACAATAAAAAAAAAGAATATGAGAAATAATAGCTTTGATGACTGCAAAGCCTGGATAAGTAGAATTATTGTGCTTTGTAAATTATCCATCTCTACTCATATGTTGTTGCATAATTCAGATAACTTAAAGGAAGAGCTGTTCTGTTCATGAGATTTAGAGATTGTTTAATGCATGAATGAGCTGCTGCCATCTTCTGACTTTTCTGAGTTCTGCAAATTAAGAAAATATATACTGTAATCAGGTGCCCTGGGGAAAATACTTGCAGTGTTAGAATTCGGAGGCTCCTGGGGCTTCTTTAATAATTTTTAAATATGATTAAGTGCTTCAGGTAACTTTTCAAACATATAAAGATTAAAATTGGACTTTGGATATATTGGTGGATCACCATGAAGAGAAGCAAATGAAAACAGTTTGCCTGAAAAATTCTTTCTGGGCAAGTTAGACCCTAATGAGCTTCTCTACAGCAATATGGACAACTCTACTAAATCACTGGGCATTGTCCATGTGTAAATGGGGTGAAAATGTTACTCAATGAGCTGAAGGTGACACTGAGATTAGGGCGTCTTTTGACAGTACAAGCTCTAGGGAAGCTTTCCTCTAAGGGAAGGCTCATAGTTTACCCTTTCTTCAATAAAGAAGCAAATGAAATGTCTGGCTGAAAAAAAGCCTTGAATTTAAGCAATTTCAAAATTTTCACATGACTCTTCAGTTTTACAAGAGGCCAAGATGAAATCTCAGTTGTGAGCATCCACAGCCTTGGGGACATTTGAAATGAGGACCCATACTCTGCACTTTGAGTCCTTTTGAATATCATGCTCTTTCTGCTGTTATTGTTTTGACGTTTTCTCAATGCAGGTTTGCTCATACAGGCTGGATATATAATCCTATTCATTTATCAGCCTCAGGGAAATCCAGGGAAATTCTTTTAAGTTTATTGTGAGAAATAAAGACATTATGGGCTACTTTAAGTGAACTGTGACTACTGCCTGGAATATTAATTACTCCTGGATTGCCTTCTCCTTCCTTATGGACCCTACTCAGATAGTATTGCCTGAAGAGAGGTGTTGTGCTGAGTCTGAAGACAGGCTATTCACATGTTTCAGGAAAAGATATGTGGATATGTCTGGGGAGAAAAAAAGGTTTTGAGAGAGAAACTTTAAGTCCAAGATAGGTCATTTTTGTCTCTTACCTCTCACTTGTCAGCACCATTCTGAATGTTTGCAGATTATTTTCAAGACATTTCTGCACCAGCCTATAGATCTGGGTATCTGTACACTGATTTTGGTACCTGACAAAGTGAAGTCCCATCATACAGCCTATACCTTCACACCATCACACCCCAACAGTGGAGGCACCCAACCGGGGCAAGCACATGCTGTGAGCAGTCGCCCTGCTCTGGGAAAGAGCCATCTGAAGGAAGCTCCCCTGGAGCTCAACAAGCATTCAAAAGGGAAATGCTGAAGATCATTTAATAAACCCAGAAATTCATTAGGACCATGCCTGTAGTCCTAAGGAACAGAATACACATCAAGAATCATAGATACAAACATTAGCCAGTCAGAGAGCTTTCCTTTAATCCCCTCTGTTGGACATACTGTTGTCCTCTTTAATTGCTTTGGCTCTGAGGGAAAAGAACAAGTTGACAAAATATGTTCTGATCTGCAAATCAATAAGAAAGAGTCAGAGGATATAACACATCTCTCTCCCATGTGCTCCTTTCTGCTCCATCAGCAGCCCAAATCATGTGGAGATGACATGGCTTTTAGGGGTATCCTTATACCCATCCTGGTGTATATTGTCAGGTGAGATGGGTAGAAATGGAAGATTTCCTTAGCCATTTGAATAGATAGGTAGAACAGGTAGTAGCAGATGCTATAGGTATCCAGATAGGTAGGATCCAGAGCAGGTACAGGACAGCAGGTACTCAAGGTTACTTCTTCAGGGGAGGGAGAAACCCCATGTCAGACAGTTCCTCTGAGTGCAGAGCTTTCCATGGTCACAAGCAGAAGTAGCTCCTTGCCCCAGCGACAACAAAGCTCCAAAGTCTCCTGAGATGAATGTCCACACCCAGCAGCATCTGTCCCTGTCAGACCAGACCTGCCCCAGCACGTCTGTTACCCACTGTACCCTTTGCCCTTCAGTTAAAGAAGAGCAAAGCACCCTCCACTGTGCCTTCATGCATGAGGCTGGGAGCCCCTGGAGGCTTGGTGACCCGCTCTCACCCTGGCAGCCTGCACCTTTGTGCCTACACAGTATTTACAGCTCTCCTGTGCCAGCCCCACTGCCAGCTGTGAGAGTGCCAACATGCTTCCTTTCTATTGCCTGTGGAGAGCCATGAGACGAGGAGCCTTCTGCCTGTGTGCTGAACCAGAGTTGGCTTATGAAGTATATCTGACATCCAAAGGCCAGCTGTGCTCCATTCCATTCCTAAACTCTCGAGCTGCTGAATGAAATGTAAGCACTGCTTTATGAGCTCCTTTTATGTAGTCACCTCGGGCTGCACAGGTGTGCTAGGAGCTGCTGGGATAGGAGATGTGGTTAAGCCATGCAGAGGCACTTCATCTTGGATGCACATGAGGAGAGCAGAGGCTGTTCAGAGACCACTGACCTGGGCCTTGAGGAGGTACAAGGCTGGAGTACTGACCACACCTGGCTGCCAAAAATATTCTCTCCTTAACCATGGCTAAATTGCAGAGTGGGTAAATATACTTTAAAAAAGTTAACATTCTTTCTATATGTTCCAAAATAAATTGGTGTCTTAGGCTTACTGTGTTAAAGTACTGGCAGTTCTGCCTGAAACACCTGTACCCAGGGGTGACACCAGGTTTATCAGGACATATATTTATGTCTCAGGGATGCCTGCAGATTTTCTATGCAGCTTTGCTCTTTAGAACAGAGCCTTCCAAATACTGTAACATATTTCCAAACTACCTTTAGTTAGGGAAGGTGCTTCCATGGCACTATAAATCCTAAACTCAAGAATCCTTGAGGGGAGTTTTGTGTTATTAGATGATACTGCTAAGGGATGAAAGTGACAGCTTTTCCATATGCTGGTCCCCTCATTCCTCCATCCCTCTTGTGCTATTAAACTGAAGATCCAAATTTTTGTCATTCTCCACAGTAACATGCACAGCTGCTGTCATCTCCACAGCTTGAGAAAGTGTCTTCTTGCTTGATGAGGAAAGATCAAATTTCCCTAAGACCCCCCTGAAAATTTGTCTCCACTTGCCCAAGAAATTTACCCTTTATGACATATCCTGCATTTACTGCCTGTGAAAGAAGAAAATTAGATAGAAAATACACTTAAAGTTGGTGGGTTTTCCCACCCTCATAACTATTTCCTGCAAAATGTTTTGAATCATGCCAGTTGCATTAATATATTGAGCCTTCCTAAAGAAAGCTGGCAACACCTTTTGGTGATTTGCAACCCTTGCTTGTGATCTTGCAGACTCTGGCCTGTAAAGAGTAAGGAATAGGTATACAACCTTGTGTGTTAAGAACTTTCATGCTTACTGGGCCTGTTCAGAAGCAGATGCTGCCAAGGAGAGTACAGTGACATGTCTCACAATTACAAGTACCAGCTTTGCTTGCCTTGTTCTCATCTCCAAGAGTAATTCTGATACAAGGACAAATTCTTTCCCTCACTGAAGAAAACAAAATTTAAATAGCTCTCAAGTTCATCTGTTGTGCCTTCTTATCAAACTCCCATTCCTGTCACCCAGAGGAAAAAAATTAAATTTCTACTTTCTCTGCTAAGAATGGAAAATGACTGGTCTTTAATCTTCAACCCAAGAGGCAGCTGCTTTCCAAACACAGCAGAGTCACTGCCACATCTATCAGCAACTACTTGTCCTGAACTTTAGCTCTCAGGCCATTCTGGGCGCTCAGGGTCCTGTCAATGAAGAGTGGAAGTGAAAAGGGTGACAGAGCTGCTCCACTGCACAAACTGTCTGACCCAGCTCCAGACTGACAGAACTTTCATTGGGAGAAAGCTCTCTGCCCAACACAGACAGACCATATTTTTTAGTGCAGAATTCATTTGGTGACACTTTAGGGACTGCTATGAATAAATGCTAATTCAGAATTGTCAAAGTAGTAAAACTGGAAAATGAGGAGACGTTGCACAGCGGGAAATGTTTTAAGTGTTCAATTGCTTATTCTGTTCCCTGAGAAAGTCCTTTACCAAAAGGAAGGTTAACTCACATGTGATTGAATAACCCTGGGTGATGTGTGTGTGTGTGTGTATGCTATAAATACAGACCTCAAAGATGATTATGTATTTCTTTTTCCAGAAGATATTCCACAGCTGATGTCTCTTTTCACAGATCCCACCTACACCATAGTGTCACTCATTTATTTACCTCCATTTGGAATAAATGCACATTAGGAAAAAATTCAAACATAACTTGTATAGAAGGTTGTCCAGCAGAAACAGACTGAATGCTTGTTGTAATTATTTGGGTTTAATGACTACAACTCAATTAGTGTATTAAATGCTGTGGAAAGTAGAAAGGATTTCCACACTCTCAAGCACAAAGTACTTGACTAGAACTGGCTTGAACCTACATGATGCAGCGTTGGTGTTAGGAGAGTATTGAGTCAAATTTAATTCTTGCCTTTGAAATCCAGAGAAATTCAGGCTTTATCCACTCTTGCTTTCCATGGAAGAATGCAGAAGTGCATTAAGGCTCTTACTAGTGTCTCTCATGGATATTTTGTTCTAGAATAAATTGAACCATCTTTTTAATTCAAGGATGTCTTCCTTTGTAATGCTGGTAAGAAGACAGCAAAGAGTTGCATGATGCCTTGGCAGAAGAGGATCCTCTTGCTCTTGGCCTTGGGTCTGTCTCCCATGTCACAGCCTCTTTTCAGGAAAGTTTCAGTCTTGGAACAGCAAAAGCCAGGGAGCCCCAGGCTCAGAGCTGCCAGCTGTTCTTTATCTAGGAGGTTGAAATAATAGTCTGGATTTTTTGGGGAGCAGTTTCTTGAGAACGTAGCCAAGGCTTGACATTTCCCTTGGTGTTTGTCCAGCAGAAGACTAAAGATCATGGAAGACAGTATATTTTTGATAATCTGTGCACTGCTGTGGGGTTTCATACCAACTCTGTTGTCTGGACTGGGCACTTAACTAGGTTTGAGATGTATATTATAAATTGAGTTGTCAAAGGACATGGGGGGAGAATGTAAGCAACTAAAGTGGTGTCCTTATAGTGGTTACAGCCAACTTACATGTGGTTCTTTAGCTTTTCCTGGAGTTTCAGAGCCCTCTGGGTGGGCAAAATTACCTAGTTACTAATGACCCCAAACAGATTGTGAAAAGAAACAATAGGACTAAAATGCTTTATGCACATGGGAAATAATTAAGACATTAGAAATTATTCTCTATGTGTTGTTGAATGATTCCTCCCCCTCACTTTTCAGTGCACAGGGTAGACAGTAGCTGTAAGAGAAAGCCAGTGGTGAAGGGGGGTTTTTATTTGTTTGTGTTTGCTTTCAAATTGCAGTCTAAAATGTTTCTTTAATTATATCCAAAGGAAAGAAGTTGCATTACTGATTTCCTTTGAGAGGCTTCTGGTTGATGCAAAGGCAGTACAAATCTGTGACCTCTTCAGAGGCTAACTTCAGGCTAATTTCTGTGTTGTCTTTTTATATGGCTGGACACAGATACAAGCTATGAAGTAAATATCAAAAAGTTGTGGAGCTCCAGGTGTTCAGGCAAACAGCAACACAAATCACTGGCTAAAATCAAATTTAAACTCAAGCAAATGTAGCAGTGCATTACTGAAACTTTCAGCTCTTTCCTGTCTGCCCCATCTTCTGCCACCTACTTTGTCTCTCCCTGAGGGCATCACCACTCCTTTCCTGGCATTCTGCAACTGTCTTTTAACTATGGTTTTCAGAATCTCTCTCCTGATCTTGGCCAGTACTGGAGGGACAGAGTTATAAACTCAGTGAGTCTCAGTGCTGGAAAATCACCTGAGAAACAACAGGGCTTCTGACAGTATAAAAAGTAGGGGGAAAAAAAGGATATTTTCAGATTAATTTTGCAGTCCCTGTTGTTGCAGGCCAAAGCTACTTGGACAGCCCACATAACCATCTGTGTTTCACAGTGCTTACCTGAACTGAACTGTCATTATTTTATTTCAGGCTTATCATTAGCTTTGAACAGAACTTTGTCAGGCCTTGGAAGGGAAGGCAGGAACATAGCTTTTGGCCGAGTCTCTTCCAACAACCTTCAGCAGAAGGGATGAGCCTGTTAGGGGCTGATTTGCCTTAAGGTATCCTGTGGCAGTTATTTGTTAGTCCTGTTACTGCTGACCTGCTGACAGTGACTCTGGTCATGGCCATACAAAAGCTGTAAATTAGGAGTTGGAGACTCAGAGACAATGATTATTTTGCAAAGAGACAGCTCTTCAAGTATGTGAAATCACACACTTGTAATTTTGGTGTGAAGGCTTTCCTTGCCTGTCATTCCTATAGATGATGAACCCCAGATGTCAATTAATCTCTCAAAGATCTGAAATTAGCCTTTCAGAGATCTGTTCTGGGACTTCTGGGACCTTCTGTATTAGAAGAGAATTTACAAGGGAATACATTACAAGAACTTACAGCCAGCAGTGCCTTGCAAGGGATCATGGTTTAAAAGCAAAACTATTGTTTAATGGTGCCAAATTTCATTCATTATTGCAAAGTCTCAGATCTTCTTCCTGTAGCACATTCATTCTTAAATATCATACCCCATTCGTGCAGCCAGATTTGGTATTTACATGATGAAGACTGCAAACCAATGCTCCTTAATATAGTTGCAGCCTTGTGATGAGATTATTTCCCTTGTGAAAAAGCAGAATATCGAGTCCATTAAAAGATATGTGAAGTATGGCAGCGACACAGTGGTTTTATAAGAATAAGGGAGAAAATTATGTCTTGCTATGCTGAGTTGAGGCCTTTTCTGATTTTTGACAGTTTACATTTCCAACCTATTTGGTGAAAATTCTCTTTGGTTAGCACCACTGGAGCAAATTCAACTCTCAGAAATGTGGGTGTAGATTTGGAGTAATTCCATTCTGAATGGCAGAGCTACTTCAGATGTGCTCTAGTCCCACTGTTACATAGGTGACATGATGGAAAAAGGCTGAGAAGAATGCTCATGGAATTATGATTACTAATGACTTGACCACTGCATGTGTTTACCCCCAGGTGAAATCAGGGACATCTCCTGTGAGAACAGCCTTATTTCAGACTTGTTTTGTAAGAAGCAATCTGAAACAGAGAATAGAGACCTTGCTCAGAAAAGTACAGTGCTGTGTCTAGCAGAGGTTTATCCACAGGTCCCACTCTGGCTGCTGGGGAACTGGGGTACAGAGATAGAAATTGCTGCAGGGCACTGGAGGCAACAAGCAAAGGGAGAACCAGATTCTGATTGGGAGTAGGAGACAGGTGCAGGGGCTGTACTGGGAGGAAGCACTGAGATAAAGGAAGGTGAGTACAAAGCAACAGGTTGGGCTTTTACAGAGCATGGAGCAAACCCTTTGCAGGACAGGACAGATGTATGTGTATCAAGAAGTTACTGTTTCACACCAAGTTTCAGGCTGCTATTAAGCCAAGTTTACATTCTTCTTTCACCCCTCTCCCAAAAGAGATTAACAAGAGGATGATGCCACTTCACACTGGCCAGGGCTGGATTCTGCAAGCCCATCCATCACAGCAGCTACTGGCCTACACAGGAAGCCATAGAGGCAGCATGACTGTGGTTTAGGAAGGCGAGGAGAGATGTTTTTCTGGAAGGGAGCCAAGGCCAGCTGCCCCATGACAGGTGTCTGGTTCTTCCTCATTCCTTCCCTTCCCTTCCCTTGCTGTGTATCTGTCTATCAGCCAAGCTGTGATTTTGCCTTCGCAGGCAGGGCTGGAGTGGGATGTTGCTGTATGCCCTCTCCGGCTTCTGGTAGCTGCCTCTCATTACTGCCATGTTGCTAAGGTTTTCGTGACTGTTGTCCAAGCCCAGCAGCTGGATTTTGGCAGCCTTCCAGGCACTTCCACTAATGTAACTCAAAGTTACTGCAGGTTTTCTCAGGAGTTTCAGGTTGCTGCCAGACTCTTAGGGACGCTGGCTTTTCCTGGCTCCTCTTCTCCACGGCTTTAGCTTTGATTCTGGATAGTTTACATCTCTGGAGTCGTTAGCTGTGGGACCTGTGTGCTTCTCCCTGATTGTGTATCACTCCAACATTTCATCAGCATGAGGCGCAGCTCTGGTGATGTATGACATGGGAGCATCATCAGTCAGCCAGCGCAATAATGATGCATTAGTGTAATATGCCTTCAGGATGGAGTTGTACTGGTGATGTATTTTCAAAAAGATGGAATCCTGGAGAAAAGAAACAGTCTGGAGCTAATTCAGTATGAACATGGCCACCGAGAGCACACAGCGTGCAGCTGATTGGGATAAGAAAGATGACTTTACATTACCCACTCTGACCCTGATCCTTTCTTTTTCTCCTTTAATCTTTCTGCTTTGCCCAATCCTCACTTCTCTCCTCCGCCAGCACTTTTTTTTCCCCTCTTACTCTTTGTTCTTTTCTCTTCTTTCTTTTTTTTTTTTTCTGCTTGGGTTTTTTTTTCACACTGGTGACTCTCATGGCCACTGGCTTTATTCATATATTCCTGTCTCTCACAGTCTGACCTTGTGTCATGCTGTATAACTTAATATTATCCCACTAGAAACTTTTTCCCCTCTCTGAGTGAGATAATATTAAGGTGACCTGTAAGTGCAATAGATAAAAATCTCCAGGCCATCTAGGCAGTGACATTAAAAATCATCACAACCTTTAAGTGATGGAGGGGGTGAAATCTTATGGGATCTTTCCTTGGCAAAGGCAGCAAATGTGGGCTGAGGAGTGGCTACCCCTGGGATTTCTCATAGCCTTCAGCTTCTGGAAGATGAGAAGTGTGTTAACCCATTCACACAGCTAACAATATTAAAACAACAAACAGCGTTCAATCAAACCCAGATTGTCATCTTTCATTGGATAAAAAGTAACCTTTCTAATAAACATTTCAACTAATAAAGACTACAAAAGTAATTAGACTATTAGCTTGCTAGCCTCTGACACCCAGACATTCATTTGAAAGTTACTTTCCTGCAGTGTTTAGACCGAGACAATTGAATGACGGGAAGATATTATACCAAGATGAAACATAAATAAAATTGGCTTCAGTCTCGTCAGGAATTCAGGCTATACATGGAACTCAGATAATGCCCCCAGTCTAGTCCTAGCATGCCGTTAGCATCCACCTCAAGAAGAGATGAATTCTAGGAATTTGATCTTTCAACACTCTCAAATGCATATTCTGTGAAATAAAGCATTTTGCAATACCTTGAAATACCAAAGAATTTTGTAATAAATATTCACCATGGAAAATAGAAAATGCTTTTTGTGATGTTTTGAGTTATTTTCAATTTTTTTTACTGAATCTCTTTATTTAGTATCATTGGTTTTTATTTAAATTACACTCTATTCAAAGATTCCAATCAGGACACAGCAACCCGTTGTCAAAAGGCCAGGGCACATATACTTAAAAAAGCACTTCTTGCTTGGCCACTTAATCTCTACATCCTACACAGTGAGAATTTCTCTTTATGTTTCAGAGTGAGTTAAAAATCCTCTGAAAAATGCAGGGGCTTGTAGCCCTGGTGGTTGAAATCATCTGTTTATTCATGTATAACTCAGGCACATCAGTGTGCCTCAGCACTGAGTTGAACTGACACAACAAGTGTTGATTTTCCATGTCTAGCTTGTGGCCTCACTGTTATAAAAGCTACTAAGCAGGTCAGCTGTGGAGACAGGCAGAAAATGGACTGTAGCCCGCTCTGCTCATTTCCCATAGCCTGCCATGCACAGTGCAGTCAGGACCAGAAAGCAGTGACCTGCAAGTTTGATGCAGTTCTGCTCTTGCTGCTCCAAATTCATTTTCAGTTAAATTGTTCAGGTGGGAAACTGTAGTATCCCTGGAACAGATATCTTGCTTTTCATTTACTTCCAGCATGAGCTAATTCATCCTCAGCTCATCCAGATGGAAAACCAGGTCGTTTTATTCCCTTTTTACAGGTAGTAAAATTGAAGAAAATTTAATTGACATATTCCAAATCATAAAAAGCAGGAAGAGCATGGGTAGCTTAGAAGTAGGAGACTGCTATTCTAAAGCACCAATTCTGCTTCAGTCCAGAAAAGCCAATTCTGCATTAACTTTTGCCTCTTCTGAAATACAACTTCTAAATATCTATTCATCAAATATCAGCATGAATAACATTGCATTTCTTTGATGTTTTTTCCCCATAAATTGTCATGAGTTTCTCTACCAGTATTAGGTTATAAAAGTTTGGCTTGCACAATAAATGCTGCCAGAGAGATGATCTCTGTTGCTCCTTAGCACCAAAGCTCTAATTGGCTGGTGAGACTGATTAACATGTGAAGTGAAGCTAAGATCTTGAATCAATC
The DNA here is from genome assembly GCA_013399455.1 of Anthoscopus minutus. Lineage (NCBI taxonomy): Eukaryota > Metazoa > Chordata > Aves > Passeriformes > Paridae > Anthoscopus > Anthoscopus minutus. Next base: position 80,464 of record VWYI01048843.1, on the reverse strand, counting down.
TTAGAAGTCATTTATTGAGAGTATATGACAAAGCTATAAAGGTTGTTGCAAATGACATATTTTAATATTAAAACCAGAATCTTCTGCCTTGGTAGAGGTTTGAATATGTTTGGGTTTTTTCCCTGTTTATAATAAATTAAGATTAAAATTAAACAGATACAAAATAAAAGGATGATTCATGAATGTAAGTCTCTTTATCACTAGTCTGTAATATCCATAGCACTGGAATTCCTTGCCCCAGAATGCCTCAGAGCCCAGCCCAAGGTTGATTCACCCCACCTAACACCTGCTATCACTCCGAAGTGGTTACTTATCATCATGTCTGATCTTGATGAGAAATTGGAAAACACTATGCACACTACTCTCATTTCTCTCTTTGTAGAAGCGGGGTAGAATGAAGTATAGGTGGTTACATGAAATGTCAGTTTTGGCAGACAAAGAAGTCATATGCTGAGGGCTGATCCCCTGCTCTGCAAGGCAGAAGGGAGCATTTATCCTGCACAAATATCCGATTCAGAATGGATCCTGAGGGAAGGTTGGGGGTTGTAAAGATAAACCTGTTCCTGAATCTGAAAGCTCAGCCTGAGACTACACTTCTATGTAAGGAAGGGACATGCCAAGACATTGCATAAGCATCTGACAGCTTGCTAGCTGGATGAAACAGAGAGAGACACCTCTTGGGTGATCTAACGTATAGATAGTTATAATTATGTTTTTCTATTTCTATCCACCTGTCTTGAAATGGAGTAACTATGTTGTTAAATTTGGATTGCAGTAAAACCAGTATTCTTTGCATTCACCTTAACATTTCCCTTATGTTCAAATTTACTTTTGAGTAACTGAAAGTCATCCCATAGAAGACTTGACAAGCCTCAAAGTAGGGTACTGGACCAACATCTAGAACTACCTCATTGGCAGAGCTGTACAAGACTGATTAGTGACTTGTAGTTCAGGTCCTCAAGGACACCCAAAAAAGTCATCCATTGCCCCTCTGTGCCCAGGATTTTCTCCAAAGCATCAGTGCAGAAAGCATTAGATAGAACAGGAATTTACTGATAGTTGTTATTTTTCAAAATATCACCTTTTCAGTCTTCCTCTAACTACAGATTTCTTACCAGAGCTGTTTGTTCAGCTGCTCTCCAGCTCCTTTTCAGTCACCTCAGGTGAAATGAAAGGCCAGTCACATTCAAGATCGAGCAAAACTGTCATAACATGGATTTCCAGGGTGGTTCAGAGTAAGCCCGAATTCATCCCCTAATGCACATAATATAAAACAGCGAACAGCCAAGTGGGATTTTCATATATCTCACAAAGATAAATGTATTTAATTCCATAAAATTCTCCATCTACATTGTCAGGTGAGGAAAATGTGGCAGAGGGAAATCTTCAATATTTGTTTCCCCTATCACACAAAACAGCAAAGGAAAACAAATTGTCTGAAATTCAAAAAAATTCACTGTGAGACCAACTTTTTGGTTTTTTGGTGGTTTTTTTACTGTTGTAGTCATTGGCATGTAGAAGCATCAACTCTAAATGCATGTCCTCAGCACTGAAGCCATATGCATACAAAGTGAGGATTTCTATGGAAAATTCAGTGATCTGGTACAACTCAGTAGTTAAGAGAAAGGCTCTGCTATTGATGGCCAGAAAGACAGTGCTAGGCCTTAGAAGAGTAAAACCCATACATTTTGTTTCTCTGACCAATGTGAAAGTTTCCTAACCAAAAAAAAAAAGAAAGCAAAAAAAAAAAAAAAGCTAGCAACAGATAAGAAAGGAAATGTGTAGTTTTGTTTCTAATGATGGAGTTGGTATGACCCTTAATGACCTCCTCCCATCTTTGGGCTCTCAGTGCCCTGAAGAGCAACAGATGTGCAGCTGGTAAGGCTAAATCAGGCCTGACAGCACAGCAAGACGGCTGGGGAAAAGGAGAACACTTTTTTCAGATATTAAGTCTGGTTTTCTGTCTTTTATTGTGCAGGAGTGTCCTAATGAGGGAAGTGTGCATATAGAAATTAGAGATGGGAAAGGCTATCAGGTCATCTTGTACATCCTCCTACAATGAGAGAGGTTTTGAAAGAAATGTAGCATTAATGTGGGGCCAAAGAACAGAAGAAAACTCAGGAATGAAGTGAAATAAGTTCCAAAAGCGTTAGTGGCTCTTATAGGCAACACAAGTTAATAAATAACATTAAGGCAGATGTGAACATTAATTGGCCATTTAGATGGGTGTGCGTGAAGTTAATAATGACAGACAAGTTCTAATATATCCTGCCCATGTCCACAGTAAAAGCCAAAAAGAGTCTTCATTCAGTAGGATAATGAGGCAGTCAATGGATGATCCAACTATTTGACCTGTATTTTTATTGCATTTAAATAGAAGAACTAAAATATGTTAACTACAGCTGATATCCAGCAAGAGAGGGAGAGAGAAAAAGGAAGACGACATGTCTTTGCAGGGAAAAGGGCTGGAAGTGTTACTTCAAAGTTTACACTATGCTTAAGAGTGGCAGGAGAGATGGTAGAGAGGTTGTATCATGCAAAATACTGCACTCTGAGAACCTCTATCGCCACAAAACCCTGGTTGCAAATTTCAGCATGGAAGAATTATATCCAGATCTAGTTCATTTTGCCAATGTTTACTGCAAGCCAATGCAGCCACCTGTCATGAAACAGGGGGCTGATGGTTGTTTTAGTTTAGATGAGTTGTGGGGTCTGTGCTGGAAACATCCTCAAACCTCTATGACAGTGGTTCTGTCATAAGCAGAGAAGAATTTGTGATGCCTAGAAAGCATTCTACAGATCTGTTCAGCTCTTCTCAAAAACCTCTTCCGTAAAAAGAACAAAACATACACCCAAAACTTGGTCATTGCCTCTACACAGTCTGTGACTGTAGGTGACCCAGCTTTTGTACACACAGTGCCCATCCTTATGGTCTTGGAGATTCTGCATGGGGCTCATTTGTAGAAGTGACGCTGCCACAAGCAGATTGAGAGTTACTCCATGATCCCAAAGTGCTCTGCCTCACCAGCCATCCCTGAATATGTTCTCCAAGCAGATGCCAAAACTTCCTTGGCATGCACCATGACAGTCTGAGCACAGCAGGGCAGGATCCACTCCACTGGCACAACTGGGCTCGAGACAAGAAGGCAAATCCCGTGGTGTGTGAAAACAGCCCATGTTCATTGGAAGCAAATAGCATGGATATAAAACTTCTTGTGCTTTAGGCCAGAGAAAATACACACATGAAAGAAAGGGGGAAGAGTGCTGGCCGCTAAGAGAGACACGTCACAGTTCTGTAATGAAAAAAAAATTTGTCCTACAGCTTAAGTAGACTGTCAATCCTTTCTGCATTCAATCTTCTGGATGATGATTGCTTCTCATTCCAGTGTTTAGAAAGGGTTTGGGGGAAAGGAGGGGATTTAATCTCATGACTGACCTTTACAAAGTATTTACATACACAAATATTTAAAACAAGCACCTCTCCTGTTTGCCAATTTGTCTCACTCCATAAGCCCCTCCTGAAGAGCCATTTGCACATGCAGCAGTCCTGATCCCTTCCTGTTTCCACTGGCCTGCCCATGGGATGTGAGGTCTTCCTGGGATGCTGACCCACCAGGCTGTGATGGGGTAATGTCAGCATTGGGGCGTCTGAAGGGTGAGACCAGCCTGAGCACTGGGCCTTATTCTGAGGCACTGACCTCCCATGAACAAGGAGATGGGAACCAAAGAAGGAGTTAAGGAAGGTATATCCCAGGTAATTCCCAAGATGCCCATCTCTATGCATCAGGAAACAAGGCCAAAGACATTAAAAGCACATTTTTTAAGAAAGCAAGGAATGTCAAGTGCCTTCCTCATGAGATGTTCCACTATCCCAGAAGTGGCAGGCAAGGGAACAATTCCCAACGTCTTTTTCCAAGAAATGCAAGCTAGCATATTTCCCACTCTCTTCTACGGGTTAGCGAGAAACCTTTTCTGTGCCCCTGACTTTGTCTTCCCCCCTCTCTGTATTTGTGCTTCCCTTGTCGGATCTATTTGCAAATGATATCACTTGTCTGCATATTGTCACTTGCCGCCTGCCCACCCATTTATCAAGTGTCTGCAGCTCGGCACAGGCTTGCTCTGTCCTGCTTGCTCCATTGTTCCTCCTGACCCAGGGGAAGGCGCGTGTGAGCAGGGAGGGATGCGGGAGAGAAGCGGGAGGGAAGCGGGAGAGAAGCGGGAGGGAAGCGAGGAGGGAAGCAGGGAGGAAAGTGGGGAAGGAAGCAGGGAGAAAAGCGGGAGGGAAGTGAGGAGGAAAGCGGGAGAGCTCCCGCAGCCCCTAGCCGGCCGGGCAGAGAGCGGTGGGGCAGCTGCGAAGGGACAATGACATGGGGACACTGACAGCTCCCCCTCCCCGGCTGGCATTGACAGATGACCTTGCAGGGACTGCAGCCCTGAGCCTCCCCACAGACATTAGCTGATATAATGGGCTAGACTGGACATGCCATCCTGGGAACGTAGGAGGTAGGGAAATCATCCCAGCTCGGTAGAAATAAACTCCGCCATTTACTTTCACAATAGATTTTCCCTCAAACTCATAAACTTGTTTCTCAGTAACCCTAAAGCAAAATGATCATGGAATTTGAACACAACATTTACCAAGTCCTAATGAATAACATAATTATCACTTTATGCAAATCAAAGCTCATTTGCATATGTGAATATTTAACTATTAAAAACAACGCTTTGATCTTGAATAAAAATATGTATATCACATAATCATAGCCTTATGGAACATGAAAACTATCTCTTTTTTTTCCTTTTTTTTTTTAACTGTACAGTTTTGCTGCACTTGGGTTTGCTGTTTGAACCTTCTCGGTGGGGACTCCGTCTATGGAGCTTCTTCCTCGAGGATGTCCCGGGGTCTCTTGGTGGCTGTCATCCCAGCTGGGTACATTAGGCCTTTCTCTTCAGGTCACTTTGTCACTGAGCACAGCAGCCTTCCTTCAGTTTGCTTTTTCCTTGCCCAGTAGTACCAGCTTTGGTGGCAGGAGCAAGCCCCAGTTCTGCAGCCCAGGTGGGCTGAGTGCTCCTGTGTTACACACAACCCAGAGACTTTGCCAAGAGATGGGTACTTCATACATTAATTACAGAATAAGGGAAGAAGTCAAACTCTGCTTGCATATTTAAATCAGACCACAGTAATACAGATTTTTCTCTTAGGGAAAGATTACCAGGGATCACAGAGGAAGCACGAGCCTTTCACGGGAGATTTCCCCACTGAAAGCTTTGAACCTGGTTCACAGAACAGCCTTGTGAAGGAACACTTGCAGCCAAGGATCTAGAAGCATCCAAGTGCCTAACACCCACAGATATCATCTTAAAATTGCTAAGAAGCAGCTCTGAAGGGTCAAGCCATGCACTGTGATCTGTTGAATGATAAACCTCCTATTTTCATGTGCCAGAGCTATTATTGCTTGTTGTCCTTTGTTATGTTTCACTAAAAATAAAAATTTGATTAATAAAAAAGAAATCCTTCCACTTTACTGAGTAACTCTTTGTTATACGTTAAAGTTATAGGTTATTAAGTCATAGTTATAGGCAAAATTATAGGTTATTAAACTAAATAAACTAAAGATGTATAACCAGCCACCTAAAATTCCTCTGAAGTCTGTCATTGATTATGGCCCCTGATCAACAATGTTACCTGGTAATGTGCATACCTAACTGGGTTGGGTAAGTAATATCAAGCCATTGATTGCCCTGTACTTCTATCTGATGGCTTGATGTGTTTCCCTAGGGATGTGAAAGAGTGGCCCCTCCTGGGCTGATGGAGACATCCATTCCCTGCTCCCCCACCCCATCATCCCATCCCAAACCTAGGCTTGCAGTTATTGCCCCGCCCTGCCTGCAGTAACCCTGTGTGCTAAGGGAGCCAGACAGGGACACAAACATGTCCTTGACACTAACTTAGTGAGGATGAAGGTGTCCACTTAAGAAAAAAATAAAAATTGGTTCCAGCTCTTAGCTCCAGCTCCTGCTTGTGTATTCTGCCCTAAGGAAGTTTTTGCTGGAGCAAAGCTTGCTCCTCTTGTCTCTCCCTCACAGGTAATATTGCCTGGGATAAAAAATATTCATGCTCAAATATTTTGCTTTTTTTTTAATTTAGCATTTGATGAAACAAACAGTGTCCTTTTGCAGGACTGTCTAAAGGAGACCCTCTTGAGCATACCCTGAGAGTCTGTGGGTTCAAATGCTTTATCATCTCTCCAAAAACTAAACTTGGGTCATTCCCATCCTGGCGGAGCACAGTAACCACAGAGCTGTTGCAAAAACTGGGAGTGGTGACGAAAGAAACAGGTGGTAGCACTTGCACCTCTTCTGATATTTTGTAAGCAAAGGCTGCTGTAAAAATTTAACTCCAGGACTGCTTATAGTGCCATGATTCCCAGTTGGACTTCAGTGACTTTAAAGTCTGCGCTGTTTAGAATTTGAGTGTTGGTTTGAACTTTGCAGTTTGGGCTTCAGTCTAGCAAGTGCATATTTTAAACAAAGAAAACATTTGGCAAAAAGTTGATTCTGCATGCAGGCAATGTCCCTCTGCTCCACACAATTTATTTTCACAAGGGTCTAAGGGAGACACATTTCTCTAAAAATAAAAGGCATCCACATGAAGCTGAATTTTTCCTTTGCAAACACAAACTGATCTTTTGCTTGTTTCCAAGCATTCTATCAAATCATAACAACAAAGCAGCACTGTACTCTTTTAGTTAATGAGCCTATGGCTGGACCAAAATCTTATCCTTTCTAGCCCCAAACACATGCATTGCTTCTATAATGCTTTTGTCCTTCAGAATGGACATCATGACCCCTGACCTTTGAAACCACAAGTTACTGATGGCATTTCCTACACGCTGTGTAACATGACAAAGTGCAGCTGATGTAAAAATAAATTATTAGAGAAGAGTAAAATACTAAGGGTCATAATAATTTTTTTTAAACTATTCAACTTCTCTTTGCAACAAGTACAGGAAGATGATTTTCCTCAAATCACTGAATTCCTCTTAACGTTCATAGCTCAAAGTTTAGTGATGTGCAAGAGAGAAACTCCTGTAGATCTGTTGAAGAGAAAACATAATTCACATGCCAGCACTAATTTGGTATTTTTAATAGGTTGCCAAAAATCTTCCAGCATGTGGTGCGTTGATGCTGGCTGGATGTCAGGTGCCCACCAAAGCCCCTCTGTCACTTCCCTTCTCAGTTTGACAGGGAAGAGAAAATATAAGGCAAGATTCATGGGTCAAGATAAGGTGAGGAAGAGCTAATGGGCAGAACAGATACAAACTGAAAAAATTAATTTGTCACCAATCAAATCAGAATAAGATAATGAGAAATAAAATCAAAACTTAAAAAACTCCTCCTCCCCACACTTCCCTTCTTCCCAGGTTTAAGTTCACTCCCATATCCTCTCCTTCCTCCCCACCAATGATGCTAGGGAATGCAGCCATGGTCAGTTCATCACATCAGCTTTGCCATTTCTTCCTTCTCAGGGGAAGGACACCTCACACTCTTCCCTGTTCCACATGGGATCCCCTGCACAGGAGACACAATTCTCCAATCTGAGTACTTCCCAAGGCCTCTCTTCACAAACTGCTCCAGTATGGATCATCACCCCAGGGCAGCCCTCCATGGAATGAAGTTCTCTAGCATGAGTCACCAACAGTATCGCAGCTCCTGATAACAAACCTGCTTCAACATGGTCTCCTCTCTCCACTGGTCCATAAGTCCTGCCAGAACCTTGCTCCAGTGCAAGGCTTCCATGGAGTCACAGCCTCCTTTGGGCATCCTCCTGCTCCGTCACTGGGTCCTCCAGCAGCTGCAGGCGATTCTCTGGTCCACTGTGGACCTTCATGTGCTGCTTCATCATGGACTGCACCATGGACTGCAGAGGATCTCACCTCTGATGCCTGGAATACCTCCTCCTCCTTCTGCACTGGCCTGGGTGTCTACAGAGGTTTTCTTCTCACACGTTCTTAGCCCTTTCTTCTGCTGCAGTTGTTCCAGTGCTGCAATTTTCTCCCCTTCTCTTAAAAGCATTGCTCCCAAGACATTACCACTGTTGCTGATGGGTTTGGCCTTGGCCAGCATCAAGTCCAACTTGGAGCCCACTGGCACTGCCTCCACTTGACACAGCAGGAGCTGCCAGTAGCTTCTCACAGAAGCCACCCCTATAGCCACCCTCACTACCAAAAGCTCACCCCACAAACAGTACACAGAATATTTTGAATAAGTGACTCTTCACCCCAGTGCTGTATCCTCAGGATCACCCTGCTGCCTCATCTCCCTCCTTCACTCTGCTGGCTGCTCCTCAGGAGGGCAGCCACAAACAACCAGCAAAAAGTTTGTGCTTGAGCACCTTGATTCAAGACTTGTAGAAAACCAGATGAAAAAGGATGTGAATTCAAAGTGTGTTTGTCACTGCCCCCCTTTTTCCCAAGGTATAGAGCAATGAGGCCCAGATGTTATGATTGCAGGAATGCTAAAAATTTCATGAGTTATTCTGCAGGCAAGAAAAGCCACAAAAGGTCAGACCAAACAGATTTAGGGTTTGTGTGGGGCAGGAGATGTTCAGAATGAATCTTTTTAATGTGCAGTATCCATTACCAATTGATGTCAGAGATCCTCTTATAGATGGATCATCTAATGTTTTTTCTTAAAAGGCAGAAAAATATCCATGGCAAACTTTCAACACATGTATTGGAAGAAAAATTTGGAGTTATGGAGACACAATACCTGTTTTGACCAGCTAAGAATGGCAAGTTTAAGTTTTATTCTGCTGTTCTTCTTTCCTATGATAGGATGACTACCAGTAAAAAAAAAAAGCTGGAAAATAAGCTATGTAAGAAAATTCACCTGGATCTCTTTATTTCTGGATTTTAAGTGAACTAAGCCTGCTTTCATCTAGTAGCCTGTTGTCAAGTCAGCAGGTTCGAAAAGGCTCAGATCTAACAGTGCATAAAGTGCAGCACGTGTTGCTCTGTGTTTCCAGAGCAGAACCCCAGTTTAAGCAAGGTTCATGGTTATATCCAAGGCAGAACCTTGTGGAGAGTTTGCAAACCAGTTTGGAAGCCTCCAGAAGCTTCCAAACACTGCTGGGTTTGCTCAAAATGATACCCAAACTGTGGGCATGCTGCTGTCTCCCAGCTTGAGTAGGAGCTGTGGTTTCTTTGCCAGGAAGTTTCCCATATCACAGGGTTTCCCACATGAATGAACCTACATGCCAGTGACTGCAATGGCAGCTGCAGAACCTTCTGCTGCTCCTGGCCTCATCTGAAACAGAACCCAACCTATGAGATCTACTTGCACCCCTCTTGTGTCCTCCCCAGAAAAGTTTTCTCTCCCTTTCCCCTGACATGCAGAGCAGCTCTGGGAAAATACCAGGCATGCCTGATGGTCTGTGATAGAGATACAAGAGTCAGCAGGACTCTGGCCTCCTCTGAGAGTGCAAACCTAGATGCAGACCAGACTTTGACAGCTCCTGTGCACTTCCACCACCCACCTCTGCCTTGGCCATCCCACTGCCAATGTGGCCATTGACAGCACATCAGGCCCCTATTCTTGAGGGCAGAAGGTCCATACACCCCAGGAATTTCCCATGTCCTCCACACCTGCAAATATTCCTCCCTTGGAGCAATGCTTCCCCATTCAGTGCTCCTCTTCCCAGGCCATCCTGCCCTGCTTATTTGTGCAGAGTCAGTCACATCCGTAGCTCACATTTCACACCACCCACTGTCAGAAGAAAGCAGTGGCAGAAAAGATCGACCAAAGGGAAGGAGCAACTGATGTCTTGCTCCCATTCAAAACAAAACAGTGCAGGAGCAGGGGGCTTTTGTCTTGGCTATCTGGGCCTGTACACACAGAATCTGCCTGTACTGGCTTTGCAAGGCCAAGCTTTGGTAGTGGGGGTGCTACACAGGTGGCTTCCATGAGAAGCTTCCTCCATGTTCAGCAGAGCCAGTCCCTGGCAGCTCCAAAGATGGACATGCTGCTGGTCAAGACTTGGCCAATTAGAAATGGTAGTCACACCTCTGTGAAAACATATTTAGGAAGAAGAAAAAAAATTAAAGATATTATGCTGTTGCAACAGCAGCCAGAGGAGAGTGGACCAGGGGAAGGACTCCTCTCCCTAGGAAGCAGCAGAAACAATGTGTGATGAACTGACCACAACCTCCATTCCCTGTCTCTCTGGGTTGCCAGAGGGGAGAAGGTAGAGTAGGGAAGGAGGGAGGAGTGGGGACAAGGTGGTTTTAAGGTTTTATTTTACTTCTCAGAATCTTGCTCTGGTATTACTAATAGTGAGTTCAGTTAATATCTCAAATTTGAATCTGTTTTGCCCATGATGGCATTTGGTGAGTGACCTCTCTCTGCCCTGTCACAAGTCATGAACCTTTTGTTATATTTTGCCTTCCCTGTCCAGCTCTAGAGGGGCTTTGGTGGGTGTCTGGCACCCTGTCAGCATCAACCCACTACACTGCCCCATTTGAAACCAGCCCTATCTCCTTTCCTATGACACTACTGCAACTAGGCTTGGAAACACATTGTTCTGTGCACCAGCAAAGCCAGACTCTGAACAAAGAAAGGTGAAGATTCTCCACAACAACCATTCTCTGCTTTCAGTACAATCATATAGCTACTGCTAATGATGAACGTTTCCTGGCCACAGCCTTTGGCAGGACCAAAATCAGGGCCTCATTTACTCACATTTCCTGTGATTTCTCTTTAGCCTGTCCATAATTTCATACAGACATTAAGCTTTCTTGCTGTATATATCTCAAGTAGAAATCCATTCAACCAGAATTCCCTTAATAAAGGTTAAAAGATTTGCAGTGAAGAAATGTCAAAATACAGTAGCTAATAATTGCCCTCGAATATGCAGTTTTATATATTTACTTCATGGAGAGGAACCTTGGCATATATTTAATTAAAGAAATGGAGCCTGTAGGAGGCCTTGGAATGGAGCTCATTGTATTTTGGTTTGGGATGAATTTCACAATCTACTCCATAGTTTTATTAATCTCCCCAAGCATGAAAAAAACTCCAGCTATTTATGTAGAAAAATGGCAAGGAAATAAAACTTAGAAGCCTTTGGAAGTGGTTTTAAAAATAGCAGGAGAAATTACAGTATTTAATGTCAGAATCTAGACAATTATTACAGAATAAAGGGCTCCATGCAAGAGAAATAAACTTTGAACAAAGATAGTTAATTGATACTTCAACAAAGGAGACATTTTTAAGAAACAGAAACACTGAAACAGAATTTTATCTCTTTTATCAATCAACCAACAAAAAAGGTTACAATCAGCACCAGGAAAGCCTACAGTATGACTACTGTGGACATAATCTTTTTTGATTAAAGCTAGAAATGTTAACTGGAAGACCTGCAGAACAGGAATCCAAGAAATAAAGCTCTGGTAAGCTTCCTAACTCCAGCAACTGGATCCAGGAGAGAGTGTAGAAGAGTGTCACTTAAAAGGTTACTTGGTGGATGTTATAGAGCCTCAGCTCAGTGTGGTAGAAAATGGTGCCATGTCAACCAGAACATGACAAGAATTGTGGATCACTTTTTTCCACTTTTTGCAAGAGGTGGAAAACCTGACTTCGTGATGGAAGCAAACAAGGGAAATGCACATATGTAATGCCATGTGTGCCAGGTCCAGGGACATCAGCAGGTGGGGAGAACTTTGAAACTGAAGACTTGCTCAATCATCAGTGAAAATTAGCATCCTTCTGAAGGGAGTTAAGATTCCAGTGGGGCCAACAAGGATGGGCCTGGGGTATCAGTAGGGTAATCTGTCACAGGAACATGCTGCTTTAACTTTTGAGTTGGGTAAGGGAAAGGGTGATTCTGTCCTGAAACAAAGACTACTGTTTTCCTTCTCCTCTTTCTTCTTCTTGAAATGTTGAGGCTAGAGAACAAGTGACCAGAGTAGTGAAAGCAGTAAAATAAAATGTTACAAAATGCGACTAATTCTGTTTGTCAGACAGGGTCTGGTGTCAGAATCATAGATCTAAAAAACAAGCTAACTCTGGATTTTTTCATTGTTTTATTGATCTATGCTTATATTTTTTCTCATAGGAAAGTTAGTGGAGGTTAAATGTGTGGTAATGGGGATATTTTCCACTGAAGTAAATGTAATTTAAGTGTAAGAAGGCATAATATAAGTTTCCATGACAAAACAAAGAGTTTGAGAAACATCCCATACAAATGGGATTTTTCATTTAGAAGAAAAAACCTTCAAAAAAATATTTTTTTTTTCCTGGCTGAAAAACTTTTTGATCTATAACACCAGAGTCATGTAGCAGTGGGAGTAAATGCATTACCTCTTACCAGATCCCTGAAAGTCCAATGCACGCAGTAGAAAGTATAAAGCAGGCTGAGTTTAACAGCACAAGGACCTTAAACATACTATTTTAGCCAGAGGGAATTCATTACCAAAGATCTGAGACAAAGAGGATCACAAGGCCTGATTAATTGCACGCATGCCAAAAGTACTGCTTTCCTCACTGTCCAACATGCTCATAATTGAGGCAAAAGGAGATTTCACACCAAAAGAGGAAAACCACACTGGTTTAATACTTAATTTCCACTTACCCCAGTGTACACTGGAGTCCCCAGCACTGTGTTAGAGACACAGGCATCCCAGGGTGTCAGGTCTGGTCTAGGGCAGAAAGTAAATCTGATGCCTCAGGATGGGATTAGAGAAGCTGGAGAGTAGAAAAAGAAACTGCCCATTCTGACAGATAAGAAATGTCTAGAAGAGGCCACGTGGTGTGCAGTATTTAGGGGTGAAGCAATTAAGCACAGGCAGTTATAGCTAGCACTGGGAGAGAAGGTGGCACCTATCTCCTCTGGGAGTCCTGGCTGTAAATCCTTTCTCAGAGATAAGAAAAATACTAGAAAACAACTAAGAGTCATCTCCCCCATATTTTTCCCTTAGCCACATAAGAGGTAGGAAATTGCTTTTAAGTCTTCCTCCTCTCTCCTCACCCACTCATCTGATTAAAAGCAGATTCAAACCTTGGTCTCCCATTGAGGAGAGTATTCTCATCTCCACCTTCTCAGGTATTTGGGAACAGGACTTCCTTAATATACTCTGCCTAATCTGATCTACTTTGTCATAGCTAATTAAACACCTGCATTCAATTATAAAACAAACCTGACTCTCACCTTTCTCTGTAAGGCTAAAAGATGAAGACATATTCCCAGAATAGGAGACTCAAATTTAAATATCTGCTCCCAAGGAGGTGGGCTCAGACAGCTATGAGGTTTGAAAGGCCTGTTTCCCAGAAGACCTTATGGCATTTCCCACTCTACTGTGTATGTTCAGAGTGTGCCAGGAGATGATCCCATATATTTTCCTGCACCACTGTAGTATCAGCTGCACATGGAGAATGTAACATAGGTGCTCCTGTCACTGTTTTATTGCTGTCAGTGGATGTCTGATGGGTCACATACCTGCCCAGGAAACCTAGCTGGAGCACAGCTCCTCCTCCTACATCACTGCAAAGTGAGAGTGCTTGTGCTCCTTGCTCCACAATATGCAACCATGCCAGAAAGCATTTTGCCAAGGAGAGGAAAAACTGACTGTTCTTCCACCTACTTTCAGTAGCAAGGGGAAGTATTAGAGTTCTCTTAAAGAGGAGAAAATGCATGGACATGAAAATAAGGTGGGAGGATAAAACCTGTCTGCATCAGGCATCCTCCTCCCTCCGGTACTACAGATGCCCTATCAAGAGGAAAAGGTTATGTAATGAAAGAAGTCTGCCTACAAAGCCTGCTGCTACAAGAGTTTGCCAAGAAAAGAGACTCTCAAGAGAGTGCCTTACAACAGCCTTAAAGCAAGATACTGCAAGACAGAACCTCAAAGCACGATCTCTGAATACTAACCTAGAATGGGTTAAAAGGGTAGGAAGACCACTGAATCAACCAAAAAAACATATAAGGGGCCATCTCTGGAGATCCTCACTCATTAATGTTGCTGCTATTGCAAATAACAACAATAATGTTTATTTTTGGTTGCAGGAGAGTGTGGAGGACTGAATGACTAGGGTTGGTTGTATTTGTAATTCAGCCAGCAAGAAGAGAATTTGAATCTAACAGGAGGATGGACAAATTATCAGACTAAACATTTCTGGTGTTCAGTGCCACCTCCTTAGGCCCATCTAATAATTAATGTTATGTGACCCGTATGACTCATATGACCATGTAAAAAATGCCATTGATATGACCAATGAACAAAGAGAAATTATGTTGCTGTCCACTACTTCCATGTTGTCCAGGTAGCTTTGTCTTGCTCTGCATTTGTTTCAATTCTGCTGTTCTTGCAGATAGGACCTGAAGATGCATTGTCATGAAAGAAGGTAAATAGAGTCATTTAAATACTTAACAGTCCGGGGAACCATGAAATTAAATGCTCAGTCCTTGTTTGATTCAAATTTTCATTAACAGTTTGAGATTGCCAGAGAGAGATGCCAAGAAGATGATTACTGTTCCTAAAGTGGCCAACTTCTGATACTTCACTGATACTTCTGGAACCGTTCGTCCTTTGTACATACATGTGTTAAGAATACGTTTCTCTCTTCCCTTGAGCACTGTGATTCACACACTGATGGTATCAAGAGATCCCAGTGAGATGAGAGCCCACGTGGGCCAGGGACACTTACTCGTGTGCTTGTCCTCTCCTTCTGAAAGGAAAGCAAGTAGGTAAATAGCCCTGTGCCCCCTTCACACACACAGCAATCTGAGGTGCAAGCAAACACACTTACTCAAGATGCTACAGGCAATCTGTGGTGGGGCTGGGAACAAAATCAAGATTTCCTGAATCCTCTCCAGTGTCTTAACCTCAAAAGCACCCCTTCTCACTAATCACGTATATCAGACGAGCCATCAGACACCTATATGTATATCTGCTTACCCTGAGATTTGTATACCTCTGTGCTCCTGAAAACCAGTTTGTTCTCTCCTGCCTCACCCACAGAAGTTTGATAGGGTGGTAAAACCAGCTTAAAGACTTCCTTTGTTCTGAGGAGCAAATAGCAACTCTGCTCAAGCCTCTGACCTTGGTCGTGAGGACCTGAGAGATGCAACAGCTGTCAGGTGGGCTAAATCCATATGGAAACTTCCTCCTGGTTTGTGCTGTGTTAGGTGTCTCTGAGAGTATCAGTGGCTGGACGTGTTATCTTGATGAAAGCAATATAGGCAAACCTATGAAAGAGGCTCAGCAGCAGCTCTCCAAAACCACCTTACCTGCAGACAGAAGGCAGGCAAGCAAGGCATGGTCTGCTAAACAGAGAGTGAACAGATCCCAAAGAGAAGCCAAACAGTGTGGAAGTTGCCAAAAACCACTGCCAGTGTCTGCAGGTGAGGATACTGGTACTTTACCATCAGTACATTCTTCCAGGTTAGAGAGGCACAGAGTCAAGAGTCATAGGAAATCTCCAGGTGAATTTGTTAACCTTGGCTCCATTAGTAAGTCAGTCTTCATGAGGAGAATATCTGCCTTTCCATTTCCTTTCAAAGCAGGTGCTGCAGACCTTGTCTCGAAGCGCAATCAAAGTCTGCTGTGTTGAAAAGAATGTTGACAGAGGTAGCAATAGGCATGACAGGAGCATATGAGACTCCTTAAGCTAATCATTAAAGCCAGAATCAAGAAAGCAAATGCTTACAGGTGCCTCTGTCAGCCTTGTCAATCCAAGAGAAAAAGAGGAGATGGGGGGTGAACTTCTGAAAAAGTAACAGCTGAAAAACTAGGCTGGTGTGATAAGACAGCAATTCACAAAAAAAAGGTGATTCAGGCAGTAATATATGCTGATATTAACTAAAAACATTAAAAGTGCATAAGGAAAATATTGTGAATCTGGCAAAACTGGATAGAATTTAAGAAGAAATCAACAGTTTTGAGAGACTAGCTATTATCACTGGAAAAACATTTTTACTCTGACTAGAAAAATAAACTGAGGAAAAAGTTTTAGAACAGCTGTAGGTAGTGTAAAAACTTCTAGAGATCTCAGTGGCACCAAGACCTTGTAGAAAAAGAAAACACCACTGTATCAACCAGCTATAAGCCTTGGGTGGGGAGAGCCCAAACTTTTCAGCTTCACCACTGTTCCCACCACCTATGGATTTTTTGAGCTACTCGTAAGAGTGGCGTTCCCAAAGACTTGGATCGTGGGTGGATACATCTGCACCACATGTTGTAGTGCTAAATGAGGTAGGGCTAAAAGAACTAGCTTGAGGACGAGAAGCACTCCAGACTTATTAGCATGGTGCTCTACCCATGCCAATGTATTGTGCTAATGTAGCTATTCCACTTCTAGGTATCCCTAAGTGTTGTGAGATCTCGATCTGCCAAGAGCACAGATGTGTCAGTAGGTTAAATGAAGAAGGTCTGAGACCAACAGGTTGGTTGGAAATGTGAGGTACACCGAAGGAGGCTATTACTTTGTGCTGCTCAAATGCCTTCTAATTTTTTTAATTAAAGCTCGGTTACAATATCCCGTAGGGAAATATCCCTTACTGGCAAAAAGAGTAGGCCAAGAAACCTCACAAGCTCTCTTCTGGCAATAATGTCTATTACTCTAAGTACCAGTCCAGCCCAAACTTGTAGGAGAATAAAGCTACCACACTTCTACCACAAAAACTATTGTTCTTTGACAGTAATTGATGTTTTTCCATATACAAGGACCAGATAATCTACTTTCATTCAAAATTACTTCTTTTAGGTTAAGGGAAAACAGCAACAAGAAGAAGGGGGCAAGGGGTGGTGGTGATGAGATTAAAATAAAATGCAAGGTCTCCAAGAGAGACAGTGTGTGTTAACTTCCACAACAAGCTGGAGCAGGCAAGAGGAGCATGGCTGCTCCCTCTGCACGCATGCAGGACTTCTTTGAAATTCCATGTCTTGCTGGCAGACTTAAATGTTTCCTTTATTACATTGGCCTTTCAGGGCTCCCAGTCATTTGGCTGTGCTGTTATCAAGCCTTGCAAATGGCTGAAGTCCAGTGAAGGAGCAATCAGATGCATCTTTGTACTTGGGATCAAGACAGGAACCCAGATAAAGAAAGGTTGGTTTGGCTTCGGCAGACCGGCAATGCTGACAGTGCTGTCTGCCCCCGTGAGCACCCTCTGATATGGTTAGGTCTGAGCTTCCCCACCTGGCCATGTCCTTGTGCTGCATCATGTTGCACACTGAGTAAATCATGCGAGGAAGAAAAGAAGCACTTTGTTCATTCCGCCTTCATACCGGTTGGTCTATGGCCATATCCTGTCAATGTCACTGTAATACAGCACTAGTGACAACAAACCAGAGAAATAATTGGAACATGGTAAAACTTTTGCTGGAGCTAGTCTGGGAGTGACCTAGCCCTGGAAAAGGCAGCAGAACAGGGCTGCCTGCAGCTTCTGGATTCTCCACTGGAGAGAACAGCAGCGGTACAAGAAAGAGATTGATCTGCAGAGCTCAGGGTGAGAGCAGCAACCTGATTTATAGATAGGTGGCTGCATCAGAAATAGGAGCTGTGGCATTTCCCTTTCAGCATGGCTGTGGTCATCAGTTCATTATCCATGAGAAGGTGGAAAGCATTAAACCTCAGGAAACCCTTGTCTCTGTGAGTGTGAGAGTAAAAGTGTGTCTTACCTGCTAAGAATCAATTTTACTTTCTCTGGGGCCCAGCTCTGGTTTCCACCCCACACGCACATACGCTCTGGCACGCACAGACAAATACATGCACATAAATACTAAACAAATACATTCACCTTGATAGCATTATTGACTATTCGATATGGTCGGATTGCTGAAGTTAAAAACTCTCCAAAGAAAAGAGTTTGCAGATTTCTGTCAGCCAGAGATCTATTACTCATGCTCAACCATCTGGTATTTAATGAGAATATGACAAGCTGATTGTTATTTTTTTTTTTCACATGGCAAATTGAAAAATGTGACTTTTTGATCTGTATTTTAATTACACCCCCTCTGATCTCTCTCCCTTGCACTTTCTTAATAATATCATTTTGGAGAGTAAACACATTCTGACTTTCTCTATTAGCCCTGCCTCTCAAATGGATAAAGAAAATCTCAGTTCTTTATGTTTCTCTGATTTACCTGTGTTCGATTTAAATGCTTTTTTTTAAAATGCTTTTTGTCGCATCTAAAGAATCAGGGAAGAGCTTCCAAGGAAAAGTGAGACTGCATGCCTGCTACCACCTTTGGTACTTCACAGCTTCCTGGCACCCTGCTTTTTCCATGCCATTGCAGATCTCACAGGAGGGGAGTTATTTTATGCTGTATTTCTTGTTGTAGGCATTGCTATTATCTAATAAGCTCATAGTTTTGCTCCAATACTGATAATTAAAAACATAACATAATGAAAAAAGAACCAAAACAATTCTGCCATGAAAAGAAGGGGAGATGATACAAGTCCTAGAAATCAAGATTTCTGTCAGATTGACCTCTCTCAGTTCATGGCATGTCGCTGCCTGCTTAGTGGGCCTCGTGCCTGTAGCTGCAACTACATCTGACTGTATATGAAAGCCTGACTTTAAAGGGACTGGACCCAATCACATGACATGTTTTTGTCCAAGTTCCACTATCATGTGACAATCTACAGTAGATTTATGAAATTAAGCACAGATGGCTACTTTGTTTTTGTTCTTTGAACTGACAGCTGCTGGTGTAAAAATAAATTAAATTAAATTTCATATAAGTCAGACTCTGAGGGGTTTTTTTTGGTTAAATAATCTTTAAGGTTCCTGCCACCCTGCACACACATACATACATTTTAAGGTTTCACTGCTCTGGCCTTCACCCCATAATCCTGGCACACTCCCAGGAGCCTTTCCCAGCCACCCCAGCATGACCTTCCTCCTCATCTGGGCACACAGCCCCTGTCCCCAGACAGAGACTGAGTGACAGTGGGGACAAAATGTGCCAAGCCTGGCCAGTGGGCATAGCTGAAGCGGGGCCATTTAAAACCACATTCCATCAGGAATCTCAGCTTAAAGAAGGGAAAGCCCCACGAATCCTCCACCCTGCAAGCCTGCAGGAGAGTATTCCTAAGCCCTTAGGAACTGTCAGATCTGAAAGGCTGCATCTGCCAACAAAAGTGGGAGGATTGTTAATAACTGAGCTGCTAATAATCCAATATATAGGGAAAACCAAAGGAAGTCACTTCTAGGTAGGGAAAGTAATGGCAGGTGCATAAAAGAAAATCAGATTACTTCTTAGAAAACAATGTTTCAGGATTAGCCAAAGGGTTCTCCTGTATTCACAAATCTCCACGGAGCACTTTAAAGTCTTCTGTGTTTGTATCATTTAAAGTGCTGCTATTTTAGGTCAGTGTAAATAAGTCATGTGTGCCGTCAGCCTTGTACAAGTGCTTTCTGCTGCTTAATAATACATGTGCTTGTCCATTATAGGGGCTACATGGGTATGTGTTGGGATCTGGAGGCAGTCATGCAAAGATCCTGTCTTTGGCATGGCTGCTTAATGCTCTGAGTTAGGGCATGGGGTGTATGCTTGTGATGACCTAGAGCAGGACAGAGGCTAAACAGAGCTCTGATCACAGCACCCAATAAATAATTCACAAGGAACTATCTCATGGTATCGCCACTTTCTTCCCCAGCTATGCCATCAATCCAACACTATTGCCTTTTATTTTATTTATACAGAGATATCAGGGTTCTACGTAGCAGGGGGTTAATTGACCACATCAGAATTCTGCTATTTCAAATACATTTCAGTAGTTTTCTGGGGTCTGGTGGGTGTTTTAGAATGATAATGTCTTAGGTTCCATCATGGAGATGCCTGGCACAAAATATGCTATTCAGATGCAGCATCCTACAGGACACAGAAAACAGAGCATTTCCAGCCTGACAATCCCTTCGGATACACACTGATGTGGAGCTGCAGCCTCAGCTGTGGCTTGTGCAGCCAACAGACTTCCACCTCTGTGAAAGCTATTCCAATCATTGGCCTCAAGTGGGAGCAGGGCGTTCTGCAGCTGATATGCCCACTGATATGACCTGGCATTCTGTGCTCCTGCATTGTTCACTCCTTTGTGTGTCCCTGCTCTCTCTGGGTCTCTTTTTCCGTTTATGTAATATATTCATCAGTATGGGGACTCACATCATGTGCTTATGCAGAAGTGAGCACAAGGGGGTCTTGTTCCCTGTGGCTCTCTAGGCAGGACAGCAGCAAAGACAATTAGTTTCACTAAGTGCCTCAATGGCACAGCACTGTCGTGCAATGCCTGAATACAGGACAGAGAGCATGAACTTTTCAGATCTCAATCATTTGATCATTTTGCAAAGTTGCAGTGAAATGTAGAAGTGATGGGGAAAAAGTAGGCCTGTCCATGATGCATAATTACTGAGTTAGTGCTTCAAAAGCACTCAGGGGTTGGAAGCTGTGAAGTCCTGCTAGGAAGCTGCTGCGGCACATTTTCTTCAATACATCTGCATGTTGCTGCATCCAGTCAGGTAGCCATCACCCTGAACTAGAAGTGGGTTCTCATATTCTAAGCTAGTTGCTTTGTGGGGAGAAAATGAGTTAAAGTGCCTGGTTTTCCTGACAGATATCTGAGAGAATTAATCAGGTGATATTTTTAAAAGATTCTGCCTTTTGCTCCTGTGATTTTGCCCCCAGAAAAGTCAAACCATATTTACCATTCCTGCAAGAGGAAGAAAATCCAACTAATAAAAGAGCAAACTATCATACTAGAAAAGCCAAATCTCTAAGTCTGATTTACTGTGAGGAAGATGCCAAAATACCTTTACAAATCTGCGCCTCAATACGAGTGTCAGGTTTGCAAGGTGCAAACACTATGCTTATGAGAAAAAAATGAAGAGGGTTTTGTTAGCAAAAGCTTGCCCAATCACACCTCCACAGATCTCCACAGGCTACTGAAACTGAGCACAATGTCTGTGAAATTAAGAGCTGAAGAGTAATTTGGTGAAAGAAAATGGTGAAAAGAAAAAAATAAAAGGTAGTTTAAAATGGCCTTTTACTTTCCCCTTCAAATGTTACAGTACTGATTTCTTTGACAGAAAAATTAGTATGTGCATGTGTCTATGTGGTGAGTTATAAGGAGAGGTTTAGAAACAAGATTTTTGATAGAAAACAAAAGCACGTCAGTTAATAAGTATGCAGTAATGTTGAAAAAGCCCCACAATAGCGTTTCTCATGCATATGTGGGAGTGAGGGATTGTAAGAACAAGTGGTGGCTGGTTGCCTGGGTTTATCAAAGCCCAGTAGGGCAGTATCACCTCTTTGTCTTTCCTGGACTCAGAGTCATCAATCCCTCCTGTTCCTTCCCGAGCTGTGAAAACGGCAAGGGAGAAGCTCCTGCTGCCGTAACAAACCCAGGCGAGCGCGGGCGCGGCGCTCCGGGGCTGCGGCAGCGGCCGGGTCCCGCCGGCCCCGCGGGGCTCAGCGGGCGCGCAGCGCTCCCGGCGCGGCTCGCAGGCCTCTGCTGGGCAAGTAAGGGCAGACCTGGCCAGGGCACCATGGGAAGAAAAGGGACTTTATGCTGCCTTGGAGCAGGGGCTGACCCTATTTCCATGCTTTGGCAGCGCAGTGCTGAAGGCAGCTTTGCCTAATGGCTCAGCTCGTACTTGAAACCACAGCTCCCAAAAAGCCTGGAGCCTCGTGTGCATCCTGTTCCACAGGGTTTCTGTCCCTTGCTCCCTTTCCCATTGCTTCATGCACAGCCACAAACCCCAAAGAGCCCTTTTTAATAAGGCAACCCTCAGACTGTCTACCTTGTCTGCCTAGCCCCCAAACAAAATCTTTCTGGAGGGCTGCACTGCTGAGCTCCAGTTCCCTAGGACTGCTCCAGTGCTCATGGAGTCCCCAGGAGCTGCAAATCACCCCTAAGAGAGGAGGAGAAAAGGGCCCTTGATGCCCGCTGGGAGCCAGTGCCCCACGGAGAGCCATGGGTGACTGGCCCAGTCCGTCTGTAGAAAGGCACCGTCTGTGGGCTGCTGTGGTGGGAGGCAGACAGAACAGACAGGAATGCAGACAGGGATGGCTGGAGGGGCAGGGAGGAAGCTGGAGGGTGGCTGAAGGCAGGAGGGGAAAGGAAAGGCTGGAGGACGGGGCGGAGGGTGGAGAGGGTGGTGAAGTATGGGCTGATGTGGCAGATGTAATCTAAGGCAGAGCTGCCCAAAGCCTCCAGGCTGGAAACCAGGTGACTGAAGAGGTTCTGAGGGGAACAGGTGCCTTCACTGCACCTGCAGCACAGCCCCCTCCCAGGGATAACAGCACCCACCAGCTCTGCCAAAGCTCTCAGGATCAGTGCAGCCCACGTGGGGAAAGCTGGGCACCACAGGAAAGAGGTCACACAAGCATTGCTTCATACCAGAGTGTTGACAAGCTGGAAACAGATTTTATCTTCTTCTATAGCTGATGTGCTGCTGGCACAGCAGGAGGGGGTTGTGCTGCTGGTTTCACCAGCACACCAGAGGTCTGAGCTGGTGGCCGAGGGACACTGGTCCCTTACCAGGGTAGGACTGAGCAATGGCTCACAAAGGTACCTGTGCAGGTCTGTGGCCTTCTCCCTGTGTTTAGGGAGGGGCTGTGGGCAGAGCAGTGTTCTAAGTCTGCTCAGCTTGAGAAACAAATATTTCTCTGCCCTCCATTATTTTATTGCAAAAGTGATTCTACCAAAAACATCCAGTTCAGGAAGTGACAAGTATCCAAACCAGGCAGAATTCCAGAGCAGTAGTACAGGATTAAGCACAGGATTTGCCCCAGCTTGATATTATTACTGTGGTTGTAATTAAAAGCCTTTTTTATTCTGATTGCAAAGATAACCTCCTAAGTGCTGCTGACCATAATCCAAATCAGTTTCATATACTTGAGCCTGAATACACCCTGGAATGACAAGCACCTCTGAGAAATAGATACCATTCTACTGCTGTCAACAAAGCATCATTGCTAGTGGCACCCATTCATTGTTTGAGTGTTTAGCTTATGTTTTCTCTTTGCTGCTGCTGGACATACCTTCAGGTATGGTAACCTTTTCAGGGGGGTGCTGGCATTGCCAGGAGAGCTAACAACCCTCAGATGTATCATCTTAGATGATTTTGAAGGGAGAGAGAAAAGGAGATTCATCCTCCTCTGTAAAATTCACTTATTAAAATTTCAAAATCCAACATTTCCTCCTACATCGCCTTCATTGTTCAGATCCTGTCCTCTCCAAAGCAGCCTATAGACTAGACAATCTCCCCCTTCTTTTCACTGCAAGTACTGGCATATATTTCTACAGCTTAAGAAGAAATAGAAAATATTTACAGTCAAAGAGAATTTCTACAATAGCATGTAAGGAACCAGGTGGGTTAAATGACTCTCTTGAAGTGCATCTCACATTAAAAGGATGAGGCCATACCACACTTTATTCCAAATGCACACTGTCAGGCATTGTACCTGCTATGTTCTACATGGCCTATCACCCATTTTTGGGAAAAAGAGCCATATCACCATATATTGCCTTTAGCATTTCTAAGGAGAGCAAACAGGGACCCCCTCTGAGGGGCACATCAGTAACCACACAGCAGAGCTGGGGAGATAACCTTGGTGGGAGACCCAACAATAGCCAGGACTGGCCCACATCTTTTCTCCTGCCCCTGTGCATGGTCTTGCTCTCTGTCAGCCCCTGTTTCCTCCACTTGTGCCAACCAGCTCCAGGGGAATAGGTCAACCCAATTTCCTAGAACAGAGACCTCCTTCTGCACCATGAGTAGCTGCTACTGCCTGTGGGAGTTGTCATCCTTCCTGCACAGGAAAAATGCAGTCAATGGAAGAGGCTCAAATCCCATGCAGATTTAGAAAAGAGCTAGTTTCTCACCCAGGGGAGCAGAATGCCAGCCCCAATGTCTCTGATAGCAACCCCAGCTGAAGAAAGGAGAACCTGCAATGCTGTCACAGATTTCACTGCCTTCAACACCTTCTGATAAGCCATTAAAAGTGACTTCAAATATATCAAGCTAAGAAATAGCCCTAGATTGGCTCATGGTTTCAATACACATTAAGAATTTATGCCTGTCAGCCCAAAGTTTGTAGTAAGAGATGTTTCTTAGTGACCTGGGAGTAGGTATGTAAATAGTGAATTAGCAAAATGTCCGGATGACACAGAATTTTTTAGGTTACTCAAGACTATGGGGAGTTACGACATGTTCCAGAAAGACTTGACCAGACAGCATGATGGAAGATGAAATTCAGTGTAGACATGTGCAAGCTAATGCACACTGCAAAAAATAATTTAAGCTTTCATACATGCCAAGGGACTGTGAATTAGTGATGAAAGGCATTATGGTGGACACACAATGCCTTAGTGAAGCTGGCTGCACAAAGTACAGCACAGGTCAGCAAAGGAATGAGGGGAAATTCAGCTATGTAAAGGTGAGTGTGGTGATACTTAGATGGCAGAAACCTTCTGGGTCAGGCTGGAATATAATTTAAAGGTACCTGTGAATGACGCAGCTCTGGAATCAATTCTCTCACTTTGCCTCAGCCAGGTCTTTAGGGGCTCTCATGTCTTACATTCTGAGAAGGTCAGAATAGTTGTCAAACCTTGTAAAAGAGCTAGACCTCACTGAATTCTTTTTCCATCCATGAAGTCCTTGAAAAATGATAGATATCCTGACAAAGGCTCAAACTTGGCAATTAAATTCCCATGAGCTGGAATTAGACAAGGTGTCCCACTTACATGAATAGATTGCATAAATTGTATTTGGAGGTAGTTTCAACAAGGCTGGTTCCCTGGGTTTTGCTGTATTTGAGCCAAATGCACCTTTAACATAAGGCACTATTGCAGTATTGAAGACCCTTTTTTGGTTTCCTTTCCTTTGAAACAAAGGCCATAAAACAATGGCTGGGAATGAAAGCCCTATAAATTAATTTATATTATAATTTCTGCAATGACTTTGTATGTAAATGGCAGTTAAGTACATAATTTATGGAGGGTGGTATATGTGAACTGGAGACCCAAACCCCTCAAACACACTCACTCAGGCATGATGTGTACCACACCAGGCAGTGTGCAGATTTCAACAGTAAAAAAATCACTCTAATACTGTGTGTTACAATAATAAATGCAGGAATTAGAGGGTTTTACCTCTCTTGTAAATAAATTATGCATATGTAGTTTTAAATTAGCCAAATTAAATGATTAAAGACACTCCATTCCTTCATCAACTTGTCTCAGGAGTAAGGAATGCAGCATACAAGTAGAGGTCTCTGGTTCCTCTGAGCCTCACTGTTTCATTTGAAGCAATCTTAGATGCTCTTCTCTTCCCTCACAGCTTTGCAAGGACAGAAGGAGTTTTATTTTTCTTCAGCTAATTATTTTCAGATAAAAGCAAGTGTTGAGATTGGCGCTAGTTTTGTTTGCATTGCAATGTTGCTGGGGCTGGAGAGCTACCATGGCTCCTCAGAACTCATCCTGCCCACAGTGCCCGGTTCCAGCATTTCTACCCCTGGTTTTAACCAAGGTTTTCAAATACCTACAGCTCTTCATGGCTGGGCTGGCAGGGTAAGTGGACAACATTCCTGAAATGCAGGCCCACATGCCTTCTCTGCACAGAGCACCATTGTGCCAGCCTGTCAGTGGTTCTATGATTTGTTGTGGTACTTGGCCCTGTGAGTCACATGTGGCTACAAACATCATTGCCCATTTTCCTGTGGGAGGGAGTTTAGGCCATATTTCAGCAGACACATTTCTTACTCATTCCATGAACTGGCACTGTAGCCTTGAGCCAAAACTCATCAGTCACAAGAAGAAACGGCGGAGATTTCAAGGGTGTTTCTTTCCCAACATTAACAGTGCTGTCTTACCCCATATTACTAAATAGGGCTTGACTCTACTACATCCTAGATACCAAATTAGTTAGGACAAATTAGTTTGTAAAGTTTGAACAGTTTCTGTCACTCTCAAAGCATTCAGCTCAAAATGCCTTTTTATAGGTGGAGAAGCTGGCACAGAAAAACAAAGCACTTTTCTTGAGGTCACAGAGTAGAGCAGTGGAAGAGTTGAGATACTCGATCACCACCGTGGGTCCTGCCCTTGGCCAGTACCACCTTCACACATCATGGGAATTTCATCAGGTGAGCCACTGCAAGATACTGTTTCAGCATCTCTCAGCACCTTCCAAGAAACTTGGATCCTGGACAGCTCAGGTATTTACAGATGTTAAAATTTCCTAAGGCTGTATGACCAAAAAGGTCTACTGAAATCTACACATTAAAATAAAATTTAAAAAAATCAAACAGGGATATACACCTAATATAGATTTCAACTGGATTTTATGTCTCTGCTAGGGAAGAGTACACAAGCTTGTCACTCTACTTAATAATGTGTGTTTTAGTGGAATTTTTTTCCCCATAAATCAGCTCAGATGCTGATGCCCAAAGCAGTGTGAAAGCAGGAGTTTAAGTGAAGGCAATGTGGGCATGGTAGTTCACATAGCATTTGTCTTTTAATTCCACCTGTAAGTGCAGTGTGATGATATAGGCATTCATTCGCTGCATTTTGACTGTATTTTCCCTTCCTGCTATGAAATCAGCCTCAGGCTTAGCATTTAGCATGTAAGACAGAGATGTCTCTCAAAGAATTCTTGGTGTTTTGGAGAAGACCCCCATTTTCAATAGCAGAAGTTGACCGTTGACATCCACATCAACAGGGTTTTGGGTAGCAAGTGGGATCAAGGAACATAACAGGCTTTAAACTGCAACTTTATGAGTTTATGAATGGGATTATAAATAAATATGAAAAGCAGAATCTTCAGAATCAGCTTTACTAGTCCAGAGGGTCCTGAGCATTCTTGGTACAGCAAGAATGCTATCCATCTTGGGAATTAGGGTAGCTGTCCCAAGGTAACCATACACTAAGGTTTCTATGTTTCAGACACAAGGTAGTTACAGTGGACATCAGAATTTGGTTTATGCTTTGGAGGAAAGTAGGGAGAAATTTTAATCTCACAGTGCCATTATTGATTCTGTGTCATCCTAGCCAAATACAGACCAAATTACTTCCAAAATACATTTTTTTAAATGCTATGTACATCTGTCATAGAGAGAAACACTGCAAGCTTCTGATACAAATGCATCCTTATGGTGAAATGGAGATTAGCTCATTATGTTTATAGAATGAACCAGAGGTTTTGGATATGAACGGGGCAAATACACTGGAAAGAGTTGTGGCCTTTCATTTAGAAATCTTCTCGTCTGGAGTTTTACACCTCTCACTGGCCAACTTGTCATTGGGATTTTAACAGTGGAGTGCAGCGTTCACACAAAACAATGACAGACCATGAGGCTATGAGCTCTTTGGAATTTGGTTCTAGTGTAACAGGTTGCCAGCTTGCCATGGCCTCCAGCAACATTTCAATACAAATAACCAGTGCTACATTTTCCTTCCTCACCTGTTTGCAAAACTTACCCATACATGTTTTCAACATCACAAGAAGCTGCTACAAGCTGGCATCTCTGTGTGCACACCAAAAAGTGTATCACGTGTCTATGAAAACTGGGAAATACTTCACACTTTTAAATCACTGAAGCTCTTGGGTTTGTCTTTGGATTCTGTGTGGGATATGTGTGAAAGACATGTGAAGGACAGAGACTACGGCATGTGTGAGGGCAGGTGCACAGTGGTGTGGCTGGATGAATATACAGGAGGAATTGAGAAAAAGCTGTCTGAACTACAGAGGATATGAAAATCTTGGCTCAGGATGAAGAGAGGCGGCAGGGCTGCACCTCTGCTCCTCATGTGTGCCATTTGGCAGTATCACTCAGGCCAGATCCTACTCCTTCTTGCACGACTTCAGGTCACTCACAGCCATGTTCTTTTCTGCAAGTGAAGTTCAGTACACAGCCCACAGAGACAGCTGAATCCAGGCTATCCCAGAGCTAGCATGACCAGCAGGTGGAGGGAAGTGACTCTCCTTGACTCTGCTCTCAGAGACCCCACCTGGAGTGCTGCATCCGGCTCTGGGGCCACAGTACAGGAAGGATGTAAGCCTGTTGGAGTGGATTCAGAGGAGGCCCACAGAGATGATCAGAGGGATGGAGTCCCTCCTTGATGAGGAAAGGGTGAAAGAACTGGGATGTTTAGCCTGGAGAAGAGGAAGTTTCAGGGAAACCTTACTAAAGCTTCTCAGTACCTGAAGGGGTACAAGGCACCTGTAGAGGGATTGTTTACAAGGACAATAGCTTCAGACTGAAAAAGGGGATGTTTAGATTAGATATTAAGAAGGATTCTTCACTGTGAGGGTGGTAAGGCACTGGTACAGGTTGCCCAGAGAAGCTGTGGGTGTCCCATTGCTGGAAATGTTCAAGGCCAGGTTGGATGGGGCTCTGAGCAACCTGGTCTAGTGGAAAGTGTCCCTGACCATGGCAGCTGGTTGGAACAAGATGATATATAAAGTCCCTTAGAACCCAAACCACTCTATGACTCTATGATTGTGAGGGCTTGCACAGACCCTGGTAAGAAATTCTACAGCTCTGCCACAGTTTGTGAACATCTCTGGCCTGACACTGCCTGAGTAGAGGCATTTCTTTCAGATCATTCCCAGCAGATTCCCACCTCAAGAATTGACTAGTGCAGACAACCCCTGTTTTTCCTTGCTGAATGGCTGTACAAACTACCTCCTGAGCATGAAGGCATTTAACAAGAGTACAAACACTCATTCTGTGCAGTCCTTGTCCTGTACAGTAAAAAGAGAAAGTATCTGGAGAGACAAGTTTTTGATTCAACCCATTATTGGGAAACTGAATTTGGAGCTGAACTTCACAAACTTTACAAGAAATTATGTTCTGTTGTTTTTCTGAAATTATGACTAAATGTGAATAGTGTGGAGTTTAGCAATCTCTGTTCCAAGAAAATGTACTGGAGAACATGTCCCTATTTTTATCTATGTAAGTAAAAATATTCCAGGAGACATTAAATTTGACTATATTATTTCTTGTATGATTATGGCATGCAGCACATGAACTTAAGGAGATTTAAAAAAACATCAACACTGGACTTATAAAAATAAGAAAATTCATCTAAAAAAAAAGAATTGAAGAAGACATAACAATTGCAGGCACTATAAGTTAAGATAATCGTGAAGCTCTTATACTCTTGTCCAAAATACTTGTTAAATGGGATCATGAAACTTGAGAACTTTGTAATGCACTTGAATTCAAAGCCAGATATCTAGAAACCAGAATACAGGGTCTGCCTGTGAGCTGTGGAAACTGTATCATCAATAGCAGTCATTGAACTGGTAAGCATGGAACTCAGGGGGAGTGCCAAGGAGCATTAAGACAAAAAGGACTACTGAAGAACTTTGATATTTGACCAGGCAAAATGGCAATCAAAAAGAGAAATACCATCATAAACAGCTTTGGTGTTATGAACAACTGTATATATTCCAGTGGAGGAATCTTCAAGGAGTACTGAAAAATTAGAAGAACACAATGGGGAGATCCTAAAATCCCTTTCAGGCTAGAGGAAACTTAAAGTAAGAGGCCTTCTCTGTGTCTTTCATCAAAAGAAGAAGCCTGGGAGGTAAACTTGACTATTCCATACAAGTATATTCACAGAGGGAAATTTCCAGGGACTAGGGAGAGTTTTTGCATCCAGCAAAACAAAGCAGTACAAAATCTACCATTAGGACCCGAAGCAATAGGAAAATTTTGTTTTTGAAAGTGAGAGTCATCAAATATTGAAACAAGCTGCCAAGAATAGCAACAGAATCACCATTTCCCCCTATCTTTGTATCAACACCGGATGCCTTTGTCTTGGACAAGTGCACATTATGGACATATGCCAGGTAACTGATTCAGGGTCAGTGTTCTAGTGAACCCTTCCTGCCTCGAGGTATAAATTTGGTGTGCTTACTCTTAGTGCATTCTGGAAAAGATATAATAGTATCTGCTTATGCTTCAGGGCTTTCATCAATCTTTTTAAGGATCAGGATAAGTATCTTCACTGAAAGAGTTTCCCAAATCTGCAGGTTCCTGAGCTACTTGTTCTACACTTTCATTAAGCATCAGCAGTGTAGACCCTGCCTCCTTGTGCTTCATTTGTCTTTTTGATGGTCTTTTTGGCTGCCTGAACCACGCCTCTTTAGACATGTCCCCAGCTGATAACAGCTTACTGGGTTATGTCTGGAAGACTTCTCACTCCTACAATATTATCCAAGATTCACAGATAATTTCTGTAGGTGTTCCTCTGCAGTCCAGGGTTAGTTAATGAATGCCTTGATTACAGCATTCATGAGAGGTGATTTACATTTTTTCATTAAAAATGTCACTGAAAGTCCAGTCTTCCCATGCTAAAATAGTTGAAGCCACTGCCAACATCATACATGGCTGATATTAATTAGAGTAGAGGATGACAGCACTTGGAAAATGACCTTTAACAAGTGCTTGTTCTTTAGTTAGACTAGGTCATTACTAGAGATTACCAAGCATTTTCAATAAAACTGGAATCTCTGACTCCTCTTCAATTGTGAATTTGAACAATGAAAAGTAGTGGAGACTCTTCATCTACCTCTGCCACTAGCCTGTCCCACAACAGACAGCTGGTGATTCCTGTGTGTCATTTGCTCTGAGCAGCAGCAGAAGGAAAGAGATGAGCTTCATTCTCTGGCTTACAAGCAGATCCTTTCCTTTGCTGCACAGAATCAGGCTCAGCAAGATTGAAGACAACCATCCATAGCACAGTTCCTTTTGTCATCTACACAAAGGTTATGGAAAAGTGAAGAAAGGCCAGCTTGCAGTCTGTGTTGTCACAGGTAGAAGCCATGTCCAAAAAACAGGCAGAGAAAACTTTAAGGAGCTGCATGGCTGTACCTCATGCTTGGGCAGTACCTTCCCTGCACCACAGCTTCACTCCAAGGCAGTGACACTGTAGGTGGCTGTCATCTGCCCTCCTTGATGCCACGGTTCATCCTAGTTTCTACTAGGTGCTCTCCACCTTACAACACTGGAGTTTCAGAGTGTGTCACTGGAAAAAATCCATTTAGAGACACTCTTTGTGCTCATACTTCAATCACACCAGATCCCATAGAGCCGAGGACAAAGCTGCAAGCATGGCACACACCATGCAGATAAAGGGCAATGGGGGCAGTCACTCTGTTCCAGCAGCTCTGGACAAGTTGGGGTGAGTGGAACAAAAATCTCCCACCCAGCCTCTCTGTTCAGAGAGCAGGGCTTCCCTCCATGCTCCACAGCTAGTGGGCTCCATCAAATCCTGCATCTTGCTCCTTTCTGTGTGAGCCATTAAATGAAGGTTCTGGGCATAAACCATGCTGAGAAATTATGCTGCAGTTTAAGAGAGTCAGAACAGAAGGCCTGCTTAGGAAGCAGTTTGAAATTATTGAGAGTAGCACTTCACATTTCCACAGCAGAAGCCTTTATAGGCTGGAAGTCTCAAACCTTGATCACTTCCAATTGAAGCACTTACAAAAAATGTGCACTGCTGGAATATTTTAAATGACTGTGTGCAGTGTGTACTGACTGAACATTAGGGGCTTCAATTAAATAACAGTTCAGAACATAATGAACTGAAAAATTTCACACTCTCTAAAGTGAGATAAGTATGAAGTGAAGAAGAGAGAATTAAGAAATAGTGCTCTGAAAGTGGCACCAGCTAGTGCCTGATGAGATTCAGGCAGAAACACAACAGAACAGTTTGTGAATTAGGATGTTAAGTTTTGTTGGGGTTTTGGGGATTTTTTTTCCAGATCCCTCAGAGAGCACAGGAAATGGCCAGGTCCTTTTTTTTTTTTTTAACAAAAGAAGACTTTGTGCTGAAATTGGGGATGCACATACCCTGTGAACTTGGCTCAGTCAGGTCTGAAGTTAGGCACTTCTGGAGGCACAACTGATCAGCTGCTCCCTGCTGTGGGCTCAGTGGATAAACTGGAGCCCAAGTCCAAGGTTCTGGCTTTATATTTCACTTATACCAAGTCCTTCTGAAGTTCTTGCATTTACTAATGAAAAAATGTTCTCCTATGACTCCTATGACACAGAGTACATTTCAAAATGCTTGTATGCAGCTATGGAAAATGATGCAGGAAAGTCTGTCTGTGCTGTCCATTTCCTCTGAATGTCAGTTAGAGGAGAAAAGGGATGAGCAAAGGTAGAGATCTGCACCACAGCATGAGGCACTTGCTCCAGAATACTGCAGCATGCTTTACAAAAGGGAAAACTGACACTCAGAGTGCCAACACACTGCATTTTGGTAAATGCTGTCTTCAAACTAAGGCTACTCTCCCTTTGTTCCATGGCTGGCTTGTTAGCTTTGGAGGCAAATCCCTTTACAGACTTCCATGATCTCTAAAGCACACTTATTTGGTTTGAAATGGAACAAAATGAGATCTCATTCCAGTAAGTACCGTATTTATCCTGTTACCAGAAAGGGCACGGGTGTCTTTAGAGATCTTGCAAATATGAAAGATGTTTAAAAAAACCAACAAACGTAAAAACAAGGAAAATTGACACACTTCAGATTTTTAGGCTTATTAGATTTAACATTTCTATGTTTGAGGTTTTAACTGACTTATTATTGTTCCATCTGTATTATTTCATAGCAATCTTTCAAAAATCTTGGTGGCACCTGCTCTAGGCACGTCCTCCTTCATTTTTTTAACTGGTGAGATCCTATAGCCAAATTCCAGCTGACCAAAGCAGCTGTACTCTCTAGGAGCCCAAGAACACTGAAGATGATGGACAGCCAAATCAACCTCTACCAAGGCTGATATATCACTTATAAGCTGCATTCAACTTGAAACTAGACCAGAAAGGTCCAAAACAGTAAGTGGATCTTATTTAGTGGCTACTTCAAGTTGTAGAAAGCTAATTTAGTTTGTCAGCAAGTGTTCATGGAGATATTAATAATCAGGTGGGAGTCAGAAGCCTGCATTTATTCCAGTTTACCTGACATAAACCCAGCAAATGAAAAAACTGAACAGACTACAAAAGCCATTTAAAGGCATATGTGGTAAGCTAAATTATTTAGGGGTTCTATAAAAATTGTAAGTATGCTCTGATCTTCAAAAAAAAAGGTTGTCAAATAAAATAAAATAGGAGGGAAAATTATGCACATTTCCTCAAACTCCATATTGCCAAACTGATGAGTCTGTTATCAAAGGCTTGGTCTGACTGGTCTTTTGAGGAATGTAGGAAATCCAGCCCAGACCATTCTGTCTTTCATTCTGTCATGCATAGGAAAAGCATCAAAAGCAATGCAAAAACTTTGCTCTTTAGACAACCACATAATTATTTGCCCATAGAATAAGTTTCTACCCTACCCCCTGAATCCAAATCTGTTTATAATCTTAGGACTGAGGGCTAATTGTCATCTTAACTTTGCCTATTTCCTTTAACAGAAATCTGAAGCATTGAGACCAGTGCTTAGCCTTCTCAGGCTCCTCCTGAATGGTGGGTTTCTTGTTTTGCTTGCCATAGCATGAAGTGTCAGTGGTCAACTATGATTCGCTGGGTCAGTCTGAGGCTCTGCCTTTCAGGCTTGGGTTCTCCCATGTGAAGGAGGATGAATGGGACTGCAGCTGGACCAAACAGAAACTTTACAATTCAGCTTCAAGTTTGTTCTTCAATTTGCAGCAACTGCATTCTTGACCCCTCACACTAGAGGACAAAGAGCTATTAAGATATTGAGCTGTTAAATCTTTGACTTCAAGATTTCAAAGAAGAGGGTTGAAGTCATAGAATCATACAAGCTTATACTCTTAAAAGGTCATTTCAAACCCAAAGCAGGGTTTCAATTTTAAGTTGCTTTTATGAGCAAGGCATGGATTTCTTCCGACTCTCATGACTAACCATGAACTGTGTTTAGGGCTGTCTCCACATGAATTTTCTGCTAGCAACATATGAGCAGGTCTGTCCCTAAAGTAGGGCACTACCTGGCTGGTGATTTTAATGGGACTGAGCAATCTCTGAGCTTTCAATAATTTTGCTAGATTTGAAGATGACCAACAAATTCTCAACACTTGACATGTAAGTAATATATGAAATGCTTGAACAACATGTAGGGAAATGCAGAGATCATGTCACTGCTCAGGGTTTTTTTTCCTTTAAAAAATCAGTCTTGAAACATCAAAATAGGATGTTTTGACAGATCAAATGTTTTCAGTTTTTACATGAGGAAGATATACTAAATATCACCCTTTCCTGCAGATTTGTGCAGTTTAGATAACATGCCCCTAACAGAACATTTTTGTCAGTAATTCAATCAGCTATGCCTTTCCCTAAACACCTTTCCTTACTTCATATATCTGTATCACAACTACCCATTACCTTAAAGAGTCTTTAGAGGATCTCTCATTTAGACACTTCACCTTGACTTCATTGTCTCTATTTGACTCTTTGTGTCTTCTTGGAAATGGGATGTTCCTCAGTGTTTTCCAAGTTAACACTTTACTTGCATTTGTCATCACTGAGGCACAGTTCTGGTCTGGCATCCACTCAGGGATGATGCCAGATCAGAACAGGTACAATTACACCTGTAGATCCCATTCTGTCCTTGGGGGAGGCTTAGCACTTCTGTCACAGAAATACTTTCTTCCTTCAATCCATAGCTAGGGAGAAAAAAATCCCAATGCTTAGTGATCTTCTGCTCCTAAAGAGGAACTGCTTATTTTAGTAAACATTTGTTCTAAACAAGTACCAGGCACATCTCTTCTCCTCTTTCTAGAAACAATCTTGTAGTTTGTTCACAAAATTATTTCAGATGAACTTAAAAATGTAACCATCTCTAGTGACCTGAACTACAGATTCAGGCTCTGCCACCCTATTGCAGCCCCTTCTTCATGTCAGAAAACATAATAATGCTTCTTCATCTCAGAAAAATACTGCAAAAATTCAGCTTTGTGAGCGCTGCAAGGCATTTAGAAACCATTGGGAGAAAACGTGCCATGAAAGTGAATGTCTTCACTGTGGGATGCAAATATATGTTAAGTAATAAAATTCTACTTCCTAAATAGGCTTTCTTGCTTTGATATTCAAGGATATGAAAAAAAAGACATACATACTTCTCATTTAATCCTGCCAAGATACAAAACTTGCCTATTTTTATACAGTTGCCCAATGTGGATGACAAAAATAGCTTTCTTAATAAAGAGAAAGAAAATACTAGCTAATTTCTCCTGCTGCAAAGGCATGAGGTCCACCTCAAACTCCACATCATTTTAGGCTGAAATTTTTCCAGTTGAACCTAATTTTGCTGAGGAAAAATGCTGCTGCTTCTGGAAACTCAGCTGAAGATAACTGAATTGTCCTGTCAGAGGATATTACTACTCCCAAAAGTAAAATCCAAAGAAAAGATTAATATGCTTTGCTGAGAGTAAGCTCGATAACCATCATTGTGTTGTGCATTTGCTTCTCGCAGCAGACTATATTTGATCACTTGAAATGATTACTTAGCTTTAGCTGAGAATGTTTTGAATCAAGTGGCTCTAAATCATCTGTCCCACAAGTATTGCTACCAGCTAGTGAGCATTTAGACAGCATTAGCACAGGTTAATAACTCCTCTCAAAGGGAGAAAGGGCAGAGAGTACCTCAAGAGTGTGTGTGTGCGTGGGTAAAAACCTCTGGGGACAAGGCAAGAGTTTTTAAGGCAGCAGCTAGACCTCTCCTGTGAAAAATAAGACACATCATGCCGAACTGTGTTGCATTTTAAACTCAAAAGCCACACTCTTTTTCCAGGGGGAAATAATTTAATCTAATCCTGAGTGACGATATTCAAATATGAATGTTGTGCAATTACATTGGTGCACATGTTAATAGTGCTGGACGGTTTGTATCTCTGTACTTGAAGTGAGCCTGTTCAGCAGCACAGGACTGAGAATTTGTGAAAACTATACCACCATTTCTTAGGTTTAGGTAGTAGTAGTTGTACTACTTAGTGAAAAAATTATACAGGAAACACTATTATTTTCATTCCACAGCTTCTTATCATTCGAAAAATTTGTGTGTCATTCCTGCATTGAAGTGTTCAGCACCAACCTATAAACTGCAGCTGTAATATTCCAGGAGGACTCACTATCTTAATCAATACCTAAAAACTTCAAAAATGGATGTGAAAAATAGGTTTGCAAACATCATTCAGTGCTGACATATTACTAAAGGTACAATGATTTTATTAACACAGCCAGTGACTACTTCTGATCGTCTGCACATTTCTTCAATAGATGATACCATTCAAAATAAATAAATATGCTTTTTGAGAGATACTTTTCAGAAGCAATTTTTAAGTGATAGCTTATGAGACACAACATGCAAATGTAGCCTTTAGGAATTGATGCCACAACACAGAACCAAGGGTTTATTTTTACCTAATCTTGTGGCTCCTTAAATCCAGGTATTATTAAGGAATGCAGTATAACTAGGTTTTGGCCACCTGAAAACACCACCACAATTTCCTTACTTACTTTGCTTGTTTATGCCTTTTAGCTGTGGTTTGATGCTGCTTTACAGCTATGGGAAATATCACATATGTACATGAAAAAAATTAAAGGGACAAATTATGGATTTGCATAATTTAGAAGCTTAAGTAGAATAAGCTAACAGGGACGTATGTATAAGTCACTTTAAACAGCTCACTGTGATGTACACTTTCCTATTTCATTTCACATACCATAGTTTGATCTATGCTACTCCTTTTATTTCAAATCCATAGCAGTTCTAGTCCTTTTGTTACTAACCATTCAATAGTATCTTGACAGCAGAACTACATCTTCGTTCTCATTTAATAACTATTTATCATTCTGTATCTGCCCATTTTCAAGAAGGAATAAAGTTAAGT
Organism: Anthoscopus minutus; assembly: GCA_013399455.1. Classification (NCBI taxonomy): domain Eukaryota; kingdom Metazoa; phylum Chordata; class Aves; order Passeriformes; family Paridae; genus Anthoscopus; species Anthoscopus minutus. The sequence goes on along the minus strand of VWYI01048843.1, from coordinate 43,611 downwards.
GTTCCAGAAATTGGAAAAAATTGAAACTTGACCTTTATTAAGTGGGTTAATTGTCACAATCTCAGCATGTATGAAATTAATGACCAAAAAGTGGAACTTCAGAGTTTCAGAAGACTAGGTTAATGTCCAAAAAAGCCTAAACTCTGACCTTCTTGACATATGCCAAAAGAAACAGCCACCCTAATAAATTACTACCTGTGTGCAATTATAATAAACCATTCCTAGCATCCAATCACTTGAATTAATTGCTGCAAGGCACTGGGACTTGCAGATATTCAAGGCAATCTAAAAATTCCTTTGCAGTTCATAGGAGGCTGTTTGTGCATGCCTGTTAAAGCATGGAGATTCAGTTTTAAAGCACATTATTCATACCTTTATATCACAAATCTGTATACAAGCCCACTTACTAGTGCTGAAATTAGGAGCCTTGGCTGAGGTATTAACAGTACTGAAAGCAGTGAACCAGTGTGGAATAATGCAAAGGGAATGGAACTTCCTTTAAACCCATATCATAAAGCAGTTGCTGGATGCAGGACACCTACACAGTTTCCAAATTTCAGCCTTACATAGCAGGAACAGGCAACTTCTGTGAATACAAAAACAAAATGCAGCACATTTAAATCAAACAGAATTTGCAAAAAGAAAACTAAAAGAAAGAAAGAAATGCTCCATTTGCATAGATCCAAGGTAGCAGGACAATGTGAAATCTTCTAAACTTCCACAGTACCATGTCAAACACTGATGAATTGGCCAAGAGGACAGCCCACACTTCTCCATGGATAGAAATGCATCTAGAAAACGGGAGGTTGCCCCAGGTGAACACAAAGCAAGAGGATACCTGGTCAGTAACGTGTAAGTGAAACAAGGCTGCAAGCCAGAATGAAGCTACTCTTGGTGTTTGCCATGCATGGGATTTTACAGGAAACTTGGGTTTTGGCCCTGTTAATCCAATTCAAAGGACAATTAATTTGTGGATTCAGTGCTGGCAAGTTAGCCAATTTTTTAAAAACAGTAAACACATAAAATACTACTGTTTAAGTTCAGTTATCAACTACTAATGGTGTTTGTGGTGCTTAAGTAATGGTGACTCAGTTGTGAAACCAACTCATGTGCGTATTTCCTATACTCATGCAGATTTTAAATTTCTTTCTGAAGAAACAAAGTCTCAAAGGGCTACAGATCTGTTTTACTCCCATTCAGATCAAGGTGCTCAAAGGCACAAGATGTGGTGGTCAGCATCAACTAGCATCAACTGTCTGAACTGGATTTAATTGGAAAATTATTGTCTGGTAGACAGAAGACCCTGGTTCAGAAGCTTCTTCTGTGCTTGATCAGCTTTAAATAATAAAATAGTGCTATACACAAAAAGTCACATGGGCGCAGGTCCCAAGTTCTAGACACTTTGTTTCACTGACCTGAATACAACACTATCTTCTATTTCCATACTGCTCTCTGTGGCTTTGTCCAGTCCTTCCATGCTGAATTTGCACAGCCTTTCCTTAACCCCAAGTACTGAGCATTGTCCCACAATGGCAGAGGAGCCGTTAATGGACAGCAGCAACTCCAACCCAGACCCCCTGGGGTTACCCCAGCGCTGCATTGACAGCAAAGCCGCAGCCACTTACATCTGCTCTTCACTGCCAGTTCAACACAAGTTTGTGATCCATATGTGTTCACCTGGGATACTGAAGCCCTTGCCTAATTGTGAAATTTCACAGTAATTACTGAACTAACTGGAGATGATTTTGAACACCCACTGAAATAATTCCTGAATTTCCTATTCAGAACAGCAACCCCTGCCTCCCAGACAAACAAGCTGTTGTTCATTTGTCCAGCTCCTGTGGAAAGGATAAGTTTTCTCCCCTAGCTAGCTTAATCTTCCATGATTAAAAATTACACCAGGTCCAGAACCCAGGACTATTTGTGGTTTTCTTAATTATGGACTGAGTCCATTTTTTTTTAATTTTAACTGAAAATTCCTCTACATGGTTTCCAAACTTGCAGCATTTGTTAGGAAATAGATGTAGAACGCACAAAATGCTAAGAAAGCTCTTCTAACCGTGAGTCACCAATTTATGTGCTGTACTTTGCACAGCATGCAGTGCATACAAAGAAGGAAACATTATAGAGACTATTAAATATAGAAGGCAATTACGTGAAAATCATGTGGTCATATCTGACTTCAACAAGGATCAGTTAAAAATCTTCTAGAGGAAAAGGGTATTGCTTCATCTGATAAATTTGGTAGGGCAGTGTTTTTGCTGAAAATTCCTGCTTGGAACAGAGTATAAGAAACACCTGAACTGAGTTTCAGTCCATAAAATCAGGAAACAAGAGCAGATTTTGGAAGCGTCTTTCTTTTGTCTGATTGAAATACTTCAAACGATGTTTCATTATTACTTCACATGCCTTTCTATAAAATGAGCGAGAGAGAAGGGGCAGCAATAGATACTACATACTGTTTTTAAACATGTGAACTAGAGGAGATTTTGTAACCTAAATCTTCCAGAAGACCTTTGAATCATACAAGTTTCATGACTCCATGATGATCATTCCTCCCTAAAGGCAAATCAGCCTTAAGAAGGCAGCTACTGTTGGGTTGCACAGATTTTCTGTACATACCACCTTATAACAATATCTGAGGCAAAGAATATTTATTCTAGCCAAGAACAAAAACCATCCCACCTCCCCAGCCAGAAGGCTCTCATTTCTCCTTCACTCATGACAGCACTTAAGCTACAGTTGCATTTACGCTTTAAAAATATTTTTCTGGCTGGCAGTTGTTGCTCAATTTTGTATATTTGACTTTATCAAGAGGGAAATATGGACATCACCTTGTGGCACTAGTTACAGGTTGTTAGGGAAATGATTCATCAGTAGGTAGGTTCATGTAAAATTCAAAAGGCTTTTTTTCCCTTGTTTTGCTTTTGGAGAACAGTCCGAGAAATGCAAGTGATATCTTTCTTACAGGAATACTTTAGATAGCTAAACAGAAGCAAGATTTGGCATTTAGCCTGGGATTAGTGTGAACAGCCTCTTAACCAAACATTAGGAAGAAAGTTAACTTTAAAATGCTTTGAAAGGTCTGTTTTCCTGACAGATGGTAATAAGGGCTCATCAGTGCCAATTTTTTTTTGTTCCACCTCAGTTTTCAAAAGCTTAAGTTTTAGGTTAGCGCTTCTGAAGGAACCATTACATGCATAGAGGAAAAATGCAAATTACAAAATTAGATTACTCACTATTTTTATTGTGTGTAACATATTTTTCTAAATAACACTAACAGATGAAGAGTAAGAACTTGACCATGCACTCAGTAGAACACTTTCCCTTTCTTCTACTAGAATCCTTTTCTGTTTTTTTCCGCAGCTATTTGTCCTTTAATCTTTATCTGTACACCTGGACAGATATTCCTCTCCCCACAGACCCCAAAAGATACAGCAGTCAGTAGCAGGTAGAGGTTTGGTTTGTATAATACACTCACTAGTGAAGACATGGTAGAACTATATTTTATTCAAGAAAACCCACACATTCTGTCCTGTGGTGGCCACAGGCTTTGCTAAGCCATAGATATTAGCAAATACTGCAACAAAATACAGTGTATCAGATTGAATCAAAGCATTTAAATTCTGAATTACAGCTATAATTTTCAGGAAAGGCTAGATTCAGAATTGCATCATAGTATCTAGTACAATGTTGTGCAATGTAAGTGGCAGAACAGAAATGGAGTATTGGTCCTAATAAAAACCAAAATGTAATGACTCTTGT